>CM050165.1:55478465-56078465 GCA_027410445.1 Discoglossus pictus | reverse complement strand
GTCATGTGCGTCTTGCAGAGTTGGTATTTCTGATTCTGGGAAGTCACAGTTGTGAATCATTTTACAAAAGCTTGTATTCTTATTAAAGGTTTTTTTTGGCTCTTATATATGTTTCCCAATTGTATTCACAATGAGTTTACCACAAATTTATTTTAAAAAGGGTCCTTTCTAGCCCATTCCATTCTGTTCTGGGTGGTATTTTAGTTGTTAAAGAGTTAATAAAGTGTATGAGATGGGTTTTGGTTCTTCAATATTGTTTTCAAGAGTATTTAACACATTGCTTTTATAACATATTTCTATTATAAAGGGTCTGTTATCTTCTGGCTTTTACACTGTCCCCATATTATCTGTTATAATAGATAATGGATGTAATGGAACCAGAGTACCTTTTATTTAGACACTATTATCAACAGACAGTTCCACACAGAGTAGAGACAGACTTTAAAGAGGCAACCAGCCAACATACATATAAAGAAATGTTCAGCTTCATTTCTTAGTTGCAGAGTTACACAAAGCACTTAATAAGATGACAGAAAGCAACAACACAACTTACAACAAAAGAAGATTAAGGTTTCAGATGCAGTTATTTCAGAAAAGTGAAGTCATAAACAACCTGTTTTCACCATATCCTGTGTCCCTACAATGTGCAGGGACAGAGCTGTCTGCCTTTACATTTCAAAGCAAATATTGTGGAGGGGGGGGGGGGGTTGCATTTTCTCATTTGAGATGAGAAGGGTTGTTTTTGCCCATAGGAAATATTGAATAGTAAATCAGTACTTGAAACGCATAGTAAATTCCCTCCATGGTCTTCTGTTTTTTGGACAAACAGAGAGATGAATCTCAAGACCTACATCCTACTTATATTACCATTGTGCCAACATGTTTTGTAGTGTATTATTATATCAAATACATTATTTCATGCTATCAAATGCTATGCTTTGTTTTTACTGTAGTAAGCTTTCGTACAGACCCCTGTCTTTCTGACAAAAGTATTCACTGATTTTCTCATTGGGAGAGCAGTAAGAGCACTGGGGGGAGCTACCGCCAGTGCAGGGGGAGGAAAGGTGAGAAAGGGAGGGGAGAGGGATGGGCGAGAAGGAGAGTATATATATATATATATATATATATATATATATATATATATATATATATATATATATATATATATATATATATATAATTTTCTGGGAACAAAAATAATATATATATATATATATATATATATATATATATATATATTCACAGAATATAGATGCATCACCCTAAAGAGCCTCACACATCACTAACTGAAATTAATAATGTGATCCTACAGTACAAAAGTTTAACTAGGATTGTATAATGTGTGTTGTGACCAAAAATAAATAAAAGTAATAACAGTGTGCTTATTGTGAGTATAAAGTAATAAAACAAACATTGAAATGAAAATAACTACTGTGTAGAATGTGATTTACTGACATGAGAGTATACTGTGCAGAGGAAAAAACATGATGCTAATATGTAAACATGTGATTGGAGAATTGTGAATGGTGTATGTATACAAAAAAGATGTGCCAACATCTGGAGTGTAAAGAGTGTGCATATTGTGAATATGTATCTAAATGAGGATGTTCTATGTATAAGGAGTAGAGTATCGAAGTATATTGTAGTTATGTGTACAGTGACAGAATGGAAGATGCTAAACAATGATATGTGAGGACAAAATGCTAGTATATAATGTGAGTATAAAAAAAGGAAAAGTAGTGTGTAAATATGCAATGAAAATGTGCCTACATTTGGATTGTAAAGGAGTGTGCATATGGTAAAATTGTAAGAACAAGAGGATGTCTTATGTATAAGGAATAGTGTATAGAAATATATAGATGTTATGTGTAGAGTGATAGAGATAATGAAAAATGCTTAAGTGTGATATGTGAGTACAAAATACTAGTGTATGTAATGTGAGTGCAAAGAAAGGAAAATTGTGTGTAAATAAATAAAAAAGTAAATGTGAATGTAAATAAAAATTAGATAACCTATGTGTCTCAGATTAAAGTGTGTGATTTAAAAGGGTATCAAAAAATGAACAAATAGAAGTAAAACACCTCTGTGTGTTGAAAGCAATATAAAAATATAATATCCATTAGAAAATAGTTATGCACCAATAATGAATGTGTCACATAAGTGAAGTGAAATAACCACCTAATTATGAACAATCCTGACAGAAGTGGAGTAGGTTACAGCAGGCGGGCATATATTAGAGGAATGATGGAAACCTAAATATACGCAATGTAAGAGAAGCCCTCATTGATCCCGGTCGGACTCTCGGTTTTTCGAGTGTATAGATCCACCTACATTCCCTTTGCAGGAGGATATTATCCAGATTACCTTTTCTCTGTCTCATCTGGACCATATCTATCACACGGAATTTCATACACTTGGTTTCATTGTTGTGATATGTTTTTAAGTGTCGAGTCACAGAAGTATCCAATTCATGTTGGACTGAGTATACATGTTCAAGTATCCTGCAGCTCAACCGGAGTGTAGTTTTTCCCACATATAGTTTACCACAATGACATTCCATTACATAAACAACCCCAGTAGAGCTGCAGATAAAGAATACCTTCACTTGAAAAATCTTTTTAGTGGAAGGATGAATAAATTGTTTGGATGGTACTACAAATTGACATACCTTGCAGTGGCTGCATATAAATGTACACATGGTTTGTGTCAACCATGAACTCTGTGAACCAAACAATCACCTACATTTTACCCAAACTGTATTTGGGTATAGTAAGATCCAATAACTGCAACTCAGTAGGATCTATCACAAGTCTACTTTAAGCCAATTGCGTTCTGGTTTAAAATGGACACAAATGCTTCAAACTCACAGGCTGATCCAGCCTAAAAAACAATGACTTTGTCTACATAATGATGACAAAATAAAATATTCTCCATAAAATTTTTCATTGTATCATCAAACACGGTTTGGGCCTCCCACCATCCCAAAAATAAGTTGGCATAGTTCGGGGCATAGGGAGTACGCATATCCGTGCCCTTCACCTGATGAAACCACTGTTTGTGAGTTACCTTAAAGTGCAGTAACGTTAAAATAAACCTATTTAGGTCCCAAAAAAGTATGCCCTTTGTTTTAAGGAAGTAGTCCCTAGCTGCAATTCAACAATTGTGTGTGATTGAACTATATATATGCTCCATATCACTACTGGCCAAGTACGTATATCTTGGAACTGTAATATCCTCAAGACACTTAAGGGTATCATGAGAGAAGATGGTAACGAATGCACCAATTCTTTTAGACAACAATCAATATACGTACTAACATTTTGAGTCAAATTATTAATGCCGGAGACAATTGGACGCACCGGTACTGGTTTAACTTTTTTGTGTACCGTTGGCAGGGCGCAAAAGGTGGCAATTAACGGGTACTTAGGAAGGAAGAATTTGAGACTTGAGGCATCAATTAAGCCTAGATCTTTCCCTTGTGTTAAGATGGCTTTAAGTTCACTATAATATTCTATAAAAGCGTCCTTTTTCAAGACCTCATATGTAGTCCTGTCATTTAACAACTTGCAACACATATTCTTATAATCCTCCTCATCCATGATTTCCATATTTTATGACTCTCCAACCATTTATTGGTCAGAAAGTCCTAAAATGTGGTACTCATAAAGATGTATATCAGATGTTTCAGAGAGTACCAGCAGTGGTCCCACGGTTTGGGATGTGGACAATTTTTGGGTGGCCTCCACCATTGACATTGGTCTTTTCACTTTGCGTCCCTCAGCGTGCACAGAGCTCTAGTTCGTCTGGAGCAGGGGCAGTGAGACAAGAGAGCGGGAGTGCGGAGTCCGTCTCTTGCACAGGAAGTGCAAATGGTGTGCTGTGCAATGCACCACTTGCAATATTGATATCTCAGCCACTGAGTAACAGTTAACGTCTATTGGGATGAGCCCATGTTTATGCCTAAATTGTTTATTGCTTTGGCTATTATTAGTGCTTTATCCTTATTGCACCTCTAACCAAAATAGAATTTATTATTGCCTTAATTTTTTATTATATATTGTATTACATGTAGCTCTCCTTACTGGTAGTTTGTCTATCTTTTATCATTATTTTTAATTATTGGTATCTTCTGGTGATAGTACCCATAGCAAGTCGAATGGTATATTAGGGACATTTTGTTTCCTTCTGTTAGGGAGCACTTGACAACCAGCTTTCTCCCCATCTGAGTTGTAGGGTGTTTAGCCAGAAAGTGGGTATCAACATAGGTTGTATCCTTCAGGTAGGAGGCATCCATTGAGATCATAGAGTTCTTCTTCTCTTACATGTGGTAAGAGTAGCAGAAATAGTGTAAAGGCACATAATGTAAACAATAAATACAATTAATAAAACTATAAATTCTGCCTTACATGCTGTTGTGTTGTTGTCCAAAGGTACTTACTAGACACTGCCAGCCATGCACCAAACACACCTTTCACAGCCCCCTGTCTACCACAAAGTGTGAGAACAGAGTGAAATTGTCTGGTCCTGCAGGTGTGTTCATTGGAAGGACTCAGAGGGAGGTTGAGACTGTTTCCATGTAGCAGCTATAATGACAGCCCCCTGAGCAGGTTGATTGGCTTGGGACTGTAACTCCAACCATCCCTAGCCTGATCTGATAGCTCCTTGGCCCCATACACTTACTACACTGCTGACTGGTTATTACATTCTCCCTGCTTCAGACCAGTGCACATGTAAAATTTTGTTGAAACTCCATTTCGATAATATTTCACATGCAAACTGTGCTTCATTAGACTGTCATTCAAGCTCAACATTTTATCACTTAAAAATATATATTTTTTTTTTAAGTGACATCAATATTATTACGTTTGTGACATGGAAAGATAGGATAGCCTTCTATTATAATGGGTTTGTCAAAAACAGGAGGGCGGCTGCCCAGCTTCCCCAATGAACCAGCCGCCTCCTCTAAAAACAAGTTGTGTTTGGCTTGAAAAACGAATAAGTAAAACCGTCTTCAACTTCTTGAAACTAATGGGAAGTGCACAGAAAATAGATAAGTCTATAGATTTCATTGGAAGTCAAGTTTTACTCATACAGCTATATTATAGCTCACTAGCTGACAGTGGCAAGCCCCCAGAGCAGTTAAACAATGGAAGATTTTTTATGCTTTGCTTCATTTAAGAAAAGAAAACACAGTGGTAATTATCAAATACCCTCTTTTAGATGCAACAAAGAAAAAATGCTTTCAATGTCCTTTTTATTTAAAAAAATAAATATTTATTTCAGATCTATGGCAGCCCGGGCTCCTTTCTCAGCAGGGACCCAGTGCAGTAGTACCTCTTATCACCCCTTGCGATCAACCCTGTATATAGTACTGACATTTTCTACACAAAAAAATATATTTTCTCTATATACAAATTGACTACAACACAGTGTTTATTTTATTTCTGTATTGTATTTTAAATAACTAAACATATAATAATCAAAATGTATTTATAAACAACAAAAAATAAAATAAACACAACTTTTACATTTGTCACTGTAGGGGTCTATTCTCTCTTCTTTGTTCACTTTCTCCTCTACATTTTTAGTATTTTTCTACAGTACAGTATTTTTAGCATTTGTGGTTATATAGAAGCCTTCTAGTTGCCAGAACAGTTGAATAATATACTGTTTATATTGTGGAGAGCGTTTAATAAGACCTGTAAATATGGATATGACGCCTTCTAGATCGTTACTTGTAAGTGGTGAAGGGGTTTGTGTACTTCAATTAAGGTATGTAGGGTCACCCAGGATGGGCAGGTCAGAGTGAGACAAATCACAGTCCACTGGAGAAGGAACTGGGGACCCAGTAAATTAAAACCTTATAGATAAGCACAACCAGATACAAATTCTGCTGGGCGTGCTGTGGTCCATAGGTTCATGGAGAGTCAGACACAACTGAATGACTAAACAACAACAATATGGATATGATAAATCTTATTCACCATTGTTTCAGTGTGGTAGCTCAAACCATCTCCATTGACTTGAATGGAAAATGGACAAGAAATTGTTTACTTAACCCAATAAAAGGACATTCTGTACATGTATCTGATTTTTTAACAAGGGTTCTGAGTTAAAAGGTAAAATGTTAGAGATTGAAAACCCCTTGGAATAGGGACCTCGTTTCTGTTGCACCAAGCTGTCCGCTAACCATCTGTATAACATTTATATTGTACTTTACCTATACATTTGCTATTTGTACCCATTATACTTTATTCTACTTTATAAGTAGTGCTGCAGAAAAAATGCTTTCTCTATATAAATAAAGGGTAATAATAATACAAAATACTTGGAACCATGTTTCTAACCATGAACATGCAGTATGTATTGCCACACTTGGGTCAGGATATTCGATGACAGAATGTTAATTTAAGTGTGAATACTGTGCTGGGATTTAACCTTTCCAAAAACCTGAACTTCCATTTGAATTTTATTGGTCAATGTATATAATGTATTCAAATCACTAAAACTATTAACCAAGTTATCCTAGTTGTCAGAGACAAGCCTAGGATTCTTGCCACTCCAGTGCAAAAAAATATTTTGCCACTCTTGTTTTAAAATTATTATTATTAGTATATTTGTCCATCATTAAATGTGCACCTAATATAAAGGACGTTGCTTTAAAAAAAGTAAACCATTTCAAGTTTGGAAAATTAACATGGAAATTCAGAGCATAGTTTTACACATCCTGGTGCCTGATCTATTAAATGAAAACAGGTTAGGAAAAGTCTTATTGATTAATTCAGAAGAGGAGGAGACATAAACAAATAAACAAGTCCACTTGTAGCTGTTTGGTGTTTTCTAAACTGACAGGCAAATAAATTAAGTGCAACATAGTTACTGTAGATTTGTATTATAATAAACAATACATTCGTGCATGTAGGTTGCAAGAATTGTAAACTCCAGTCATCACAGCAGTGGTGTGTTTGTGCCTAGGTCTATGAGGCACAGACCCAGGGCAGCACATTTTCAGGGGACAGCAGGTTGCCTAAAGATGTAGGTGCATTGTCATTGTGTAATGTGAATACCTATATGTAGTGATGCTTTTCTCTGTAAGGGTACCTGACACTCTCTGACATACTGTTGTTGTTTAATCGTGCAGTCATGTCCCTGTGACCCTATGCACAGAAGCATGCCAGGCACATCTGTCAATCACTGGTCACCTGAGCTCCACTAAAGTCATGTTCATTGCTTAAATAAACTCATCTATCCATCTCCACCTCTGCCATCCACTTAGTGTGCTTTCAATCTTTCCCAGTATCAGAGACTTCTCTCGGGAATCCTGTCTTCTCATGATATAGCAAAATATTTGAGTTTTAACATCATGATCAAACCTTCTAGTGAAAAGTTTGGCTTGATTTCCTGTAGTAATGATTGACTGGATCATCTTGCAGTCCAAGGGACCGTAAGCAATTTTCTCAAACACCAAAATTCAAAGGCGGAAATTCTAAGGTGCTCAGTCTTCTTCATGGTCTCATATATGTCTATTGCTACTGGGAATACCATAGTCCTAACTATTGATAGTGTAATATCTTTACTTTTTAATAGTTTGTCCAAACTTGCCATAACCTTCCTCCTCAGAAGCAAACTTTCAGCTGCAGAATTCTTGGAGCCTTGTACCTTACTACCTACACTTCTTCCCCAATGAGGAATTAAGATTGCTGCTTGGCCTGATCTTTAACATTGAGAAGCCGGACAGTTTTTGCACTCTCTTCTTTCACCCTCATAAGTAGGTTTGGTAGTTTGTTCTCACTTTCAGCTATCAGAGTAATATCATCCCTGTAACTGAGGTGGTTGATATTTCTCCCAGCAATTAATTCTGGCTTTGGATTCATCCAGCCCGGCCTTACGCATGAAGTACTCCACGTAAAAGTTAAATAAATAAGATGACAATATACAACCTTGTCACACTCCTTTCCTGAACTTGAACCATTTGGTGGTTCTATGTTCGGATCTGACCGTGGCTTCTTAGTACACATACAGATTCCTCAGGAGACGGATAAGATGGTCTGTTACTGCCACAACTTTAAGAACTTGCCACATTTTGTTTTGATCCACACAGTCAAAGGTTTTAGAATAGTCTGAAGCAAATGTAAATATTTTTCAAGACCTCTCTTGCTTTTCTCATTATCTAGCAGACAATGACAATTTGATTTGTTCCACAAAACCTGCTTGCCAGTCTTGTAGTCATTGGTCCATATATTATTTGATCTGAGATTGCAGAATATTAAACATTAGCTTGCTCGCATGTGGATTTAATGCATTTGTTTGATAATTGGAGTACTCTTTGCATTGTCTTTTTTGCCTTTCTAGACTGAATTTATTTCAGTCTACTGACCCCTGTTGAGCTTTCAATGACTGACCTTTTCCAGTCTACTGACGACTTTTGAGTTTTCAAAGTTTGTTGGCATAATGCAAGCAACAACTTCACAGCATCATCTTGTAGAATTTTGAACAGTTCATCTGGGATTCCATTAACTCTTGTATCCTTGTTATTAGCAGTGGCCATCTCACTTCACATTCCAAGATGTCGGGCTCCAGCTCTTTGGACAAACTTTTGAGGTTAAGATGCTTCCTGCATAGATTGTCTGTGCATCCTGCAACTTCATCTTTTTCATCTGATCTGTTTCATTAAGTCACTACCATTTTTGTCTTTTATAAGGCCCACTTTGGCATTAAAGGTTCTCTTGAAACCCCCAATTTACATCGCTAATTTTAGGATGTTTTCTTTTCTCTTCTTGCTAACCTTTGGAATTCTGAATTCAGTTGGACAAAACTTTTCTTATCGCTACAACTGTTTTACTCATCAGTTATTTTTCTTTATTTTGAGGATATTTTTTGATGCTGTTTTCTGGACAATGTTGCAAACATCTGTCCGAAGTTCTTCAGGCATTTTATCTGCCATATTTAGTCCCTTAAATATATTCTTTACCTCCACTGCATATTCACAAGGTGTATTTTTTATTTTGTATCTGCTTCGTCTGACAATTATCCCTCTTGTCCTCAGTTTAATTTCTGAACTTTACAATTAGAAGCTCATCATCTGAGCCAGAGTCAGCTCCAGGTCTTGTTTTTGCAGACTACTTAGAGCTCGTCCATCTTTTGCTAAAAAGCATATAAGCAGTTTGACTTCTATATTGCCCATCTGATGATGTCAAGACGTAGAGTCGTCACTGAGGCGGTTGGAACACAGTGCTTACTATGAGCAGAGAATTATCCTACTTTCTGACCTGCTTAATTTTTCACTCCAAGGTCAAACTTACCCGTTATTCCAGGTATCTTTTGGTTCCCAATATAGCATTCTAATATCTTATGATGAGTAACATTTTTATCTATGAGGTGTTGAATATCCTCATAAAATCCTCTTCATCTTCTTCATCCATGGCTGGAGAATAAAATTGGTTCACTGTGATGTTAAATGGCTTGCCTCAAATTTTAATTGAAATAATTCTGTCATTTATTGGTTTTTAACTGTGCAACACTTTTGCCACCCTTTAATTGATTATGAGAACTACTCCATTTCTTCTGTGGTATTCTTGACCACAGTAGACAATCTGGTGGTTGTCTGATACGAAATGTTAAATCCAATCCATGTAAGTTCACTAATTCCCAGGATATCGATGTTTAATCTTATCTCATGTTCCAGGATCGTATGCTGAATTGTTCTTTGAAGCAGCGGATTTTCCATTCCCCTCCAGACACATACGCAACAGGGCATCCTCTCAACTTTGACCCAACCACTTCACTAGCTCTGGTGCTACTAGTACCATCTTCTAGTGTCATATATGTATTTAATGGCTTTTAATGGTTGTGCTTATCCATAAGATTGTCTTGGCAAAGATACTGGAGTGGGCTGCCACTTCCTTCTTCAGTGGAACTGTACATACACATAAACAGGTACGCACTTATGATTTGGAATATAGTAAGGAGAAAGAGGGAATGTTTACTGTGGTATGGAGGCCCTCAAACCTTAATGGGTCTGGGGCTTATCAGATGTGTAGGCCATGAATATAATTTTTTTTTTAATGCCTCAGAGAGTGCCAAAATGCTTACCTAGAGGTGTTCACACACGCCTCTGCTGTCAGATTGCAACCTTTCAACCACTTATTCAAAGGCGTCTATGTAACTAAGCCATGCCCGTGCAGATCGGGACAAAGCTGCAATATATGAGGACATGATGATATGCTGTAACTGGATATCAATATCTATGAGGGACAAGTTTTCTTTAAAGTAAGGAACCCTTTTTTTAAATCCCAATGGGTTGCTTTTATTAAAAATTGAAATGTATATACCTGTAGATAGTACGTCTGCCAGTGTCCTAATCTATACTTAATCTGGCTCAAAGAAACACTGAGTAATGACAGAATAACAGAGCAAATGGTACTATTTATTCTAAAATTCTTTTGTTGGTGAAAATACACCATGCTAGGTTTGCTCTTAAGATATAATACCTACTGTATATAGTATGCAAAACTGAACTAGTGTTCAGCCTCCACAATATACAAAAAAAATCTTTCCAAGGGCAAAGATATAATACAATATACTTCATAAATAACAGTGATATAGTCAAAAAATTATTCTATAAATTGATGGATATAAGGTTCCAAAGAGATACCTGGTAGAAAGCAATATAGTATAATTTATATATATGCATGAAGGTAATAGTTATACAAAGCAAAAACAGAAACAAAAATGAAAATAAAATGGAAAACCCCATGCTAAGGACAGTCATATACAAAGTGGTGTCAGACCCTGTGTTCCCATATAACAAGCAAATATAATGAATAGCAATATAATAGAATCTGTAACAATATTTTTACTGGTAGAGGCTATCGTGTCTTTCCTTGCATTGTAAATGTCTACATGTTGCACACTTTTTTGTACAACAGCCAAAACATTGTGTTATTTTTCTCATCCATCTCCATTAGATTCCTTTTTGTTTGTGTCATTTCTCAGATAACTCGGTGCCAACAGGTTTTTCAGATCAATATTCCGTCTGTATGCTAAAATAGTTTTTTCTAGAAGGATATAATATAATATCTCATCTCCTCTCAGTATCGGCCCTAATTTGTGGAATATTTTTATTAAGATCTTTTGACGCGCTATAGCATTTGATCAACAATCTACCTATGTTGCCTTTCTGTAAAGGGTCATTTTTGGGGGAGGTTTATGTAGTTTAATTTTGTAATTTTGTGAAGATCTTTATGCTTGATTCCTTTTGATTGTCTTATAAGCTTCCTTTCTAATGATTGTACTGTATCTCTTTTCTATGAAATATTTTATCTGATATATAACATTGTTTCTCAAAATCTGCATTTTGGGTGGTGTCCACTTTTTGCATGCAGGAACTTGTTACTTTACGTGGGTTTTGTATATTCTTGTTTCTTCCCCCACCAGTACCACATCCACAAAGGGAGTTAATCATACATTTCAAATTTAGGGTATTAGAATTCACATATTGCAGAAAATTGTTAAAATCTTCATCCACTTCTCCATCCCAGATTATGACAATATAATCTATAAATCTTAGCCATTTTAAAATCTTGTTGCTATACAGATTAATGTTCCAAATAAAGAGATCCTCCCATAAACCCATGTATAGACTGGCGAAACTTGGGGTGCTCTTCATCACCATCACTGTTCCCTTTATTTGTAGACAATATTTTTGTATTAAACAGAAAGTAGGGTTGATGTGTATAGTGCATTGATGTATATAGTGCTGATACATCTAGCGTAATCCATCTATTACTGGCTCTCCATTCCTGTTCCAGCATATTATTGAAGAGATGGGGATTGTTACAAACAATAGTCAACTTATTCTGATATATGTCCAGTAATACAGCCAATTCCAGAAACGATAGATTTTCCAGGAGGGTTAGTTGGATCCTTGTGCACCTTAGGCAGATGGTAAAAGATTGCTGTTCTTGGCTGTTGGATATGTATAAAATAATATTCCTTCTGGTTAAGAATTCTATTTGTTTGTACTCTATTGATGAGAAGATGAAATTCCTTAGTAAATTGATACGTTGGATCCCCATCCTGTGTCATATGCATATTCTTATCATTGATCAATCAATTTATATGCCTCTTTCAGGTACATGGTTCTGTCCTGTATCACAGTCCCTCCTCCCTTATATGCTTGCCGGATAGTGATAGTTAAATCATCCTGTAGATCTTTGAAAGGTTTTCTTTTGTTTGGAAGAAAGATTTGATATATGACTAACATGCGTCTTTGAACATATATTCTAGACCTCTTTCAGGAGGATTCTTAAAAAAACTGGAATATAGTTGCCCTTCGACTGCACTGGATAGAAGATGGACCAGGTTTACAAGCACTATGTATCACTATATTATTCCTACCTTCTTCTACCAAGCTCTCTGCACAATTGCATGTAATTTCCACAATGAGTGAAGAATTTAGATCAATGTCTTCATCTCCTAGTTTCTTCAAAGTAAGGAGTGTCTCCAGATCATCTTCTTCTCTCTTCATCCCCATATTACGCAATTCTCCTTCTTCTTCTCTAATCAAGCTTGATCTTGTTCAGTTTTTGCATAATGTCTTTGTAATGTGAAATTTCTGATACATTTGTGGATATCTATAAATAATTCAAATGAATCGAGTTCTCTGGTGCAATGGACAATTCTTTTTAAAGTATTTTAATTTCATATGTGGTAAGTAAGTTTCTGAGATATATTGAAAATCATTATTGTTGGTGGGTGTTCTCTTTTTTCCTTTTTACACTTTTTTACACTTCTTCTTCTACATCCCCTAGTTCGTCTCCCTCTATACTCCTTTTTCTTCTTATCGGTAGCAGGATTGTGGCATTATCTTTCCTTCCCTTGTCATTTCTGTCAGCTACAGTTTTCCTTCCCGAACTAAAAAAGGATCAGAAGATTTAGGAGAGGATTGGAGTGCCTTGATTTTCTTTATGTTTTGGAGACTGGATGTCTAGGATGTTTGTGGTGAGGTTTTCTATGTTGATTATCTGAAGTTTGTTTTTCCTTTTTACACTTTTTTACACTTCTTCTTCTACATCCCCTAGTTTGTCTCCCTCTATACTCCTTTTTCTTCTTATCGGTAGCAGGATTGTGGCATTATCTTTCCTTCCCTTGTCATTTCTGTCAACTACAGTTTTCCTTCCCAAACTAAAAAAGGATCAGAAGATTTAGGAGAGGATTGGGGTTCCTTGATTTTCTTTATGTTTTGGAGACTGGATGTCTAGGATGTTTGTGGTGAGGTTTTCTATGTTGATTATCTGAAGTTTGTTTTTCCTTTTTACACTTTTTTACACTTCTTCTTCTACATCCCCTAGTTCGTCTCCCTCTATACTCCTTTTTCTTCTTATCGGTAGCAGTATTGTGGCATTATCTTTCCTTCCCTTGTCATTTCTGTCAGCTACAGTTCTCCTTCCCGAACTAAAAAAGGATCAGAAGATTTAGGAGAGGATTGGGGTTCCTTGATTTTCTTTATGTTTTGGAGACTGGATGTCTAGGATGTTTGTGGTGAGGTTTTCTATGTTGATTATCTGAAGTTTGTTTTTTTATTAATTCTATGAGTTCCTTTGCACTCAAACCTCACTGGTTCTTTTCTTTTTTATGCCTTAGATCTAATAGCATGTATTAGTGCCCCATGTTCTTTACACTTCTCTCCTTTCTTAGGCATGGAATCGTCTGGGTGTGGGTATCCTTTTCTACTGATAAATGTCTACTTTTCAGGGGCTTATGTTCTTTTTTGTTCTCTTTAGTGAGATAGTCTTGTCTGTCTCTATGAAATTTGTCCTTATTCCTTTTACAAACTTCATATTCAAGTTTATTTACTCTATCTTTAATGTCTTTATATAACTGTCTATAGTAGACATCTCCTTTATGTGGCTGAAGTTTTTCCACATAGTCCTTAATTTTACTATTTCACTTCTAAAGGTTTTTATTTCTTAATCTACCATGTGTTTAATAAGTTTTATGTAAAAATCCTCTAATGTATTATCCCATTGTTCCACAAAACCTACGTCAGTGAGGTCCAGAGCCCAACCTTGTTGGATCCTCAAGCCCCTGGGGACTATCATATGTGTGAGGTAATTCTCTAAGCTTTTAAGATCATGCCAATTTCTAACGTCTTACTTAGTCCACTTTTCTAAAACTTTTAGAAGATATTTCTGTTGTGGTTGTAGCTAGATCCTCAATATTAGAACAAATGTTATCCCAAAGAAAGTAACTCACTTTATTCTCTAGATTAATATATGATCCATATTTAAAGGATTACATTTTTTATGGGATCTACTAGCCCAATAAAAAGAGTGGAATGGAGTTGCTACACAGGATGTACCAGGAAGTGCACTGTCTGAAACCAGAAGAACTCCGGTTTCTAGTGAACAATAAAATATGTAGTAAAAAAATGTCAACACTCTTATATTGGAGAATCTGATGCACTCTGTAGTGCTACCACTACCACTAATCACTCCTTGATATGTTTTTAATTTGGCATTGTTTTTTCTGAAATGTCAATATAGGAGTGTCAATTTTTTTTGCAAAATACGAATTATCAATACCTGAAGATGATCCTCTGAGACTGAAGAAACTTGCAAAAGCTTAATTGGCTTCCCTATCAGTTCTGAACAGAAAATATGTATCAGAGAGGATCATGCGGCATCACTCGCACAATGCTGACATCATTGGTCAAGATCTGCATCAAGCCAAGATCTGCATCTACAGAGCCTGGAGGGGTCAAAAGTCAGAGCAGCACAACAAAGGCTAATGGAAGCACCACATGCCTCCCCACTAGACACCAAGGTTGATTGTGTGACCCGAATAGGGGGTAAAGTGTTTATTTATAAAAAATGGGCAGTTGGGTTATAACTATACTTTTTAATAAGATATATTAGCTGGGTTAGCTGCGGAGGAGGGGGTAAATATTTATATTTATTCAATGGCCAATTATTACTATTGGTAAATAAAATGGGAGCTTTCTACCTTCCCCCACTATACCACCAATGCAGTTGATTACATTAGCCAAAAGAATACAGCACATTCAATTAAAGTGGCTGGCTCTGAGAGCCCGATCAGCCACCCAGCTATGTTAAATTAGCCTGCTTGGCACTCTGAGGGTTAAAAGTCCAGCATAATAAAATTGCTAATAATTCAGTTATATAAGTATAACCTAATACATTTTTTTTTATTTATCTCTGCTCTCCTATTAGGGCTTTCCATATTGTCCTACCATCCTTCCTATCCCTGTAGTTCATCCCTCAGGGCAGGCAGCAAACTGTGCAACTCCATAACATGTTGAAACACTAAATATTTCAACATGGAGTGTCAAAGCTTACAACTTACCCCTAGATAGTAACATAATCTGAGGGTTGTACTAAATGGAAGAGAGGAAAGGGAGGTGAGGGAGGAGCCAACATGACAACACCCTAAAAGGTGAACAAAGAGAAATGAAAACATTAGTATTATTTCATAACTCTATATATGATTAGGCTAATAGAGCGTTTATTATGCTGGATGAATATAGGGCCATAACTGACTTGTTTTACATCTATAGTGTCCTTTTAGTAAAACAATGATACAATCGGGTTATATATACTAACCAACAGTTGTAGCCTTTTATTTGATCATATAATGCTGAGGATAAACATGAAAAATCTGTATAGAAACAAAAATAGATGCAATGTTCCCACTTTCACTGTCTGCGTTGTCAGTTGAAATGCATGAACTAGGCTGAAAAATATTGAAATATAAAAAAATAGAACTCTCTGTGCAAAGTAAAACATATGCCAACTCTGTGCAATTATATATGGAGCAACTAAAAAATACATCCCATAACAATATAATATTTCTGTGCAGAGATCCATAATGTATTATTCAGTGTTATTTTTAATACTGTCATGTCAAAGGGTCACTTCTCTATTGTAAATCTCCTGGATCTCTCTGTTGCCTTTGAAACAGTTGACCATCCTCTTCTTATCCAGATTTTCACAGCTATCTTATGGTTTGAATTTAAACTAGAAAATGTAACATTTAGTGTCTCCTTCACTGACACCTTTTCTTCTTCTCCATTGCCTCTGACTGTTGGTGTACCCCAAAGTTAAGTCCTAGGCCACCTCATCTTCATCATTTATATATCCGCCCTTCATCATTTATATATCCACCCTAACAAAGTATTTTGGATTTCATTATTGTCTATAAGCAGATGATGCTGCATTCTATCTCTCAGCACATTAAAGATTGCCATCTCTTCTAGTAAACTGCCTCTCAAGCATATCCTATCGACCCAAATTCAACATTTCAAACTCTGAGCTCTTCTTATTCCCACCCTCTATTATAGATCCCACTTCTCAAATATCCTTCACTGTTGACAAAGCCATTTACTCTCAGGCCAGCTGTCTTTGCATTCTGTTGGATCCTGCCCTCTCTTTCATTACTCACAATTCTAATCCATTATCTAATAATATCTCACCTTTACTACTGCAACTTGCTACTTGCTTGCCTCCCCATCATCCGTCTGTCTCCCCTAAAAGCCACGATAAATGTCTCTTCTAGGCTATAATACTCTATTCGTGACACTACTAACTTCTCGTAGCCTCCAGAATAAAATTGAAAATTCTTACCCTAACATATAAGCCCTAAACAACAGTGCCCCTCCTTATACCTCCTATTAAAATACCCCCAACTACCCTCTTCGCTCTGATATGACCTTCTTCTTTCCTCCTCTCTTGTCACCTCTCTCACTCCCAAGCTCTCGAGCTGCACTTACTCTGTAGAACTTGTTGCCTTGTGCAGTCATATTATCTTCCTGCCTAAACACCTATAAAACTCACAAAATATTAATCTGCTTAAAAAAGCTTATCATTTTTAGCCTTAAAATGCTTAACTGCATACTAAACTTACAGTGTAACACATAGCCACCTACACTTGCATCAGGCTACTACCTTAATCACTGCCATATTGCATCTGTCAAGCTCCTGTCTCACACCCCACCCTTAACTTGCATCAAGGTTTCTGTTGATCTCTTTTTATTGTATTGTACCTGTACTTGTATTTCTACTTACTTAGAATTGGTCTATGCCTTTGCAATTTTACAAATTGTACCCACTGTACTTTGTTACTGACATTTAAATTAATTGGACAATTTAGTTTCTAACATCCTGAAACTTAATCTTTACACTAGTAGTAACGTATACAAACATTTATCCTGAACAGTATGCTCAGAAGAACCTCCCTTTGGAATAATTCCATATGCATGTTATCTGATAAATAAAACTAAACTTTTTTGGGGGACAAAAGTGTCCTTTATAGTTTTATTACTAAATAATAGTAATTAATAAGAAATAAACATTGTAAAATAAAATGCAGTGGCTGCCAATAGCAGCAACACTATTCCCTTTTGCTGAATGATCAAGACTTTATTTGTCTCGTATGTCATTTTTTGTTGCAGACAGATGCATCAAACCTGCTCTTAAGGCCCATGATATTTTTACTGATGCTTCTGCAGGGTGTGCTGCTACTTTGGCAAAGATGACATTTGGTTGATAGTTAAACTACTAAAATGCAACCCACATATACTAGCTTAAAAACAAAACCCTGCAGCAGCTATACAATTTATTTCCTTAAAAAAATAATTACAGTTGAAGCAAAGGCATATCAGTTATATACACAGAGATCAAAAGGCACATATTGAAAAACTATGAGCCTCAGTCAATTGAGCTTTTGCATGTTACTGTAGCCCGTAAGTGGGTTCGCAAGTTAATTTGCTATTCAGTTGGAGTCTTTTTGCGGGTTAGAAATGGGTTACGAGTTACAGCCTTGAAAAAATTGAGATGGTTACACCCATAACTTACAGCGTCCCAAAGCCTTTGATCTTTCATGGCCGCAAGACGTCACATTGTAAAATCGCAAATCGCTATTCAATTGCAAAAATTGCTCAACAAGGCACCAACACTCAAGCCCACAAACGCCAAATGGCAGCCCAAAGCTTACGGCTTCCAAATAGGACCTGCAAAGTGTTTACAGACTAATTTGTAAAACTGCAAATGACAATATAAAGACAGCAATACACTTTAAAACATGGGGAAAGCAATGGAAAGCATTACAATTACACGCACAACAACTCTCAAATATCAAATATTGTAAAAAATTAAATTCAAATTTCCTCATAAGTTGGAATGGTCATGCCAATATGAAAAGCCATGCTGCAACATGCTGAAAGCCAGTAAAGACACACTACCTCATTAAATTGCAACACAAATACATGCAAATGGCTGACATATTAACCCTTTCACAGTCACAGAGGCTCTAAAGTGGACCCTAAAAATATAAAGATCATCTTATATACATTTCACTCATCACATCTACATTGGGGCAAAAAATAGTGGACAAATGACACCACCACATGGCATATATGCAGTACCAGGGAAACATTTCACAAATGGTTGTTAAGTCCCTTACTTGTGTCTGACTCTCTGTGAACCTATGGATTGTCAATGACGTTGGACTTTCCAGGATGGACCTAGTGGTGATTATCCCTGATGGAGGTGAGTTGGCTGTTGCTTCTGGTGCCTCTGCACAGCCTCAATGTGTTTTTGCTGCCCTTCATGATGTGTTAGAGTAGATTAGTGTTTTGTATGTTCCCCTGGTCCCCTTCTGAATTGTCTAAGTGATGGTGGTGAAGAGGCTTGTGTACCTTATTGAACCTGTGAGCTACACCATGAAGGGGACATGGGGAACATACACCACACTAATCTACTCTAACCCATCAGGAGAGGCCCCAAAAACACATGGAGGCTTTACAGAGGCACGTGCATCAACAGTCAACTAATCTCCATCAGGGGTAATCCCTGCTACGCCCATCCTGGAAAGTCCCGCACTATTGCTGGTGGCCATGTGCCAAGATGTATAGCCATTCCCATTTTGCAACCTCCAATTATGTTCTGCTATTCATCAATTTACATTAGTGTGGATTGCTAAGTGGTGGTGGTGAAGGTGCTTGTGTACCTGAATGAAGTTGTGAGCTATACCATGTAGGGCCACTGTAGGTGTGCAGACCAAAGCAGAGATGTCAGACAAATTACTAGAGAAGGAACTGGCAACCCACCCCAGTATCACCTGTCATATTGTTATCAGGCCTTCAGAATATTGATACTCCACAGTATCACAAATTACACTTTGCATATGTATTAACCATTTATTATTATTATATATGATATATATTATTATATGATACATAATTCTATTATTACTATTACTAGCGACTTGCCCGTCACAAATGACGGCAATAAAATTTGAAGCCTGGCAATGGTGTTTGTCACACATTGCGGGCCTCTCCCCCCTCTACTTTACTGGCCTCGCTATGAGTGCCTTTGGTGCTGATGACTGGCCTCGCAATGAGCGCCTTCGGCGCTTATTGCGAGCCTCTCCACCCCTCTACCTCTCCCACCCTCTACTTGATGGGAGGCGATCATTGCATGCCTCTCCCCCCTCTACTTTACTGGCCTTGCGATGAGCGCCTTCAGCGCTTATCACAGGCCTCGCAATGAGTGCCTTCACCCTCCACTTCCTTTACCTCTTCTGTGTTTCTTCCCCCCCTCTCTATCCCCTGTGTCTCTTCCCCCCTCTACCTCCCCTGTGTCTCTTCCCTCCTCTCCCCCCTGTCTCTTCACCCCGTCTCCCTAAACCTGTGTCTCTTCACCCCTCTGTCTCTCTCCCCTTTGTCCCTTCCCCCTCCCCTTGTCTCTTCCCTCGCCCCCTCCGCTGTCTCTTCTCCCCTCCTGTCCCCCCCGTGTCTATTCCTCCTCTCCCTCTCCTGTGTCTCTGTTCCCCCACCCCTGTGTCTCTCTTTGCCTCCTCCTCTCCCTTCCCTGTGTCTTTTCCCCCTCCCCTGTATCTCCTCCCCCTCCCTGTCTCTTTTCCCCCCTTCCCTATGTCTCTCTTCCCCGTCTCTCTTCCCCGTGTCTCTCTTCCCCCCCTCCTCTCCATCCCTTGTGTCTCTCTTCCCCCTCCTCTGTGTCTATCTTCACCCTCCTCTCATGTCTCTCCCCCACTCCTCTCCCTCCCGTCTCTCTCCCCCCCACTCCTCTCCTGTCTCTCTCCCCCACTCCTCTCTCCCGTGTCTCTCCACCACTCCTCTCTCCCGTGTCTCTCCCCCACTCCTCTCTCCCGTGTCTCTCCCCCACTCCTCTCCCCTGTGTCTCTCCCCCACTCCTCTCCCTCCCTTCTCTCTCCCTCACTCCTCTCCCATCTCTCTCCCCCACTCCTCTCCCGTCTCTCTCCCCCACTCCTCTCCTGTGTCTCTCCACCATTCCTCTCTCCCGTGTCTGTCCCCCACTCCTCTCTCCCGTGTCTCTCCCCCACTCCTCTCCCTCCCGTGTCTCTCCCCCACTTCTTCTTCACTTTAATGCTGAGGGCGCCCATTGTCCCATTCGAGCGTCCTGCCTGCACGTGCACGCGCACCACCGGAGGAGGGAGTATGGAGCAGCGATGAGCGCCTATGGCGCTCATCGCAAGAATTAGTAGGGCATGGCAGGGGGAGTTGTGAAATTGCGAGTTGTCGTCAGTTGCGGCCCTCTCAGATATAGGAATGTGACACAAATGTGATGTATATGGATATCCCATAAGCCCAACCACTGAAAACACACTGACATAGTGAGAATGGTATAACACAGCTTTCTTTAATACACAGAGCACAATCAGAAATGGACAAGACTGTGCATTAATATCATGGGTGTAATGTGGGCGGATACTGGGAGAGCAAGAGGCGTGTGGGAAAAAGGGGATACCTAAAGGGGGTAATGTCATAGTCTAGAATAAGCATGATGCATAGCACTAACCAGGGTCTCATGTGGTCACTACACCACTGCAACCGGAATCTGATGAATAAAAGGATCATCAGAAATGAATCCATTTCAATGAAGAAACCATTAGTGTGCATAGTACTTACAATCTGTCTAGATCTGCTCAATGAAACAGATACTTAAACCTCTGGACTGTGTAATCCAATCCTGTTTTACACATACAGTGTGGTGACAAAACAAAAATCTGAAAAAAGTGGTTAACAAAAAGAAGGCTGAGGAGGATACAAAAAAATTAACATGTATGTACAGTACAGTGCTAAATACTGTAACTGTAACAATATACCAACTCACCTGATTCCCATCTGCAAGCATTACTAACCATTAGCTAGTTCTCAGGACAACTCACTGGCCATGACCAATAATAATTATGTGTCATCTCACAATAAATGCTTAGCTGTGACCAGAGTCAGTGGTCAAGATGTACTATCACCTTCTTCATATGATATTGTTCATCAAAATTGATATCACATCCATCAGCTATACAGGTGTTAGCACATGTTAAAGGATAACCATGATATCAGCAATATGGGAAAATACCCATTAATACGGTAAGGACACAAAGGTCAGCAGCCAGATTCAACGTTACTTACATCAGACCCAAGGATCTATTCTCAGACTGATAATGAGGTCAGGATCAAATGCTTCACTAGTGCATATATAAATGCCATTGTGAGACTTTGCAAGTCAAGCTAACAACAATCATGTCTTAGATAACTGGCTATACGATAGCTTCAGAATTGTGGGAGCTACAGGTTAAGGGGGGCTGTCATTGAAGGAATGTCTACCTGAGAGGCACTGGAAAACCCTTACATCTCATATATTTCCTTCACAATGCTTGCCAATGATAGAGATGCCTTTATGGACCTAAATTGTACTTAAAACAAAAAAGAAAACAAGAAAATAAGGCTTTAAAAAATATAGGGACTGCAAGCATCTCCCCATGGGAGGCAGCAGCCCCTGCAGTGGCGGTGCTCAGGCATGGTGGGAGGAGAGTAGGGGCCAGGCTGCCTATGGCCAGGGGATGCCTCCGGGGTGGAGAAGGCGGGGCTGGGCACTCTGGTCAGCCACAATCCTGAGCAGCCCAGTCAGGTAGTATTCTGTCATTAGGTGGTGCCTCCTCTCATCCCTATTGCGCCTGGCCAGGCTGCAAATTACCTCCATATGATTGGCACAGATGCTGTTCTGGATCTCCCGGGGGCACTCCATGTGCATGAGGCCCAGCATCTTCACCTGCACAGCCTGGCTTGGTGTTGGGGATGGAGGTCCTAGTGGAGTGGCATGGTGAGGAGGTGGCTGTGGTAGTGTCCGAGTGGAAGGGCCTGCTGCATTAAGGGTGGTGGTGTGCCTGGTGGTGGTAATGGGGGCCAGTCCAACGCACTGTTGTGGGGGTTGGAGGTGGTGGTTGGTTGGGAGGGCTCTGGCAATATGCTCAGTCTACAGAGGAGGGGAATAGTGGGGTCAAATTCTGGCGGTGTGGCTGGTGATGGTGATCCCACTAGCCATATTACATCCTCCTCCTCCAAACCCGGGCCCTTGGCTCCTCTTCTCTCCTCCTCTCCCTGCGACGGTTCCTGATAGGCAGGGGCTTGCTCCTCCACTTCCTACTCTGATGGAGCCGACGTCCCCGCCTCTGGTTCGCCACTGGACCCAGACCTCCATGATGCTGAAAGAAAGAAAAGAATATATTGTTTTGTGTGCATTCCCAACTATCTGACATCTAGTCTTGAACCTGGATGATTCTCCTAATTTCAACACAGATTAGCTATCATTTGATAGATGTAATCTATTCTTTGGTTCATGGTCTTGATTGTTCTTGTCTCCTAATGCTATCTTGATTCCGGCTGCAGTGTGCACATAATACACTGACTCTCTATTGCTTGATTACTCTTGTTGTGCTCAGAAATGACAGTGATTTGTCAGCTTCATGGATTGAATAACACATCCATCTGTCCCTTGTTAATTCCAGGGAGCTGACATGTCAGTGTTCTTGTTGGTCACCATGTACATGTCTAGTGTGTGTGTGATGTACATGTGGTGGCATGTTGGTGTATGTGATATTCACCTGACATGGAGGCTGGGTTTAGCTAGGCCACCAGGCCTGGAGTTCCAGCGGTGGGCACCTGGCTGAGAAGGTCCTTGGCCATCCTCTCCCACCTATTATACCGCCCAGTCAAGTTCTTCTCCTCCTTGGCCATCATCCTCCTCACCTTGGCCCTGATGTCGTCAAAACGGTGCTTGGCTGACCTCACATCCCTTTGTTCCATGCCAACTGCTGTAACCTCAGATGCTCCCTCCTTCTATGCCTGGGCCCGAGGCGCTGGCCCAACTTCCTTCCCCCCTGCAAAAATCAGGGATGGCACCAAGGAGGATATATTCTCCTGTTGCTGTTTAATTGTGGGCCCGGTGCTTGCTCTTAGCCTCTTGCCCTCCCAACTGTGGACAGGGATCCTAGTCTCCCTGACCTGTCCATGAGTCCCTGTCCCTACCCCAAATTACCTCCCCCCCCTGGGATCAGGACCCCCCCCACCCCTTCTGTCCCTCGTCTATGTGAGCCTGGTGCTAGGGCCACCCTAAAATCACCCGCCTCCTCTTCTTCACTCTCCTCCTCCACTTCCACCACCTCCTGTTCCTCTTCCTACTCCTCCTCCACCACTCCCAATCTCCTCCTCCTTTCCTCCTTCTCTCCTCCTCCACTCCTCTCCTCCACTCCCCAGGGCCACCTCTCTCTCATTTCTCTCCTCTTCACCTCTTTTCCTCCCCTCCTCCCCTCCTCCCCACCTCTCCACTCCTCTCCTATCTCCTCCCACCAATATAATTCTAAAAATAATATAACCATAGATCAATCAAAGATTATGTATGATATGTATGATGGGAAAAAAAGGTTTGTATTACAGTGCCTTGCAAAATTATTCACCGCCTTGGCATTTTTCGTGTATCAAGTGTACACAAAGGATGCCAAGGGGGGGGGGGGGTGAGTACTTTTGCAAGGCAATGTATAATGATGAAACAAGGATTGACAATATCAACAATCACATACAATGAAAAACAGAGTAAGAAGAGACACAGATGATAACAGAAACAATGACAGTTGTCTTGCAGGATTTAATCCATTTTACATGTGAGGATTTAATTTAGAATTGTTTGAGAATATTGTTTCTCTAAAAAATTAAACAAGCTATATTTTTACAAAAATATTTAGGTAAAAACTGTACATAGTATAGTGTGATAAATCCTTTTCTATTAGTAATGGTATTAGGGCACTGATGAGAAGATGTAAAAAAACAAAAATACACTACTGGGATATCATGCCAAACTAATCTAAATAATTTCTTTATTGTGTTGCTAAATTTAAAGGGCAGGAAAGAGTAATAGATTTAGTATATCTGCCCACAAAGTAAAGTAATTTTTAAACTTCATAGTTTGGGACAAACATAGTTCAGTGGATAAGACACTGGCTAAAGGATAGGTGTTAGAGTGTAATTGTTAATGTGATACAATGAAAGGAAGGGATGGTTACCAGTGGAGTACCACAGGGCTCAGTGCTGGGGGTGTTTTGTTTAATATATTTATTAGTGATATTACTAGTGGTCTTCAAGGTAAAGTTGCCTCTTTAAAGATAACACAAAATATGTAACAGAATAGACATTCCAGGCGAAAGTTACATGCATAATGATTTAATAAAACAAGACCAATGGTCAAGCATGTAGGATCTCAAATTCAACACTGATACATCCGAACTTATGCACTTAGGCCACAAAAAAACAAAAAGTAGAATAATTACTGTCATGATCTGCTACTTCTATTGGGCTTGGTAAGAAACTGGTTCAAACCTACCCAGCAAAATTGTGCAGTCCTTACACACCCCGGGAGCTTGCTTCAGCAGTCCAGAATATCAGGAACACAATAGCCACTGCCTGTGACTATTCTCCACCACTTGATAAACCATACAATCCCTTAGAATATTAGTATTAATTCACAGAATGACACTCACACTTTGATTATGTAAGTCTAAAACTGCCACACCTTTATTTAGACTATAAACGTATACACAGTTTTCTGGCCACATGCTGGCCAATTACAGGAAGCCCCATCCTTAGGTACATAGAAGGGGACCAATTGGCAGTGACATGCCCCTGTTTTGCAGTGATACCATGTACATTTCAAAATGTCAGGCCCTATCTAATCTATCCAGTTGATAAAGTGAATGACCCTATATGGTGTTCTCACCTTCTTGTAGTACTTCAAGTAGTAAACAAGAGCTGTAAACAATCAAGCTATCTGGCTATGTGACCTGCTTACCTTTCTGTCCCTTTAATCTTTGTGTTTGTTCAGAGTCCACACAAGCTAGTAACAGTGTATGACCTTGCTGTCATGAAGTGTAAGCTCCACTGGCCCAGTGCTTTAGTCATGATCCTCAGGGACAGAACCACACTTGCTACTCAAATGGTACTATGAACCCACAGCTAAACATGGACAGGACAATTACTTAATGATAAAATGATTGTAGCATCTGATGGGGAAAGGGACTTTGGAGTTATTATATTGCATGATTCAAAGGTAAGTAAGCAATGCAGCAAAGCTGCAGGAAAATTTAGTAGGTTGCTTAGCAATTGGTAAAGAACTTAGCAGCAGAAAAAGTTAGTAATGTCACTCTATATATCCCTAGTTAGACATCACATAATACAATGTGTTCAGTTCCGAAAGCTGTAGCTTCAGAAGTATATTAACAAATTAGAATCAAATCAAAGAAAGGCAACTAAATTGGTGCATGGTCTAAAATAGGGGTCCCAAACCACCGGGTCCCGTACCATCACCGGTCTGCTGCCTCTGTTCAGCCTTGCCGTGTGCTGTGAAGAGCATGGGCTATTCTATCACCGGTGTCTCCCCCCAGGGCCACCTCAGCAGCCCCCCCGAGGACCCTTCAGCCCCCTCCTCATCTTGTGCACTGAGATCCGTGGTCCAGTTCCCATTAGTCAGAGGCTGGATATCCTTCCTCTGCCGGCGCTTCATGTTGCAGGGAATTCCCCTGCCCTGCAGTATGAAGCACCGGCAGGGAAAGGATATCCAGCCTCTGACTAATGGGAACATAACCACGGGGCTGCTGGTAGTGGAATGGAGCTTCTGGGGGGAGCTGAATGGGGATGCTGGGGATTGGGGCTGCTGCTGGGGGTGAATAGTGCTGCTGGGGGATTTGAGGGTGGAATGGTGCTGCTGGGGGTGAATGGGGCTGCTGTGGGGTTCAATAGTGTTGCTGTGGGGAGGTCTTAGTGGGGCTGCTGGGGAGTGAATGGTGTTGCTGGGGGAATTGTGCGGCTAAATGGTGCTGCTGGATGGAGTGAATGGTGCTGTATATATATATATACTAGTTGCTAGGGAGGTTGTGGGGATATAGTTACATAGTTTCATAGTATTTGAGATTGAATAAAGACTGTTAGTCCATCAAGTTCAACCTTTTTATATCTCTTCTGTTCCTTTTAATTTGTGGACTATTTGTGAATAATTGTTAATTGATCCAGTGGAAGGCAAACTGAAAAAACAAACAAACATTGAAACTTTGCCAACTGTCTCATAAAGGTAAACAAAAGCAAATTTCCTTCCTGACCCCAGAGACTGGCGACCGAATTTCTCCCTGGATCAATATTCCTAGTCATCTTGGATAACCTTTAATGCCCTCTTTATTCAAAAATATAGCTGACCCCATTTTAAAGTTATCTATCAAATTCACTGTCACCACCACCCTAACTGAAGAAGAACCCTTTTCTTTTATAAGGTGAAATATGTTTTCCTCTAACCTCAAAGGATGTCCTCTTGGGGGGCTTAGGGTGAGGAGGGGGCTTTAGGATTAGGAGGGGGGTTGAGGATTGGTGGTTGAGGATGAGGAGGGGGGTTGATGATGAGGATGGGAGAATAATGATGAGGAGAGAGGTTGAGGAGGGGGGTTAAGGAGGGAGGTTGAGGAGAGGGTTGAGAAGGGAGGTTGAGGATGAGGAGGGGGTTTAGGATGAGGAGGAGGGTTTAGGATGAGGAGGGGGGTTAAGGATGGAGGGTTGAGGATGAGGATGGGGGGTTGAGGATGGAGGTTAAGGGGAGGGGATGAGGAGGGAGGTTGAGGAGTGAGGTTGAGGAGGGGGGTTGAGAAGGGAGGTTGAGGAGGAAGGTTGAGGAGGGGGGTTGAGGAGGGGGGTTGAGGAGGGAGGTTGAGGAGGGAGGTTGAGGATGAGGAGGGGGGTTTAGGATGAGGAGGGGGGTTGAGGATGAGGAGGTAGGGTTGAGGATGGGGGGTTGAGAAGGAGGAGGGGGGTTAAGGATGAGGGTGTTAAGGATGGGGATATGGGGTTGAGGATGAGGATGGGGGATTGAGGTTGAGGAGGGGGGTTGAGGAGGGAGGTTGAGGAGGGGGGTTGAGGAGGGAAGTTGAGGAGGGGGGTTGAGGAGGGAGGTTGAGGAGGAGGTTGAGGAGGGAGGTTTAGGATGAGGAGGGGGCTGAGGAGGGGGGTTGAGGAGCAAGGTTAAGGAGGGAGCTTGAAGAGAGAGGTTGAGTAGGGAGGATGAGGAGGGGGGTTGAGGAGGGGGGTTGAGGAGGGTGATAAGGGATGGGGAGGGAAAGAGACACAGAGAAGGAAGGGGGTGGGAAAGAGAAACAGGGAAGGGCGTGGGGAGACACAGGGAAGGGAGAGGGGGTAAAAACAGGGGGGGGAGGAGAGGAAGAGACACATGGGAGGTAGAGGGGGAGAGAGACACACGGGAGAGAGAGGGGTGACACAAGAAAGGGTCACAGAGGGCACAAAAGGGACACAGGGGGCAGCACATTTCTCACCCTTGGCTTATATATACAGTAATTACCTTGCACAAGTTCGTCAGCGAAAATGGAGACACCACACACCAATCCCACCTCTAAGTCATTAATAAATACGTTAAAAAGGAGGGGACCTAATACTGAACCCTGAGGAAACCCACTTACCACATTAATGCAATCTGAGTATGTTCCATTTACAACAACCCTTTGCTTCCTGTCTTTTAGCCAGCTCTCAATCCATAAGCAGATATTTACTGCAATTCCTGTATCTCTTAGTTTGGACAATAGTCTCCCATGTGGCACTGTATCTAAAGCCTTTGCAAAATCCAAAAAGACTACATCCACTGAGATGCCTTGATCCAGGTTCCTACTAACCTCCTCATAGAAACTAATTAGATTTGTTTGACATGACCTATCCCTCATAAATCCATGTTGACTCCTACTTATAATCCTGTTCAAATAGACATATTATTGTATATTATCCCTTATTAACCCTTCTAAAAGCTTCCCCACTACAGAAGTGAGGCTCATTGGTCTATAATTCCCCAGATTTGCTCTTGCTCCCTTTTTAAATATAGGTATCACATGTGCTTTTCTCCTGTCATCTGGTAGAGACCCTGTGTTGAATGAATCTTGAAAAATTAAATATAACGGTTTGGCTATTACAGAACCCAGGTCCCTCAGTACCCGTGGATGTATTCCATCAGGACCCGGGTCTTTATTAATATTTATTTTTTCCAACCTCTTTTGGATTACTTCCTGTGTTAACCAATTATTTGGCAAAGGTAGTGTAGCCCCATTATGTTGCAGTTTCCCAACCACTGGTACCTCCCTTGTGTATACCAAAGAAAATAACCTATTTAGCTCATCTGCCTTTTCATGGTCACTAATTGTCAGATGGCCTGTGTCACATTATAATGTTCCTATAGCTTCCTTCCTCGCCTTCTTCCCATTAATATACTTAGAAAATTAAAATATAATTGCAAAAGAGAGTAAGACTAACCCTAAAATATTTTTTATTTTAGCCAGTCTAATAGCGCTTTTGCAAGCCTTGTTGATTTCCTTGTACTCCCATAAAGCAGTCTCTGTCAACTCTTGTTTGTATAATTTACATGCCTGTTGTTTACTCCATTGATTTCCTTATATTCACATAAAGCTGCCTCTGTTCCCTCCTTCTTGTATAATTTAAAACCATGTTTTTTTCCTTATCATGATTTTTAAGTCATTGTTAAGCTACATGGGATATGATTTACTCCTATTAATTTTATTTCCACATGGTGCATGTCGATGTGTATGTATATTTAGTAAGGATTTGAATGTTGTCCATTTATTTTCAGTATTTTCCCTGTAAGTTCTTTATCCCAGTCTACATGTTGTATTGCTGTCCTTAGCCCATTAGAGTTAGCCCTATTAAAATTTAGAGTTTTTGTTGGCCCCTTACAACTCTGTTTTTTGTATTCAATCTCAAATGAGACTGTGTTGTGATCACTGTTCTCCGAGGGTTCCCCTATTTTAACATTTGTTATTAAAACAATATTACTTGTGATGACTAAATCCAAGATAGCCCCATTTCTAGTAGGTTCTTGTATATCCTGGGCCAGTTAATTATCCCTGAGTGTACTCAAGAACTTGCTCCCCTTCGCTGAACTGCTGGTCTCATTTATCTAGTTTATTTCATGGTAGTTAAAATCTCCCATTATTAGAACTTGCCCATGCTTAGCTGCATTATCTATCTGCAGCAATAGTTGCAGTTCATCACCTTCAATTATATTTGGGGGTTCATAGCATACTCCAACCAATATGCGTTTAGAATTAGCTATTTAACTCAACTCACAAAGATTCAATGTTGTCGCTATTTCCACTATAAATATAAATATCTTCTCTGACTACAGGTTTAAATTCAGGCTTAACATACAGACAAATCCCTTGTCTTCTTCCATTACCCCTATCTTTCCTAAATAAGTTATAACCATTCAGATGAACTGTCCAGTCATGAGATTCATCCTACCATGTTTCAGTAATGCCTATTAAGTCCCATTTTTCTTGTACCGCTAATAATTCTAGCTTGTCCATTTTCCCAGGCAAACTTCTTGCATTAGCAAGCATACACTTTATGTTGCTATAGCTCTGCCGTTGTGAAGTGCTTGCCACTGTATTTGAATCACCTAGTAATACCTCCCTACTGTCTATTGTACCCCTCCTCCTTCTCCTCCCCCATGGGTAGATAATTCATCCCTTTCCCCCTCCACCCTTTCTAACCCAATATTTATATCTAGTCCTTCCCCCACCTACTAGTTTAAAAACGTCCCCAGCCATTCTACCATCCTTTCCCCTAGCAAAGGAGCTCCCTCGTCATTAAGGTGTAATCCATCACTGCTGCAAAGATTGTACCCAAGTGAAAAGTCAGTCCAGTGCTCTAAAAACCCAAAACCCTCTGTCCTGCACCACTTTTTTAGCCACGCATTAACCTCCCTAAGCTCCTTCTGTCTCCCTGGGCTAGCACATCGCACTGTTAGTATCTCGGAAAATACTACCTTGGAGGTCTTTGCCTTGAGCTTATTCCCCAGGTCTTTAAAATAATTCTTTAGGAGACTGCATCTTCCACTTACTTTGTCATTGGTACCAATATTTACCAAGACCTCCGAACCCAAACACTTGGGAGACAGCAGACTTTTCGATTGCTGGAATCTGGTTGACAAATTACCCTGCCTACCTTGGTTAGGGAGGTGCCAGAATTAATTTTTTCATCAATGGAGAAGGTCCCTGGTGCCAAAAAGGTTGGGGACCACTGGTCTAAAAGACAAAATGAAACCATTAATGACCTGAATATGTAAAGCTTAGAGGACAGAAGGGAGCAGGGTAGTATCTTCAAGAAAAAGAGGAAAGTAAAAACACAAGGTCGTGATTTTAATTTGTAAGGTAAATAAGTGAACAGTCTTTCAGTGTAAATGGTAGATTCACTATTAATGTTAATGAATTTAAACATGCCAGGAATATGCATAAGGTTCTACTGAGGCTTAATTAAGCAACACTTTTAATTCGCTCTGTGGAATATGTTGGCAAATAAGGGTAAAAAATTAGACAGAATAGGCATTCCAGATGTGCCTTTTTGGTTCTTATATGGCATTAGTCCATATTTCTATTTAGGATGCACTTAAATCCCTAAAATGCACAGTTCTTAATTACAATGCAGAGTAAACCTGACTAAGGGACTAATTCAATCGCGATTTGGCCATTTGAATAGGGCTCTAAATAAGCACATAGCATAATTTGTTTCAGAAGTTTTTAGTTAGTGAAGACCTTGCTTTTGGATAAAAGTTCACTAACTAAAAACTTCTATGAACAAAATATTGTATGTGCTTATTTAGATCCCTATCCAATTGGCCCAATCTCAATTGAATGAGGCTCTAAGGCCCTCATTCATTTGTGATCTGGCCAATTGAATAGGGCTCTAAATAAGCACATAGCATATTTTTTTTAAAGAAGTTTTTAGTTAGTGAAAACCTTGCTTTTGGATAGATGTTTACTAACTAAAAACATATTTAAAAAAATATGCTATGTGCTTATTTAGAGCCCTATTCAATTGGCCAAATCGCAATTGAATGAGGGCCTAAGTAGGTACCAGCATAAGGATCAATGTAAATACCCTAGTGCAGCAACTAAATAAATATCAGTATATAATTCTCAAATACTCACTCAGTAATATTGTTTGCCATATGTTAGTGTGTTTTCACTCATGTTTCATATAATGTTCAAAAGCATGCTAACTATGTGAAAATGTTGTCCAACCAATAATGATAATTGGACTTGCTTGTTACACACTTACTTGTTAGGCAATTTGTATCTATTATGTGTAGTAATGGTATAGTATCTCTCCTCTGTGTATTTAGTTATCATTGCAACCACTTATTTTCTTTGCTTCTGCTGTCAGCTGTCAACTTCTCTATTGTATTCCTACCAGATAAAAGCAAGATGGGAGAAAAAGCAAAACAAAGCAGATTACATTATCTTATCCAGTAGAGAGCTTGGCCTTGAGCAGCTGTTGTCCAGAACATACTTTTATGTCTTGTCTTCATGTTCTCAGAGGTGTGCTCTATTCTTTATGTTACACACACAAATAGATGGATATTTTGTCGCATATAATACATTTTACTAAATATATATATATTGTTATTATTGAACATATCACTGAGGTTCTACTGAGCACTCCAGCAAGGACGTAGGAACCGAAAAAAAATATGGGATATATATATATATATATATATATATATATATATATATATATACTAGGAACTTGCCCGTCAAAAACTACAAGATTACAATTATAAGGCTGGTAATGCTGTTTGTCACACAATGTGAGGCTTTTAGTCCTCTGAGCACCTGTGGCGTTGATTGCGAGCCCTGCGCTGAGCGTCTTCGGAGCTCATTGCGAGCCTCTCACCCTTGTACTTCAAGTTTCCTGCTTTGCACTGATAAACATTGGCGCTCATTGCAAGCCTCTCCCGCTCGCTGTGCTCATCAAGTTTTGCGAGCTTGGCGTTGCTGAGCCTCGTTTTCATGCTGTTTCTGAAATGTTGCGTTTACTCCAAATATGGGTGTAATTTGCTTGCAACGTCATTCCCAGGCTTCCTGTGTTTCCCCTTGTGCTGTGTGTGAGTGTGTTATAATTTTTTGTACATGTTTTTTTTTTTGGGTGGGTTTTTAGAATTACACACTTGAACAGTGCTGCGCCGCTGGCTGCAATGGCGCCTTTGGAGCTCATTGCAGCCCAAGTGCTGCGTGGCTGTTTAACTTCACGAGGTTTACATGTGTGCCGGCGGCGCTGGCTCGCCTTGCTTAGCGATGCTGGCAGTTGCACCCTCGCTTTACGAGGGACGCAACTGCGTGACCAGTATCGCAAACGTCCTCAACATTGCAATATCCACAACTATATATGTGATATATGTATATATATATATATAATTGACGGGGCAATTAAATTGTAAGCCATGGCAATGATGTTTGACATACAATGTAAAGCTTTTTCTACTCTGAGGACCTTCGGCGTTCATCGCGAGCCTCGCTCTGAGCGTCTTTGGCGCTCATAGCAAGCTGCTCCTCTCATTTACTTTTGGTCCTATGAGCTCCTTTGGTTCTCATCACAAAGACAGATATATATGTCTATTTTTTTCTATAATAATTATTTTGTGGTCGTGTAGCCTCTTAGCCGATTTTCAATTACCTAAACTCGTTAAATTCGGCTTTAATTAGCGTGCAAACTCACTGGCAGATGTCATGCTCTGTGTGTTTTTTTTATTTATCTTTTTGTATTCTGTATTGTTTTTGTTGTTTTTGAATGTACGCATTTCAGCCATTAACTTCAAATTTTTGCAACCTCTTATTTTTGTTTTCTAAGTTCCTTGGGTCGTAGCTAAAAGTTGTACATCCTTGTCAGTGTTTTCTGCATTTCTGGGTCGTGGAGCCTTGCTTTCCTTTTTTTCGGCCCTATTTTTTTGGTCGCTTAGCCGATTTTCAAGTGGCTAACTTCTTAAAATCGACTTTAATTTGCGGGCAACCTCACCCCCAGACATCCTGGCTGTCCCCCTGTGCTGTGTGTCATGTTTTTGTTATGTTTTTTGTTATTTTTCAGTGTTTTTTGTGTTTTTTGATGTACGAATTTTGTATTTTTGCGGGTCGTAATTTTTTTTGTGTAAGTCCTTATTTCCTTTTTACGCGTTAGTGTTTTTTCTCTAAGTCCCGAGGGTCGTATTTTTTTTCTAAGTCCCGCGGCGTGTTTCTTTTTCAAAGTTGGGCTTTTTAGGGGTTTTTTGTTACCGGGAGTGAGGCGCCGTAGAGGCTCCACCTTCGCAAATACGACCCCTCGCTTTGCAAGGGTCCGCATTTGCGGGCAGAATGAGCTTGGAAAGCATGACGACGACTCACAGTTTGACAACTATAATATGTGATATATATATATATATATATATATATATATATATATATATCCATATTAGATTGTTTAGTGACTGTAATATTACCATTAATTATGCATAAGGGCAAGGAGCATGGCATTGTTGCCTTGCAATTACGTATTATTGTTGTTTGGATTGTATGTTGCCTGTACATTGCGATCTTGTATCCTAGTTATAATATGTTATAGAGGGAAAATGTGATATAGAACAGAATATATGTGAAAATGGTAAAAAAAATCTGCACAGAAGTTTAACTGCAGAACATTGCATCTGCATCATACAGGCCTTGATTCAAGGCAGATGACTGCTCCTTAGGAGTCCCGAGCAAACACTGGAGATTAAAATCAAGGTTGTTACCCCTAGCTAGCTAGCTATAGACACCAGTTCAGACAACTAATTAATTTTATCTCAAGAGCTATATAGCAACCAAGGTTGCAAAGTAGATGTGCTGATATCACACACATACACAAAGGTACACAAGGGTGTGGTATGAGAGATAAGTATAAATATTTTGGTTATATGATTCAATAAAGGTTCAGTTCTAGTTTCACATATCCACAGAGTGAGGCTGTTTTGTGTTTGTATCCTGAACTGGGGAGTGGTCTTGTTGGAGGTCACTAGTAACCTGTATCCAGAATTCTCTGCCTGTACCTTTGGGCATTGTCCTCTTCAGAAGCCACCTTTTGTGCCAGAGAGAACAAGAACCACACAATTCTGCTGGGGTAGGTTTGATATCAAGCCCCCTTGAAGAGGCAGATCCTGACAATTGGCTGGCAGTCATGGGATCTCTGTATAAAACACAGAAGGGTGGCAACGTACAAGGAGATGATGGAACTGAATGAAACCAGAGGAAATGCCTTCAAATTTAACCATGGATCAGCAGAGGACTGTCCTGATACAAACCATAAGGGAGGTTCAGTGGGAGTGGAGAGGGGTACGCAACAACCTTGTTACAGCTCTTGTGGAGGGGAAATTCTTATCCCCAGTAGAGACAGAAAATGTTGCTGCCCTTGGAATGTACTGTCAAGAAACTGCCCTTCTAAACCAATGGATGGAGTTTCTGGGACTATGGCCGGATCATGAGCTGAGAGATTGGCTGGAGGACCTGGTGGTGCAGGAAAGGATCTTAAAGGGTAAGTATGCAGCCTGGTTGGGGGCTATTGGAATCCCTGGTGTGGAACTCTATTTGTCATTGGGATTGAAGGAGGCACTCTGGCAGCTGGCATTGTGGGATGGGCACTTAACAGCATACAATGGATGTGCCCAAGAGACGTTGTAACTCTCTGGGGGTGGGCCAATGGTCGGATGAGCCGTATTCACTGATGCCATTGATCCAGTAGGAATTACAACTGGAAGTAGTATATCTGACCCTACTGGATGAAATATCCGTGAGGGGTTTTGGCCACCTAGTTGAAAGGCGCCTTGCCAGTCAGGCATGGTGGAGGACCACCTAGCAGAGACTACAGGCACCAAGACAAATTTCGACAAGGCTGGGTCAGAAGAGAAAGGTATAGACCGTTGGGAGAATTCTGATCTCAGGGATTCTAAATGTAACAAGGATGCCTTCATGCATGGGGTTCACAGGGAAGAGGAAACACTGGTCCCTAGCTTTAGGGGATGAGCCTCGACCAGTTAGAGTCATGGGGTCAGGGCCAAACTGCAGCAGTGCCAGGCCTAGGGGAAGACCTGGGGAAAAGCTACCCTGCTCCTAGAGTAAGAGAAGAACCAAATGAGCACTGAGCCCTATCAATGGACTGTAAAAATAGTGTGGAGGTTCCTTGGATGACTATTGTCCAGGAGACAGCCACAGACCCTGGTGCAGAAACAGAAAGCAGCCCTGCTCTTCAGCCTGCACAAGAGGCAGTAGCAGCTGCTTCTCAAGGGCTGCCTGTATCTACACACCAGGCAGTCTCAGATGGAGTGAGCCAGGAGGTTCTACCTGAGAATCCAGAGACCAAAGAGCCAGAGGGAGGTGAGAGTTGTACCCAAACAGTCGTTCCAGAGAAAGGAGGCTGGGAGACAGTGAGCTCAGCGCAGCCCCAAGGAATAGAAACTCCAGACATGGCTATCAGGAGGAGTACAGACTGGCAGATGAGGTAGGTACCATCCTTAGTGGAACTATTATTTTATGAGATGTCCCATAAGAATATTTTCCCTAGAGGAGGGGAAAGGAAGGTCTATTGGCCCAGGCTTTTGGGGAGTGGGGGAGTGATAACCCCTGATGAACAGTCACTTGAGCTGGCTATTCCCCTGGAACCACCGGAATTGCGTCAGAAAGTCAGAAAGTCCAATAGATCACCCAGGCTCAAACACTTGACAGAGGAAGGAGCAAACAGGGGAGGCAAAGATCATTGACAACTTATCCCCTAGGCCCAAGAACTCCAGATTGGTTCACCACTGGCTTAGCCAGTTTGCCTGGATTGCCGCAGAGGGTACCCCAGAGTGTGGTTTGTCACCTGGCCTACCTATATTGACCCCCTTGCAATTGCCCAAAGACACTGTTTGTGTGCCTTTAGCACTGGAAAGAAGGGGCCACTGGCCAGGCTTTTTGGGAGGGGGATTGGCTACTTAACCACAACAGCTTATGCCAGAACTGCCCATTACTCCGACACCCGAGATTGTCACTAGCCCATGTTGCAACTCCAACATCCCAGTTCAGTCAGGAGAAAGCTCAGGCCTGACAAATGGAAATGTCTGCTCCTCAATTTTATCCATGGGACTGAGTACTGCTCCCCCCCCCCCCCCGGTTCCTATGCCCCTGCACAAAATTCACCTTAGTTCACTGTATAATTTATTTATGAGGTTTGTGTTTGCACCTACCTTTGTTACTACACAACATAAAGTCAAATATATTTACTATTGTGTGGGGCATATTTTAGAAAATGGGTGAAGGGTGGATATGAACAGAGTTAAAAGCAAAAATATCAATCTTTAACTTCTAGCATGTTCATCGATCTTGGAAGCCTATTTAATAAAAAGGCTTTATAGAATACATAAGAAGCAATCATAATTAACTCTACATGTTACCCCACGTATTCCAAATTAAATGTTCTTTTGAGTTTTAGTTCTAAATTCATTTACATTTTGAAAGGAACAGTACAGTTTATAGTATCTAAATACATTTCAATGTTGCTATCATTTACTTAATCTTAAAATCACCAACATATGTATTTAGCGTGCATAGTATAAATAAAGCATGTACCTCAGTTTTTGCAATCTGTGGTAACTTGTAAGGCATATGGAAGGATCTGCTGAAGATTTTTGTTATATTTTATAACTATGGTAGGACCTTTCTTGTTAGCTGATCCACACAGGGGTGGCCATTGGCCACTAGGTGGCGCTGCAGATATTTTAGTCAATTTCCTAGCATTAGGTTTAGGGGTTAGGTTTAGGGGTTAGGGTTTCGGGTTAGGATTAGGGGTTATGGTTATGATTAGGGGATAGGATTAGGGTTAAGATTAGGGGTTAGGGTTTGGGTTTAGGACTTGGGGTTAGGTTTAGGGGCTATGATTAGGGTTAGGGTTGGGGGTTAGGATTTGGGGTTAGGATTTTGGTTAAGATTAGGGGTTAGGGTTTGGGGTTAGGGTTTTGGTTTAGGATTAGGGGTTAGGGTTTGGGATTAGGATTAGGGGTTAGGGTTATGGTTAGGATTTGCAAATTATTGCATTCTGTGGTAACTTGTAAAACAGATGGAAGGATCTGCTGAAGAATTTATATAGAAAGTATATTAACTTTTGATTTTGCTGTTTTGGGTAACAGACTTGAAATATTTTATAGCTATGGTAGGACCTTTCTTGTTAGCTGATCCACACAGTGGTAGCCATTGGCCATTAGGTGGCACTGCAGATATTTTAGTCAATTTCCTAGCATTAGGTTTAGGGGTTATGGGTTTAGTATTAGGGGTTAGGATTAGGGGGTTAGGGTTTGTGGTTAGGACTAGGAGTTAGGGATTGGGGTTATGGCTAGGATTAGGGGTTAGGATTAGGGTTAAGAATAGGGGTTAGGACTTGGGGTTAGGATTAGGGGTTAGGATTAGGGTTTGGTATTAGGAGTTAGGGTTATGGTTAGAATTTGGGTTATGGTTAGTGGTTAGGGCAATGGCAGATAAGATTTGCACTAACAAGAAATTTACTAAAATCTTGACCGCCACTGTATGCATTTAGCTAACAGAAAAGATCCCTATGATATACACAGATAAGGACATATTATGTACAGGTCATATTATGTTAGGGATACAACATAAATAGACGTGTGAAGGTAAGATGTAATGTAATAACATATTTTAAGAATTATTTACAGGAAATGCAAATATTTTTTTTCTAATGAATTCCATTTTGTTCTCAGTGCCCATGACAAGATTCATAGACGGACCAGTCCTGCGTGTAAAGTAGCACACTCAATGTAAAAAAAAAAAAAAAAACATGTTATCAAAAGATAATCCACTCATTTATTCATTGTGACTCATTTCTGCCAGCATGAAGTTCAGCCTCAGTGAGACCAGCTTTACAGTAGTCCCATAGTTAATCATTTCCATTCTGTAACAAGGTGGAGATTGACTTTGTGAAACAAGAAAGGTCATGAAGTATTTTTATATTGTAAAAGTTATAATCATACACATTTTCAATACAAGCCATTTATTTGTAGTGCCCAGGTAAAAGTAGTTGCAGAAAGTTAATGAATGCTTATATACATACAGTCATGCTGAATATATACCTATGATCAAAAGCACCAGTTTTCTGATTGCCAAGCATGTGGGGAAGCGTTTATTTGATGCCAAAAAATCAAAATAGAAAATCGCTAGGCAGTAATGTTAAACAAATTGCCTGGGCTCCCTGCAAATCATTCTTACAATAGCTAGTGTATTTAAACACTGATTTAATAACCTGATGAAATGTTGATGACAATGTTTCTTGCCAAATTTTATAACTACATAAATCACGTTCTGTTACCAATTCAGTGCTCTTATCTCCATTCTTTGGCCCTCATTCAATTGCGATTTGGCCAATTGAATATTGCTCTAAATAAGCAAATAACATATTTTTTTTAAATAAGTTTTTAGTTAGTGAAAACCTTGCTTTTGGATAGATGTTTACTAACTAAAAACTTCTTTAAAAAAATATGTTATGTGCTTATTTAGACCCCTATTCAATTGGCCAAATTGCAATTGAATGAGGCCCTTTGTGTGCACCCCTTTATCTGCACAATATTGTTTTCTCATTCTCTTCACCTTCCTTAAACTTATATGAACGTTTTCCAGTTTTTAACTGTTTCTAATCTAACACACACTGCTTATATCAGAAACACACATTATAATGATTAATTCTATAAACATATAGATTTATTTTATTTAAAAATAAAATTGGTTTCCACACCCCCAGAGGTGGATATGTATCTGGTACTTACCAATACAAACACTGCATTTGGATATGTTTTTAACGCTATACTAACCTTCAAGCCAACAGCAGCACAATGCACAAATCCACAGCAGCAATGTCTGAGCTCCTCCTTGCTTCCTTGTGGTGGGGGGAAAAAAATAGCCACAAACAAAGAAAAAAATGTCTGTTTCACTACACCCAATAGGCTAAATGCAATAAGTGATGCAGGTGCCTCCAAAGAAATTAATAATTGATAAAAATTAGTACCACACAGTTTCTTTTTTAATTTGGAACACTCTAACCCAGAGTGATAATTTAAAATATAACTTTTAATAATTCAAATAAAATACTGAAAAAATGTGTCAACACCACATACATTATATGGAAACTATATTAAATGCCAATGTTCACATTATCAAATATCCAAATAGGATATCAAAATTGAATTCTAAAAGTTGATTAATAAGGAAGATAAAAAATCCTAGATATAGATCGTAGAAAATATATTTACATATACCTAGAGGAATAAATTCCCTATACTCAACCACTGATCTGAAATAATGTGAGTAGAGGCTCAATGGTTATTAACATTTCCCTTACTTAAGATCACAATGGAGATCTTTCATATGCACATATGAATCCGTAAACAATAATATAGTTAGATACTTGGAAAACATTTATGTGAACCCACACATTGTCCCCCACTCTGACTTAAACAACAGTTGTCATGTATCTCCAATCACAATTCAGCTTGGCGTAGCTGAAAGCTTAATTAAACCAGTACCTTAATTGTGCCAAAATGATTCAGACCTCCATTGCATACCTAAAATTGAATTATGCCCATCCTGAAACGTGAACGTGTTTCAATAAGAAGCTTGGTGACCACAGGGATGGTAAATATTTGCTGCAGAGACTGATTTCCAGAGATTGCAACAACATTTTAGCTGTCTGTGATTGGCCAAAACAAATTATGAATGTTATGCTAATTTAGCTTTAATTTTCAGGGGCATTCCCTCAAAATCAACTGCCAGAAAACTGAAGAAATTTGCTTACGTCAAGGTAAGTTTATTAATGTTTATTCTGGGATTTTTTAATTATTATTATTATTATAATTATCTGATTTTTTTCATGCAAAAAAATGCTTGCATACATTACTGAAATTTCCTCTATCAGATGCATTCATAATCCAGGAAACTTCTATTTACCTTTGAAGTATCATTGTGGCCACTTGTTTCTGTACTGTCTTTTGAATTACCAAACGTGCTAAAGGGCAAATTGTTTAGAAAGCAAAAATAAATAAATACATAAAGCCTTTAATTTTTCTACTTGTGATTTACTGCATTGTTTTATTTTCTCTTATCACTAGATCCTGTCTGCTACATTCACAAGTGGATGTATTCTTGGAACTTAATTAGCCTTCCACTAGTACTCATGAAAGAACTGTCAGTTAAAGATGCCACTGTCCAACTGTACAGATAGAAGCCGTTTATTTGAAGTCTCCTCCTACCTCAGGAACTTGATTAGCAGAAATCACAATTGTAGATGCCATAACAGCATTGGTTTATATATATTACTAGAAAATTGCCCATCAAAAATGACGGGAGTAAAATTTTAAGTCTAGCAAAGTTGTTTTCCACAAAATGCGAGGTTATGGGCCCTCGGAGCACTTTGTATGTCCTTGGGGCTAGTTTTGCGTCCTTCTGTCTAGTTTTACGTCCTTCTGTCTCGTTTTTGTCGTGTTGCGTTTCTTGGCAGCCATTTTTTTCTCGCTTAGGCAATTTTCGTTGGTGAAAAAACACCAAATATGCGTCAAATTTACTTGCAACCTCGCTCACAGGCTCCCTGGCTCTCCCCCGGTGCTGTGTGTAGGTTAATTTGAGGCATATTTGTTTTTGTTTTTTTAGGTTTTTGCAGTTCCGTGCATTTTTGCGACCCGCACACTGCATGTACGGGTTTTGGTCCAAAGTCGTACAGGTCTTAAGTCCCGTGAGGCTTGCAGTGCAACGGGCCGCAATCGGGCTCAAAAAGCGTGAAAAATCCGCAAACGTGACTAACGTTCTTGAACTGACAACCAGTTCCGTGGATTTTTGCAACCCGTACACTGCATGTACAGGTTTTGGTCCTAAGTTGTACGGGTCGTAAGTCCTGCGAGCCTCAACTGCTTGCCTCGTTTTGCGAGGCTCGTACAGGTCGTAAGCCCCACTTGCGCCGCTAGCGATGAGCATCTGCGGTGCTCATCGCGAGCCCTGCTAAGAGCAGCCTAAATCCTGCGTGCCCCAATTACGTGCCTCGCTTTGCAAGGCTCGCAGTTGCGGCCCTACAATCCGCAATCGGGCTCACAACGTTCCTGAACTGACATCTATTATGGTGATAATGTATTATAGACTGTATTCATATGTTTCATACTAATAACATGTTGCCTATTTTCAATCGTAGTTCTTCAAAAAACATAAAAACTGTTTTGCTAAAGTGGTCCTTTAATATAAAGACTTGACCCATGCATGATCCATTTAGGCTAGTTGATGGAATAACTGACACGACAACTTGAGTTGGGAGAAACAACGGGCCACAGCTTTATTTTGAAACAATGTAAACAACAACCATAACTTATTTAAATGACTAATTTAGTCCTTTCCTTCCGGGGGAGGAGCCCGGCCACGAACAGTGACCTCACGCTTTGAGCCCTGCCCAAAGCCCCAATGCTTATCCTTAAGCACGCCCTGTGAGGTGGGGCCATCGCCCCCTTAGGCCAGTGGGCCGGGCAACTCACCTCCCGCCGCCCAGTCATAAATTAACAATACACAACATACAATAGCCACTTCTCCGAATTCTTTAACCAAAATATATATTAATTTCAATATTTCTTATTTATATTATATATATTATATATATATATATTTTTTTAAAGAATAAACCATAACATCTGTTAACAACAAAATACAGGGTGAGTGGGTGGGATTCCAGTCGGGAGACCGCGCTGCTGTGCTCAACGGCGTGAAACGGGCTTCCGACACGCCCCCCGACGCTCCTGATTGGCCGATAGCCTCACAGGCTCCGCTGGGTCACGTGACGCTACGGGCTGACCCAGGGAGCCTGTGCAGCCTCCGCGTCGTTCATCACTGTGACTTAGTTCACAAATTATATTTGAAACAGAGAGAAATAGTTTTGTAAGATTTGAGGGATACAAACATTTCCTGTGTCAGATACTTCAGGTATTACCTATATATCTCATGCAAAATCCACGGGGGCTGCAGTGACTTGTGCTACATCATTATCTTGTTTCCGCTCAATACCAACCAGTCACCTCCCTTTCCCGTCGGGTTTTGGGTAAAGGCTTATGTAATGTAAGCCATAAAGAGTTTGAGAATATGTTGGTCTTTAGAAATAAAGAGAAATTACAGCAATAAATCAGCTCTAATTGAAATACTAGAAAATAAGCCCAGGCTCTAATCAATATGGTATATTTTCACCACATAGAGTCAAACAAAATTGTATTGCAAATATAAGCCGTGTAACAAAAGAAATGCATTCCGTCCCCTGATGTGATTCATAAAATAGTATTTTATTAACCATTAGAAGCAGTGAAAGTGTCAGGGTAACATGATTAAGTACATAGCAAGCCTAAATGGAAATCTATATAAAGTAAACCTCTTTGTTTATTTTTCTCTTTATTTTATCAGCATGGCCTCTAATGAAAAATAAAAATTTGGGCAGCTACAATGATGCCCTTAATGAAATTTTAGTAAAATTTTATTATATGCAATAAATTTGTGCTCTTTTGCAGACTACAAAATTAATTGAAATAAATCTCAGTTGCCTTGACTGTAAATTCCACACAGCTTGATCCAATCCACTGCCACTAAGCAATTAGTCTTGCACTAAAGTCCACTAGCTATTAACAAATTGCAGCAACACAATGTTTTCTCTTCAAGGAAACATGTAGTAAGTTTGTTAAATTACAACTTATTTTGGTCCTTTCCTATTTGAGTACTCCAGCACACCACACTAACAGGTGGGAGCAGTAGAAGTGAGCTTAGGGGGCCAGATGGAAAGGACATAGATAGGAGTCTGATTGGCCGAATCAGAACAAGGGAAAGCAGAATTATATATACATTCTGTAGTTTAGGAATAATGAAAAGCTGGGAGCTCGAAGTGAGGTGACGAAGTGGCCGAAATATGACGCGGGCTGCTTAACTGAAGGATGACAGGAATGCTTATTTAATGAAAAATGGGCAAATGATCAAGAAAAATAGCTGATGAGGGCTAAGTTTAAGACTAATGGAAAGCTGGAGGCTCGAAGCAAAGTGATGATGCAAGCCAAAATATGACATGAGAGCCTGCCCGAAGGCAAACAAGCTTGTTTTGCTTAGTGAAAAAAGCCAAAAATAATCGTGTAAATGCTTAGCGAAGGCGATTTAGGACTGATGGATAACTGATGGCCCAATGCAAAGTGATGGTTAAAACTGTGAAAGAATGCAATTTAAGGGTGAGAAGGGCAATGTGTGAAGGTGACAAGGTGCATGTCCTTGGACATGGACAAGGACACAGATTGGCCAGAATCATTGGGTGGAACCTGAAAAGGCTGATGTATGACAGTTATTTAGTAGATTTGGGCCGAATCTTACCTTGTGGGCACGAAAGCCAAAAAGCTGTCCCTTGGACATGGGCAAGGCAGGCTGCCCAGTGGATAAGGGTGAAACCTGAGACATACCTTGCTTAGTTAATGTCTTTCTGAAACCACAATTTCCAGTGATGTAGGAGCCATCTTCTGGAACATTGGAGCATTGGATGCCTTGGCGGGCATGTCCACCATTGCTCTCCAATTTCCCCCGCGTGGACATAGGTGCAGGAGGGCCGGAGCTTGAGAGACCTAAGGAAGCGAAGTGACAAGAGCAGGCTTAGGACGCCTGAGGCAGGAGAGTTCTGAGAAACCACCTTCTGGGATAGACTCAGTGCTGGACTGAGGCGCAGGAGATAGGTAGACAGGAAGTGCTTTAAGACTGAGAAAGCCTTGCCCAGGGAAGAGGCGGAGAGAGAGGGCCCCTCTTACAATACCAGGTATCTAACCTGGTCCTATATATAGAAAGATAACATGTGCATATCATGTACAGACCTTTATTTCCACAAACTGCATACTATGTAACCATATGCAGCTCTTTCTTTCTATATAGACAAGTCAATATGCATGTTTCTTATGTATATGTGTATACACAGGGTGAAATTCTAAAGAGGCTTGAAAAAAAAAAAGGTTAAAATAAATGTTAAAATAGCACCAGATACTGACTGAATACATTCAAGGGCACAGATGGAACTGGGCTCTGTAATAGCTATACCATAATCTTTAACCGTTTAGGACTCACTCACAGGCTCAGTACCAGAAGATTGTAGAAAAGTAGATGTGATGCCTTTATTTGAAAAGTGAACCAGAGTAAATCCAGGGAGCTAATTACCAGTAATCCTCGCTTCTAAAGTGGGGGAAGATCTTAGAGGTGTTGTTAATGGATTCTATACAATAATATATACATGTGAACAATATAATAAGCATTTTTTGAGGGATAAGTAATGTCAAATAAATCAAATTAGTTTCTATCAGGAGTTAAGATGTGACTTCTACCAAGGCAACTCACTTGATGTAGTCTATAAGGATTTTGCAAATAATGTTTATAAAGTGCTTCATGGGAGGTTATTGTACAACATACGGGTTACATAATTTGCAGTAAATATAGATAGAAAACTGCAGGAAACAAAGGAGTATTTTAATAGAACATCCTCAGATTGGTCATGCCATAAGTGGGGTTCCTCGGAGGTCAGAATTAGGTCCTCTGCTTTCAAATTTTTAAATATGTATTAATTATTTAGAAGTAGGACTAGAAAGAAATATCTCTGCTGATTACATTAAGTGGTGGAAGGTTATTAAATCAGAAAATGATGTATGTTCACTTTAAGGGGATTGACATAAATTAGAAGAATGGACAGTTTTCGACAGATGGTTTTTAACACAAATAAATGTAAAGTTCTGCATTTGTGAAGAACAATTATGCTTTCAATTTATAATCTAAATGTAAAAAATCTAGGGATTTTGGAGTGCTTGTGGACCACTACCTACAGAACAGTGCTCAGTGACAATCAGCACCTGCAAAGGAAAATAAAATATTAGCATACATTAAGATGGGTATACAATATAATTCTGCCACTAGATAAATCTGCCATAGTACACCCTGACTTGGAATAAAGAGTACAATTCTGAGCACCATTTCAAGTAAAGAACATTTTAGAGCTGGAATCAAAAGTGGTATTGAGAGACTAAGATATGAAGAAGACTAACAAAAATACATTTATTTTCTCTAGAAAAAAAAACGCCAATGAGTGGTATGATTACCTTATATAAATACATGCAAAGTTTATGCAGGGATTTTTTAGGTGAGACCTTTGCAAAAAGTTGTTCAACTGACAATATGTCGCTTGAGTTTAAAGAACAAAAAGGGTTCTTCGCAATAAGGGCAATCAGACTGTGTATTTCCCTACCAAAAAAGATTGTGACAGCAGATTTAGGAGTTGTCAGTAATATTGTGACAACAAAAATTCTAAATAATTAAAATGATAATTCTGAATTCAGTATCAATTTATAGACAAATATACACTTTTATCACATATAATAGTTGTCAAACTACAAAACGTTGTCAAAAAAGCGAGCTTGCAAGAACTGCGTCCCTTGCAAAGCGAGGGGCCCCATTTGCGGAGGTGGAGGCTCTACGGCGCCTCACAAGCGGTTACAAACACCCACAGAAGCGGGACTTTGAAAAAATACATCTAACACGCAATGACTAAATACCGACTTACACAAAAAATACGAGCCGCGGGACTTAGAATGAAATAATTACGGACTTACACTAAAAAAATACGAGCCACGGGACTTAGAAAAAAACTATTACGAACTTGCAAAAATTCGACCTTAACGGCCAAACCGAGCGCAGCTGAAAACATAAAAAAAAAAATAAATACACAAAAAAATAACATAAAAAGCTTACCCACAGCAAGGGGGGCACCCAGGACCTCTGCAAGTGAAGTTACCCCTCAATTTAAGTCCAATTTACCGAGTTTAGACACACAAAATTCCCCTAAGCAAGAGAAAAAATGGCTGCCGAAAAAAAAACGACTTTCCAAAAAGCCGTATGAGGTACAAGATACACTTTTAGGACGCTAAATCATCCACAACCACGTACCACATACACATTCGCAGCCATTTTACAACACTAACTTACAGAATGCGGAAGTACACAGCTACACTAACGGCTTCCCCTCACGCACAAGGTCTATTTACACTACACACTGCACACATTGCTGACACTTACACCTCAGATCAGCAACAGTGCAAATCTACATTGTATGCTGCAGGAACATCAAAACAGATTGTCAGCTTTTCAGCACAATGCTTCCTGCACATATTACTTACAAATAGGTAAAGTATATTAATTTATTAATTTATTACTTGTTTAATCAGCATACAAAAATATATACACACAAAAAATAAAACACTATCGCAATAAAAGCAAAAGCCATTCACTGCGCGCCTCACAATGAGCGCCAACCCTGCTCATAGCACACAAACTACACCAGGGGTCAGAATTGCAATAAGCGCAGAAAGCAAATCAGCGCAGAACTTACAATGACAGCAAAAGCGAGGGTCACAATGAGCGCCGAAGGATGTCAGAACACCAAAAAAATTCATGTCTGTGGCAAACAGCATTACCTGCCTTACAATTTTATTGCCCCGTCATTTTTGACAGGCAAGTCGCTAGTATAAAATAAACGTTATTGATAGTAACAAAACAACAATCAAATTATGAGAACTAGCAAAATAATTCACAAATATGGTTAATCAACCAGATAAAGACAATAACAACACATCAGATTTTATAAAGCACAAAACAGCACATTATTTTTTACCACAAAGGACTGAATAATATTAAAACTCTATGATATAACATGTTGAAAATTGTATAATTAATGTATTTGATTAAAATGACCAATAATCACATATATAGTAAAACCATATAGCAATCAGAGAAATTACCAATATCAAAATTATAAGATTATGATGATAAAAGAATATATATTGTAATATTCAGGCTAATACATTTTATGTATTTGTATAACATTATTATGATAAATAATTTTGTAATATAATTAAGGAAAATTATAATAAAACAAAATCAATTTATCTGTTTTAGACAAAAATACACAAACTATGGATTGCAAATTATATCTGCATTATGACTTACAATACCCTTCTATTATTCAATTGTTACAATTCCTCAAGCCCACAATTGACTTCAAACCCGTAATGTAGCATAAAATCCTATGAGTACCAGATAAGACTCGCAAGTGGGTTAAGCACCCGTGTGTAGTTCTGTAAATGCAAATAATAAAATCAATACTGCACTGTAAAAGACAGTCTTACAGATGTAAGACATTATAATTAAAAATTGTATACGTTTAATTTCCGTGTTATATCAATCTCGCTAATACATATCAGGCCACCCATATGGACTAGAACAGTATCATCATTCATTGTAATTATTTTGAACATTGCCAGATTGCGAATCCGATCACATATATCACTTCTACACGGTAATTGATTGACGTTTAACCTCCATTTTTTTCTGACATCATGATGACGGTCTCATTTACTATTGGCTGTTTCTAAATCGGTAGTTATGGCCTTGCTTAATTGATCATGATCATGCTCTGAAATGCTACTTACGGGTACATGGTTTATGGTTTAGGCTTTCGGCCAGGTAGCTGCGGGCTTGTTCAATTGAATCACTCAGTAACTGTTGCAGTTTTCAAGCACGCAGACTTATGGCCTGTATAAAGGCAATTGCAATTGAATGGAGGCCTATGTATTAGAAAGAAGAGGGTATTGAGGCAACAAAAGAAAACGTATACAAGGTGTAATGGGTTAAAAAAGCTGAAAATTGGGTAAGAGAAGGAGCACAATGATATGGGAGGTACGAAAGCCGGGAAGAATTATTGGAGAGGTAGAAAGGGTCATTGGAGCTAGAGAGAGGACTAAGGAGTTGGAGCATGGAATACAGAGGGAAAAGAGACTTAGGTCATACATTATTGTATGGTAAAATATGTAGATAAATAGGTAGAGGTTAATTCATTTTGATGTTATTCTTTGTATAACTTTAATCCTTTTCCTAGGTCTATTTTTTTTTTTGTGTTCTGTTTATATCTTGTCACGCAATTTTGTTGTGATGCGTGCCAATAACAATTAATCTATTTTTGTTTTATTTTATATGCTAGTCCAGTAAGAGTACGGCATCATATAGCAATACTCTTATTATTGACTTATATTACTGGACATTCACAGCTACTTCAATCTTCAGAATTATGTGATTGTGGGAAATAATAAGTTGTAAAACATTTTGTTAAAAAAAAATCTTTCATCAATCAAAACATGTCAAACTGGTTTTGATTCTTTAGAGTATCTTCATACTAGAAATATATGCTTTTATTGTGTTATTTAGCTTACATGTTTTACCTGTGCTTTGTCAATCATTCCTTGAGCATTTGGGGAATAGCTATGAAAAGACAAGAATTAATCCATTATGTGTTGCAAAGAAAAGGAGGGATTGTGTTAGCCAGTAGAATACATAACAATACAGGTATGCATAAAAAAAAAAGTGATATAAAGATGGCTAACTGATGAGAGAAGTAAAGTAAATGTGACTTAATTTACCTCTTCCCGCAGAAGAAATATTCTACTTGGCATATAATTTTATTACAGAAAAATGATTTCATTTTCACTTTTCTCCTTCCTTTACTTTGCCATCAATCCTAAACACACAACTATGGTGTATTTAACATTTTGGGGATATTATTAGCAAACATTTATCCCTGATATAAAACTGAATCCAAAAATGTGGATTGTCCTACTAGGGTCATTTTCTGTCCCAGTGATTGAAAGGTAAAAAAGAACATAGAGAATTCATAGGAAAAACTAGGAGTCATTGAGATCTGTCTATTGTTTGTTCCCAATCTACCTTCTAGGATATTACTCTTCCGAATTTAGAAAACAAAATGGAAACACTGCACATAAGTTTGCAATTGGAAGGCCAGTCTATTCTACCCAGTCTAACATGTTTGACTTAAAAAATCCTCTTATATGACTCATTGTGAAATATATAACTAATGATCTCTATACTCTCCATGATACCAATTTTGATATCAACACATTTTCTAGAATGGGCATTACAGTATTTCCTATATAAATATCCACAGTATAAATAATTGTATATCCTACTCACAGAAACATAAAAATAAACAGGGTGTAAACCCATCTTCTGATGAATACACTGGCCAATGGTTTATCAAAAATGGTTTATCAAAAATGATACAACTTATGCAGGATACCATTTTAAAATCAAAGAGGTGATATGTGCCCGCTACTCCCTTGAATCTATGAATCTTTCCTTACTCACTTGTAGATTAGGTTGTGGAGGACTAAAATTAAACTATTTATAAATGGAACCCCACGTAACAAGCCCTAGAGTCTGATTTGCTGGTTTGCATTAATACAAACATAATATCTAGACCCAAATACTCACTGTGGTAACTTGTCTTCCTTGAATGGTAATTTAAACAGGCCTTTGTAGGAGGGCTGAGAATCTTTACTTCCCTCCCACAATTGCTAAAGGAAGTCATGGACAGGATGTGATGTAAATTACATCATCTCAACTAAGGATATATCCAGGCAGGAAACTGGTGCTGTTTCCTGTTTGCTTGCTGGGTGGTGTTGGTGATGGTTGATGGTGGTGATGATGTCAATGGTCTGACCGTGGGTAAGATCAAGCGTTTGGGGAAGGGAATTACTATATATATATATATATATATAGGTAGATAGATTTAAAAGGGGGTGTTGCTCCGTGGGTCTGGGCTGTTGTGTTTGTAATACATTTATAGTATTGTGTTATCTGCCTTTTAATAAATACCTTTTAATGTAGACGAACCTTGTGTAATATTAATTTGGTGATACACCACATTTGGCGACCACGAATTTTAGACTTCTACAAAGGTTATTTATGAGGTAATATCACATTAATAGATAGTCAGATTTATTTTTTGGGGGAAGAAAAATTACTTTGTCTAATTATCCTCTGCATGGGAAATCAAGTGCTGATTGTGTGTGGAGTCTAGTTTGGGCCTACATTTTAATATACAAGTTTGGGCATCAGGCCTCAATTTTGAATATATTAGCAGGCCTAGTAGTTTTTCAGGCCTTCATTTTTATTTTATTGTAATAGACTACCAGCATAGGCCTCAATTATTATTATTTTTAATCCTTTATATCGTATTAGCTTATTTTGCTACATAAAACAAAGATATCATACAGTTTGTTTTTGTGGGTTTCAAATATCTGAGTGAGTTGAATATCAGAGTACAGGCCTAGCCCTGCATTTGAATACAATATGGTAGGCTCCATGTGGCTTTTTGTTGTATTTGAATGCTGATTTCCTTTGTATCCTAGTTTGGGCCTACATTTTAATATACAAGTTTGGGCATCAGGCCTCAATTTTGAATATATTAGCAGGCCTAGTAGTTTTTCAGGCCTTCATTTTTATTTTATTGTAATAGACTACCAGCATAGGCCTCAATTATTATTATTTTTAATCCTTTATATCGTATTAGCTTATTTTGCTACATAAAACAAATATATCATACAGTTTGTTTTTGTGGGTTTCAAATATCTGAGTGAGTTGAATATCAGAGTACAGGCCTAGCCCTGCATTTGAATACAATATGTTAGGCTCCATGCGGCTTTTTGTTGTATTTGAATGCTGATTTCCTTTGTATCCTAGTTTGGGTCTCCATTTTATTATACAAGCTTGGGCACCAGGCCACAATTAGTTTGTTGTGTGTTTCAAATACCTGAGTTTGTTAATACTATTGTTTTTGTTTTGTTTTTTTTTTTTGTTTTTTTTTCTCTTCTTTCTTTTTCTTTCTCTAGTCCTTTATCATAGTACAGGCCTGGAGAAAAATAATAAATAAACCATTTTAAATATTATATATATATATATATATATATATATATTATTTCAGGCGTGCATTTTAATACACTATAGGCTTCCATACCTTATACATTTTGGGTGTCTTGTATATCCTCGTTCGGGTTTATCTCCTACCCTGCAGGCCTTGCTATTATATTTTAAGTTAATTAGCAAGTATTACCTTCACCATACTAAGGTAAGTATAATTTGCATTGTGGGTACTAATCTATTTTTCTACATATTACACCTGGCCTACTGAATAGTCATCAACTATTGTTGGCTACTCAGAAGCATGCTACTTTAGTCGCAAATTGATTTGGATTCTTACTTGGGTGAGTAAAAGAGTAGAAATGTCTTTTCAAGGGGCCAAATACTTTCCCACAGAAGTGCGTGAGTACTTTAGGAAACATATTCAAAAACATGATGGTCCATATGAGCTTCCAGAGCCAGCAAACCCAGACAGTGAAAAAGAGAAGAGATTAATGGATGTTCTAAAACAAATTGTAAATAACAAAAAGTATAGAACAAAGAAGAGAAAAAGTTTGGTCACACAAGCTGTTGTAGCCACAATAGGAGGCCTAATAGACTTAGTTGTAGAATTACGGCAGCATAATTTGGAAACAACAAATAAAATGGAGGAAGCAATGGACAAAAGGGATTGTTTAAAAATTGCAGCTTTGAGAACAACTACAATTGTGGGGGAACTAGAAAGGGAGTTAGGGGAAATAGAGGAACAGAGGGATGCTTATGGAGTAAAAATAACAGAACTTCAAAACATAATAATGGACTATAAAAATAAAACAAAGTTAGAAGGGATAAAAAGAGTCAGAGACATTGCCAAAATATATCCAGATCTGGATATGTTCGTGGCACAAAATAAAGAACCAGTGCCGAAAATGAACCAAGATAGAAAAGATTTCTTATGTTATTCTGTTCCACAAGTAGATACCATACCACAAGCACCAGTTATTGTTTCAGAATTATTTAATGCAAGGCAAACACCTACAGGATTTTCCATGCAGACTCGACCGATGTCTATGGCAGATAAAGACAATTTCCAGAAATGGTGGGGAAGTATGCCAACTAACAACTTTAATACGTTTACACATTGGTTTATGAGGGGAGCAGATAGAGCTAAAAAAGGAGGTCTTAACTTAGAGGAATGGACAGAACTGTTAGAATACGCTATGGGTCCTTTGGCTAGTAGACTATTGGGATTTAATAACAGTGTGTCTGATCAGGCAGGAAGAATTGCTGCAACTAATTTCTATCTACTTAGCATAGAGAAAGAAATAGCAAATATTACCATGAGGCCAATAGATGGTCCTAGAGAGGTAGCTCAAAGGATATTTTTTTGGTATACTCTACGACAACCTCAACAGCCTCTAGTGCTGGGCTCACCAGAACATATAGCAAAAGTAATGGAAGCCCTTCCCCGGGAGTGTCAAGAATTTATCAGGCTTTTTGATCCAACACCAATAGACTTGGAAATGGTACTAACTAGAGCTGATAAATGGTGGATCAAGCATCCTTTCACAGAACAGGCCTGCTCTGTTTCAGCTGTAAGAACATTTAAGGTCGAGTCTGGTAGAGATATAGATGGTAATTGGAGAAACCAGACGTGGGATGTACCCCAGAACAAGAAGGATGATCAAAACTGGAGACCAAAACAGAACTTTGACAAAAGATGGAGAGATCCACCTAGGGACTATAGTAATAGGGATGGCAGCAACTGGAGGGCTAATCAGGAGGGAGAGAGAAACGGTAACATGGGCTATTGGGAACTCAGGAGACAGAAGGATAGGATAGAAGAGGAAAAACAAGGTAGCTGAGTCAGAGAGGAAATTGAAGGAAAATGAGGCAAAGATGATAAAAGAGGGACAGAGTAGAAGTGAGTCCCAATGACAAATCCCAACCCCTGCGCCTCAGCATCTCATTCACTCAGCTAATTTAACCATGGATGAGGCAGGTCGGCCTACCAGTTATACAGTCATCGCAGGGGTAGGGAAAAATATGTTGGTAGATACAGGAGCAGCAGTTACAATGACCAACAGGGTCCAAAATGGGGATTCTTCAGTAAGTAGTATGGGAGTTACTGGGAATCCACAGGAGGTTAGAGCAGGTCCAATTGATGTAGCAGTTGGAGAAAAAACAATACAAGTAGAAGAAATAGTGGGTTGGCCAGAGGAAATATTGGGAATAGAAGTTTAAAAAAAAGGAAATTTCATTGTAGATCTTGCCAATTTTTGTTTGTGGAAGACAGAAAAGGTGAATCAGGTAAGTACAGAGTTGACGAAAGGGGTTGTGCTCCCAATGGCATATATTGTCTCTCCGATAAAAAGTCTGGAAAAAAACGAACTGAAACTAGACGGACAACCAGAATGGCTGCAGAAGCTAATCCAAGACATACCTGTTTGGGCTACAGATAAATTAGACTGTGGAAGAATGAAAGGAATGGTCTTTTTGGAAGGAGGAGACCCACAATGGCAAAAGCAATATCCAGTCCCAAGAGAATCAGTGGCATCAATCACCAAGATGATAGAAATACTGGAGAGAAGTGGAATAATTAAATCTGGAAATGGGTATGCATGTAACTCACCATGTTGGTCTGTGAGAAAAGCTGTGTTAAAAGGGAATAGAGATGAAAAAGCAGCCTCATCATGGAGACTTACCATTGATTACAGGGCCGTGAACAAACTTGCAAAAAGAATGGCCCCTGTTGTTTTTGTTATGTATATGTTTCTAATGATGGAATCTAGTGTTCCCACAGAGCACGGCTGTATAAGAATGAAGATGCGTGTCAACAGAAGATTGTGGTGGATCCTTGTTCCAGGATGGATAAGTATAAGCTGTATCACAGTAGGAATGGGGAGACAGGCAATAAGGGCAGAAGATACCGCAAATAAGGGAGAGAGTTTGAAAAGATTGGAGTTACATTATGTTCAAGCAGATAGATTTATTTGGCCCAGGGAATTGGAAGTAAAAGAGGGTGGAGGGTTACAAGTAAACATTATTTTGCCACATAATAGTACCAGGGGATTAGCTCTTAGAGCTCCAATACAAGGGAGGTTTACAAATATTACAGTAGTAGTGAGTAACTTAACATTAGAAGAAGGTGGAGAATGGGACGCTGCAGTTATAGCTGCCCAGCCTGACCTAGAGGAATTCTGCAATTTTGATACTGGAAAGGGGTGTGTTCTAACAATAGATAAAGTATTTGTCTCTGTAAAGGAGCTGCAACGTTGTAAAGATCAGAAGAAGGTACCATGGCCAATAGGCGGATTGGTGGTGGTACCAACACATGAAACAGTTGTGCAAGGGGTTGGGTGGACTTACTACCCAATAATTCTAAATTTTAATGATTTTTCTATTCCTCCAAAGTGCCCGGAATCACAGCTGCAGTGGTTTAAGCAAAGTATACAAGAGACCATCATTGAGTGGACCGGAGCAGGGAGTCGAGAAAAACGGGACACACTTGCAGCCCTTTTAGGAGGAGTCGGAACTGGATTGGGAGTATGGAATTCAGCAGACATCATTGGAGTGAACAGCCGGATAAACTCCCTTACTGATGGCATGGGACATGCTATGAAAACAGGTGGAGTAGCTGACTCCCTTATAGTGAGTAGACTGACAGACAATGTTGATGACATACACACCATTGCCAACAACCTGCATCTAGTTGAGGAAAATATTGCTTCCATTGCTAACAGCATTAAGAATGAAATAGTGGGAACTGCCATTTTCTGTTCTATGATTGGAGGAAAGCTGTTGGCAGATTTAAAGGAAACTATTAAAGACATCCAGGCAAGGATTATCACGTCATTGAAAAGAAAAGGAGTGGACATCACTGAGGACAATCTTAAATACAGCTATATTGAAGGCCCAGATCAATGGATGCCACATGGACTACAATCTGGGACAATAGGACTAATCCTGGCAATTCCCCGCTGGGAGGGGCAGGCAGAGCAACTGAACTTCATACATAGCATTGGCACGTTAAGTGATGGAATCTACAGGCAACACTTCCCATCAAAAAGACTGGCCACTATTACAGGATTGGAGATGGATGAAAGCTGTTGCAGGAAATCTCAACACCGATGGCTGTGCAGTTGTGTTTGGGACAAAGGAGCTGAGGAGGATGGCTGGGTGCAGTTGATAAAAGAAAACCTGGTGCAAGAGGTGATCCACATAGGGGACATTGCATGCTTTATCGGCCACTCTGAATATAGGACAGTTGATGAAATATGTTTGGTGGAAGAAGGGTCTTGTATCATGGTATTTCCATCAAGAAACCTTACCACTGAAATGATCAATTTTACTGCAAATGCAGATTGGACAAATTTGACAATGAAGCTTTTTACCTTGGAACTTCATGAGTCAGAGACACATCCAGTCCTACGAACACTGTCGCTGGTACTCATGTTCATTCAAGTATTAACGACAATTATAATAATATACTTTTGTGTGGCAATGAAACTTGCAAGGAGGATATATAATAATGTGTCTTTTTCCTCTTCTTTCTCTCTCTCATACATTCTTCAATAAAGTTTTACATTGCACATACATAAACATTTATCACACACTCTCACCTAAATTCTATAAATTCTATTTTTTGTGTAATATGTGGATTGACAGCCATAGGAAAGTACAGGAGAACTTATGTCGCTGAGGGAACTATTCCGGAGGGACGGTGGGTTGAATTTCTCCTGTATATCAGGTTTTTGCTCCCACTAGGTTCTCCTGTAATAGAGGGATAACTAGAAAACTGAGCAACATAGAAGAAGAAAAAGTGAGGGAATGTGGTAACTTGTCTTCCTTGAATGGTAATTTAAACAGGCCTTTGTAGGAGGGCTGAGAATCTTTACTTCCCTCCCACAATTGCTAAAGGAAGTCATGGACAGGATGTGATGTAAATTACATCATCTCAACTAAGGATATATCCAGGCAGGAAACTGGTGCTGTTTCCTGTTTGCTTGCTGGGTGGTGTTGGTGATGGTTGATGGTGGTGATGATGTCAATGGTCTGACCGTGGGTAAGATCAAGCGTTTGGGGAAGGGAATTACTATATATATATATATATATATATAGGTAGATAGATTTAAAAGGGGGTGTTGCTCCGTGGGTCTGGGCTGTTGTGTTTGTAATACATTTATAGTATTGTGCTATCTGCCTTTTAATAAATACCTTTTAATGTAGACGAACCTTGTGTAATATTAATTTGGTGATACACCACACTCACTATAACCCTAATTTTAAGTGAATTAGAAAGTGTCCTTCACCACAACGTAGTAACATATAGATTTCAGGGACTAAGTCTTGCCAATAGAAATCAGGAATAATAGGGAATAATAATAATGGCTTTAAATAAATCCTCCCATTTTTTGTCTGTGTGTTTCTAGTAATGGTGACATTAGCACCTTGCTACCTATCCTAATCAGAGGATAACAAAATCAGAGTCTGGGGCAGATTTAGGTTGTTTACTTGTGCATTGTGGAAAGGGGTGATTGGTGTCAGAGGAGGAAGGCCAAAGGTGATTAGGACAAGATGGTGAAGGTTTGATGGTGATATAGCTTTGTTATACAGTAAAATGGCTACTTCTTTCTTTCATCTGCATGATTTTCTCACTTTTTACATTATTTGAGTTCGATGTTATTAGTCCATTAATAGAAACATGGTATACATTTACTGAGAAAACCTCCACAGGAAAGTTACTGAAATGCACAATGTATGCTTAAAATCATTAAAGTTACTCTGTTACAGTCTCTTTTACATGAGCAAACCAATCTAAACTAAAGGAATTAGTACAAAATGAAAAAAAACATACATTTTAAAAATAGTGTAAAGATATTGATTCCCGGGTGGTCCATTGTTTAGGATTCGGTGCTTTCAATACTGCGACCTGGGTTTTATTCCAGGCAGGGAATCAAGAGGTAACACCACCCTGATGCTAAGCAGGGTTGGGCCTGGATGGTACTTTGATGGGAGACCACCTAGAAATACCAGGAGCTGTATGTCCTGGTGTGTTACAGTCCATGAGGTCACGGAGAGTAGGACATGACTGCACAATGCCAAAAAAAAAGATATGGTAGCCACATTCAAATGTTTGATAAACTCTCTGACCAATCCCATGTTGCCAGTTATCAGTGGAGTTTTCATCCAGTTTTCAGAGACTCGTGGGAAAAAAACAAACCTCCTAGGATATACGTGTGATTGGGAATTAATTGGATTGTCACTAAACCTGTCTTTCCCTATTTCGTACATTTGTTCTCTACTCTCATTGTTATTGTGGATTACATGATGAGAAAACACTTTAACGTCTTCTTAAGCTGTATTTTATATTTTCAAACACTTTTTTCAGATACTGTTATCATTGAGGGGGAAGATTTTGTTTTTCATGACCTTTTTAAGCCCTTGTTTCTGCTGTTTAGATATATTGAAATAATCATGCACAGTGCAAGTAACATCTCTGAAGAACTCTTAACTTGTTATATTCAAAGTGATTATGAAAATGATTTTTTTAAATAATGAAATTGCAAATGCAGTTGGAAAAATGGTTTGCCTTATATGAAAATGCATTTTCACAAATTTGTAATATAAGTTATTTTGCAAAGGATCTTACAAATCCATATTTGTCAATATATTGCCAGAGTATAGGATTCAAAAAGATTGATGACTATAGCATGTTGTGTGAACACCACATTGGTTCTTCAATATACATAAAACTCTAAACATTTTTTTATTGTCCACGTGTAAGACAAAGTTATTATAATTCTAAATATATCACAACAAAGTCAACAACTAAGGCAAATATTGATTTAGAAGTATGCATTTTATTTACTAAAAAGGATTATTTATAGGGCGGTAAAATTGAACATATGATTATAAATGTATCTGGGGTGCATGAATGTTTATATTTGTACAAGTGCAATTTCTAGTTGTGCTAATGCAAGTATTTTTAGATGAGGTCAGTTTTTAGATTGTTCTTATACAGAAGAATTACTTAATATGTACATTATAAAAATTATTATTTTTTTTTGTCTCAAGGATGTTGGATTCCTACCCTCTTCTAATTTCTCAAGTAACATCATTGTGTTATGTGGGCAGGCAGAAAGCTGTATAAACCACTAATGGCGCTTATAGTGCATGGTTTTCGTACCACATAACCTTTTGAACTAGTTAGAAGCTGCTATGCTGTGTGTGCTAGAAACTGCAATATGGAGATTCACTATGTTGATAACCCCCAACCTCACACAATGAAATGCTGCAAGGAAACTGAGGGGTAGGCCAAATAGAGTAGGAAAAGTATTATTAATAGCTCTATATAATTGGACTTTTATTATGCTATACACACTTAATACTTTTAAATAACTGTGAGTTGTTTTACCACTTAAGGTTTTGCCTGTTTAATGAGAGGAGGGCAATTCTTTCCCTGAGACACTTGACACAAATGGAAAATATATACTTACAATGTCTTTCTTTTTCAGGTCTTCTTCAGGGAAACATATCTCTTACTATATATAATTTAGCATTTTATTTTTCTTATCTTTTTATTCTCTTAAAGTTAACACAATTAGAAATACAACTTTTCATGAGAATAATTATTTTTGTATTATCAAAAAGTCTATATAAAGGAGGGATAAATACAAGAATAAAAATAGAAGAGCAATAAATATTGATGATTATGTCTAGTAGCCCTTGCAAAACCAGTAAAGGGAGGAATAAACAGAGAATAAAAGAAAGAGAAAGAAAAAAATGGTAAAAAAGAAATACAATTACAATAGAGAGAGAAGACATAAATAAATTACATATAATAGTTGTCAAACTACGAATCATCGTCACGCTCTGCGAGCTTAGCGATGAGCGCTTGCCGTTAAACCCGTAGCACTTAGGAAATGAGCTCCGAAGGCAAAAATACAACCTTAACAGCTGAACCGCGAGCTCTCCTAAAAACAATCAAAACACAATAAATACCTACAAAAATACATAAAAAGCTTAATCACAGCAAGGGGGGGGGGGGGGCACCCAGGACCTCTGCAAGTGAAGTTACACCTCAATTTAAGTACAAATTCCCGAGTTTAGACAGACACAAAAATCCCCTAAGCGACAGAAAAAATGGCCGCCGAAAAAAAAAAAAACGAGGCTCCACGACCCCGGACCGCCCAGCGACGTACAACTTACCCAAGAAGGGATCCGAGATATGCTCGGAAACCCGTATTAACCCCACGAGATCAGAGATAATCTCAGAAACCTGCATTAACCCCACATTAACCCACCCAGTGGGGGTCCCCAATCGCATGCGAAAATTCTAAATTCCTGCCTTATGGGTCCTCAAAGGACCGTAAAGGTCCTTAAAGAACCCGTAATAAAAATATAAAAAATACGCTATCACGCATGGGGCTCTATACAGAGCCCCATCAACCCCTAATTAACCCTCTCACTCATGGGGTCAATACAGACCCCATAATACATATAATTAACCCTGTCACTCATGGGGGTCAATAGAGACCCCCATAAACCCATAATTTACCCTGTCACTCATGAGGGTCAATACAGACCCCCATATACCCATAATTAACCCTGTCACTCATGGGGGTCAATAAAGACCCCCATAAGCCCATAAATAACCCTGGCACTCATGGGGGTCAATACAGCCCCCATAAACACTTAATTAACCCCATCCCTCATGAAGGTCAATACAGCCCCCAATAAGCACTAAATTAACCCTGTCACTCATGAGGGTCAATATAGACCCCCATAAGCCCTTAGTTAACTCTGTCACTCATGGGGGTCAATACAGACCCCCATAAGCACTTAATTAACATCCTCACTTATGGGGGTCAATACAGACCCCCATAATAAATATAATTAACCCTTTCACTCATTTCAGTCAATACAGACCCCCATAAATGCATAATTAACATTTTCACTCATGGGGGTCAATACAGACCCCCATAAACCCATAATTAACCCTGTCACTCATGGGGGTCAATAAAGACCCCCATAAGCCCATAAATAACCCTGGCACTCATGGGGGTCAATACAGACCCCCATAAATGCATAATTAACCCTGTCACTCATGGGGGTCAATACAGACCCCCTAAACCTTTAATTAACCCCGTCACTCATGAGGGTCAATACAGCCCCCATTAGCACTTAATTAACCCTGTCACTCATGAGGGTCAATACAGCCCCCCATATCCCTTAATTAACCCTTTCACTCATGGGGGTCAATACAGACCCCATAAACCCTTAATTTACCCCTTCACTCATGATGGTCAATACAGCCCCCAATAAGCACTAAATTAACCCTGTCACTCATGAGGGTCAATATAGACCCCCATAAGCCCTTAATTAACTCTGTTACTCATGGGGGTCAATACAGACCCCCATAAGCCATTCATTAACCCTGTCACTCATGGGAGTCAATACAGACCCCCATAAGCACTTAATTAACATCCTCACTTATGGGGGTCAATACAGACCCCCATAATACATATAATTAACCCTGTCACTCATGTCGGTCAATACAGACCCCCATAAATGCATAATTAACCCTGGCACTCATGGGGGTCAATACAGACCCGCATAAACCTTCAATTAACCCCGTCACTCATGAGGGTCAATACAGCCCCCCAAAAGCCCTTAATTAACCCTGTCACTCATGGGGGTCCATACAAACCCCCATAAGCCCTTAATTAACCCTGTCACTCATGGGGGTCAATACAGACCCGCATAAGCACTTAATTAACCCCCTCACTCATGGGGGTCAATGCAGACCCCCATACATGCATATTTAACCCTGTCACTCATGGGGGTCAATACAGACCCCCATAAACCCATAATTAAACCTGTCACTCATGGGGTCAATAAAGACCCCCATAAGCCCATAAATAACCCTGGCACTCATGGGGGTCCAAACAGACCCCCATAAACCCTTAATTAACCCTGTCACTCATGATGGTAAATACAGCCCCCAATAAGCACTTAATTAACCCTGTCACTCATGAGGGTCAATATAGACCCCCATAAGCCCTTAATTAACTCTGTCACTCATGGGGGTTAATACAGACCCCCATAAGCCATTAATTAACCCTGTCACTCATGGGGGTCAATGCAGACCCCCATAAGCACTTAATTAACATCCTCACTTATGGGGGTCAATACAGACCCCCATAATACATATAATTAACTCTGTCACTCATGTCGGTCAGTACAGACCCCCATAAATGCATAATTAACCCTGTCACTCATGGGGGTCAATACAGACCCCCATAAACCCATAATTAACCCTGTCACTCATGGGGGTCAAAAAAGACCCCCATAAACCCATAAATAACCCTGGCACTCATGGGGGTCAATACAGACCCCCATAAATGCATAATTAATCCTGTCACTCATGGGGGTCAATGCAGACTCCATAAACCCATAAATAACCCTGGCACTCATGGGGGTCAACACAGACCCCCTAAACCTTTAATTAACCCCGTCACTCATGAGGGTCAATACAGCCCCCATAAGCACTTAATTAACCCTGTCACTCATGAGGGTCAATACAGCCCCCCATAAGCCCTTAATTAACCCTTTCACTCATGGGGGTCAATACAGACCCCATAAACCCTTAATTAACCCCGTCACTCATGATGGTCAATACAGCCCCCAATAAGCACTTAATTAACCCTGTCACTCATGAGGGTCAATATAGACCCCCATAAGCCCTTAATTAACTCTGTCACTCATGGGGGTCAATACAGACCCCCATAAGCACTTAATTAACCCCCTCACTAAAGGGGGTCAATACAGATCCCCATAATACATATAATTAACCCTGTCTCTCATGGGGGTAAATACAGACCCCCATAAACCCTTAATTAACCCCGTCACTCATGATGGTCAATACAGCCCCCAATAAGCACTTAATTAACCCTGTCACTCATGAGGGTCAATATAGACCCCCATAAGCCCTTAATTAACTCTGTCACTCATGGGGGTCAATACAGACCCCCATAAGCACTTAATTAACCCCCTCACTAAAGGGGGTCAATACAGATCCCCATAATACATATAATTAACCCTGTCACTCATGGGGGTAAATACAGACCCCCATAAACCCTTATTTAACCCCGTCATTCATGATGGTCAATACAGCCCCCAATAAGCACTTAATTAACCCTGTCACTCATGAGGGTCAATACAGACCCCCATAAGCACTTAATTAACATCCTCACTTATGGGGGTCAATACAGACACCCATAAATCCCTAATTAACCCTCGCACTCATGGGGGTCAATACAGACCTCCATCATACATATAATTAACCCTTGCACTCATGTTGGTCAATACAAACCCCTATAACCACTTAATTAACCCCGGCACTCATGAGGTTCAATACAGACCCCAATAAACCCATAATTTACCCTGTCACTCATGGGGGTCAATAGAGACACTCATAAGCCTCTATTTAACCCCATCAGTCCCATAAGGGCATATGATGACCATTATGGGCCTGTTACAACCCAACATTAACCACATAAGTGCCATGACGGTCCTCAAGGACCATTGAGACACTAAGTATAAACACTACATTGCACTATACCCCCCCAATAAAACATTAAATATCAACTAAACACCCTCTACACTAACCTATTAACACCTATACTACCTACCTACACTACCTACCTACCCTCTAATAACCCCCCCACCACTCTAATTACAGAAAACAAAAAACTAAAGTCACCAAAAATAACAAATCTACATTACATAAAATAAAAAAACCTAAATCACCTAAAAAAATCTACATTACAGAAAATAAAGAAACCTAAGTCACAAAAAAGGAACATTACAGAAAATAAAAAAATACATTACAACCCCCCCCACCACAGAAAAAAAATTACACACCTGAAAAGGAAATACATATAATACATACAATACAATACATACAATACAAATTAAATTAAATACAATACAATACACCCCTATCTAATATACAATACATCCTATCTAATATACATCACCCAATCTATTTAATATACAATAAATACTATCTATCTAAAATTCATCCTATCTATCTAATATACATCCCCCAATCTATCTAAATAAATACCACAATCGAATATACAATACATGCTATCTATATAAAATACATCCCCCTATCTAACATACAATAAATGATATCTCTATATAAAATAATCTAATTCTAAGCTAAAATAAAATAATTAAGACCACTTACCTTTGCAGATGTCCCTTCAGATCAGCAACCTAAGGAAAAAAATAAAAAAAATTAGTGCAACACATTTACAGAAAATAAATAAACATTATAAACATTCTAAATATTCTACTCACCTTTCCAGCATGTCCCCGTCCTTCTTCTTTTCTAGTTCTCCGGCGCGGCTCCTGTTAAAAAAAAACATAAAATTAGTACACGCACATAAACATAAAACAAAGCAAAATAAAGATAATCTACATTGTTTTTACCTCCCAGCGATGTCTCCGGCCTCCTCCTCTTCCGCCCCGCCCTGGAACCGCGCTCTAAAAAAAAAAGTGACGGAGATCCGCACTCACAGACATCCCCGACGCTAATGAGCCTCCCGGAGCCATTTCCGGAAGAAAATAGGCAATGTCGCCTTCTGATTGGTTGGAAACGCTGTCTATCAAATTCACCCAATCAGAAGGCGCCAATGTGTGAGCCAATCAGAAAGGCATACACCCTAAAATCCCACTCTGATTGGATAATGCACCTTTCAATCTTTATTTAAACCAATCACAAGGCGCAGATGCCTTCAGCTAATCACATTGGAATACACCCCCACAGGGTGATTAGCTGGAGGCATCTGCGCATTCTGATTGGTTGCACTGACAATAGCCAATCACAATGGAATACACCCCCACGTAGTGATTGGCTGAAGGCATTTGCGCCTTCTCATTGGCTGTTGTCAATGTCAATCAGTATTACAGCCAATGAGAAGGTGCAGATGTCTTCAGCCAATCACCCCATGGGGGTGTATCCCATTGTTATAGGCTAATGGCAATAAAGCTTTCTGATTGGTTCAAATAAATATTTACAGGTGCGTTATCCATTCAGAGTGGGATTTTGGGGTGTATCCCTTTCTCATTGGCTCGCACATTGGCGTTTTCTGATTGGCTGAATTTGATAGAGAGCGTTTTCAGCCAATCAGAAGCCGCCATTGCCAATTTTCTTCGAGAAAACTCTGTAGGAGGCTCATTAGCGTCGGGGACATCCGCCAGTGTAGACCTCAGTTATTTTTTTTCTACTTTTTTTTAGAGCGCAGATTGTTCCAGGGCCCATCCGGGGCAGAAGAGGAGGAGGCCGGGATATTGTGGGAAGGTAAGTACAATGTATATTATGTTTATTTTACTTTGTTTTATGTTTATGTATGTGTACTAATGTTATGTTTTTTTTTTTTACAGGGGCTGCGCCGGAGAGAAAGAAAAGAAGAAGGAAGGGGACATGCTGGAAAGGTGAGTAGAATATTTAGAATATGTACTATGTTTATTTATTTTATGTAAACGTGTTGCACTATTTTTTTTTTTTTTTTTTACCCTAGGTTGCTGATCTGAAGGGACATCTGCAAAGGTAAGTGGTCTTAATTATTTTATACTTAGAATTAGGGTTTCTATATAGAGATAGCACTTATTGTATGTTATATAGGGGATGTATTTTAGATAGATAGCATGTATTGTATATTAGATTGTGGTATTTATTTAGATAGATTGGGGGATGTATATTAGATAGATAGAATGTATTTTAGATAGATAGTATTTATTGTACATTAGATAGATTGGGTGATGTATATTAGATAGATAGGATGTATTGTATATTACAAAGGGGTGTATTGTATTGTATTTCATTTTATTTGTATTGTATGTATTATATGTATTTCCTTTTCAGTTGTGTATTTTTTTATTTTCTGTAATGTTCCTTTTTTATTTTTTGTGACTTAGGTTTTTATATTTTCTGTAATATATATTTTAAATTTTTTGTGATTTAGGTTGTTTTATTTTATTTAATGTAGATTTTTTATTTTTGGTGACTTTAGTTTTTTTGTTTTCTGTAATTAGAGTGGTGGGTGGTTATTAGAGGGTAGGTAGGTAGTGTAGGTAGGTAGTGTAGGTGTTAATAGGTTAGTGTAGAGGGTGTTTAGTTACTATTTAATATTTTATTGGGGGGGGGTATTGTGCAGTGTAGTGCTTATACTTAGTGTCATGATGGTCCTTGAGGACCGTCATGACACTTATGTGGTTAGTGTGGGTTGTAACAGGCCCATAATGTTCATAATATACCCTTATGGGACCGATGGGTTAAATTGAGGCTTATGATGGTCTGGATAGACCCTTATAAGAGACCAGGTTAAAATGGTGTAGTGCTTACACTTTGGGTCATGAGGGTCCTGGATGACCCTCATGGGACTTATAGTGTTATTACATGCGTTAATTACTGTGTTAGGGGGGTCTATATAGTTGAGGCACACAGTACACTCACATTGTGTGGCAAACAGCTAGTAAATAAGTAAATAGAAATATAGTGTCACCTTCACTGGTTTTATTATTTTCCTTCGTTTTTAAAGGAAAGAATATCTTACCTTTTCATTAAGTTATTGTGTCTCATCTAGGTCCCAGACCCCCTCCAGGTATTCCCATATGAGCTGGAGGTTCAAGTTAAGTGATTTGTGGTCAGTCCAGGGCAATGCTGTCTTGAGAGTTTATCCAATTTTTTATTGCCTACATGTAATGCTGCCATAGGGCGCAATTCAATTGCAAGCCCACAATTGCATGTAACCCAAAATGTTAGCTGTGGGTTACATTTTTTCTAAAGATTTAAACTCATTCAATTGTCTCTAACTCGCAACTGCCCTCTCACAGCCTCCACATGGAAACCATGCACTTAAAAGTAGGATTTCAGGGGGTGTAATCATATGATCTGACAAGATTTCAGCAAGCACATAATTCACTTCTTAGACACAGTCAATGGTAAATGAGACCGTCATTATGACATCAGTAAAACATGCAGTTTATACTATAATTAATTAGTGTTTAGAAATTATGTTTGTGATCATACTGGCAATACAGCAATGTAGAAATCAATAAAAAAATTATTAAAGCAAATGTTCTAGTCCATGTGGGATACATGATATGTATTAACCCCTTGATTCCCAGGATCAATATAACACGGAAATAAAAGTTACAAATATTTGTTTTTTATTGCAGATTTGCCAGCTTGAAACTGTTGTGCAATTAATTCAAATGCCTTTCCATGCTTTCCTAGTATATTAAAGTACAGTAAAGTGTGTTTAATAGCTTCTGCAGTCGTCAGAACTAGTGTCTAATCCCCTTGCAAGTTCTATCTAGTACTCGTAATATTTTTGATACATTTTATACTTGCGGATCAAACTTCATTTGTGGGCTACTTGAAAGTTTGTAATTGAATATCAATTTTGCACTGTTAACTTTTGTGGGTTTGAAAAATAAATGGAGGAGATAGGGCTGAGTTACATCTTTGACTGGCCCACAGTGATTTTGGGCAGGTAACTCGCAATAGGAATCCAAGTAGCTAAATGTAGCCAATTAAATATCCATAACATTTATGAGCTGTTTTACAAGTTCAAGTAATTGTGATTTGGCCAATTGAATGGGGCCCATAATTACCAAAAAACATCATTATATTTGTACTAGTTGTTTTTCTGAATATTCATTTTCCTATACTAGCTTTAAGTCAGTGTAGATTTAAAAGCACCCCTGTAGTGCATTTAGAAGTAAAGCTCATATGCATAGAATATAAAAAACATTATGCAGTCTAAGATACATAATAGTTAACATGTTGTCTTAACTTTAAACTGTCAGTTTCCCCTCAAGCAGAAATGTGTATCTCATCCTACCTGGATCTATAAACAGTGTGACCAACTCTTCCTTTTAATAGCCTATGCACAACAAACAAGCAAATTAGTTTTACTTGTAAATGCACTAACTGGTACTTTCGATTAAATTGTAAGCAATTTATCTATAGTTTTAGAGATTTTTAAATGCATTGCGTAACAGCTGCAAATCAACTAATTTGATCTCAAACTGAACTGAAGTGCACAAGAATGAGGGGCCCATTAAGGACAGGTATTATATAGAAAAGTTTCAAACAAAGCTTTGCTAAGGATGAAGAGGGATTACAAAAACAAATATATGTGGGAAATTACTCTCACCAAATGTTAAAAGGCTAGTATATTTGCTAGAAGCAACAAGGCTAATTTTAAAAATAAGTTATAAAACAAAGGAAGGAAGGGGCATGGGGCAGGGTAGATGTCATTCTTAATCTCCTGAAGCAAATGCTGGAGATTTTTAGGTATTGCAAAACCAGAGATCGCACATACTCCTTGAAATACTCAATCCAAATGGTCATAGTTCAGGATATACAAGACTTGACAATGGCAGTGGATGATACTGGGGGTTTCCTTAAGTGAACATTTTTTTGAAAGATGCTTTATCTTCGCAAATAAGTTAGGACAGTCCTCTAACAGAAGAGTCCACAGCGGACAGTTAGACTCCCAAATATTTGAAGACGTCTGCCTCCCAAGAGATTTTGGAGAATGGCCTGTGCATTTGAACCAGCTTATTTGACAGATGGTAAAGCTTGTAAGAAATGAATGCATAATTTACAAATATGATATTCTTTTGGGCAGGTGAATTACCACACAGACACATGACATATAATTAAAATATGTATTGTACATAAATCAAAAGACTTTTACAAGATGGGTTTTAGATGAACAAACAGCTGAAAAAATAAATAAACATGAGTACAATATTCACAGAGAGAAATCTTATATGAATTCTACATAATGTTATATAAAATACACTAAACTACCCCTACAGCTTCTTCAAGTTTTCCAACTGGTTCTGCAGAACTCCACACCACTAGGCTCCTGGGCTTCTTTCTCTATCACTCTGGACTTCTTTGGCACTCTTCTCTTGAACAGTGCTTGTTTTTTTTAATCCATTTGTCTATGTCCCACCCTCTCTACATATGTCATACATGGAAATAAGTAGATTTAGCTTTGGTTCCCTACAGGCTCTAACATTACACCCATCTAAAGACATCTTGGGCTATGAAACTCCCTTAGTTGATTTTTTTCACAATAAAAATATTGTATCAAACCTTAGGTACAGATACTGATATTGTGGCGCTAAAAACCATGTATTCTCCGTGTATAGATATCAAAAAAAGAGAGAGAAGGATGTGGTCTTTGTATGTGTCCAACCACACAAGGGAGACACCTACAACTATTCAGCGTGTAAGCTCAAAGTCCTTACAAGGGGCTCTATGTCTGTAAAAGCGGAATATGTCCAAGTAAGTCCAGAGACGTAGTCCATATAATGAAAACAGTCTTTTCCCAATCTGAGCCGGATGGGACGTGGATCTTTCTTAGATGTAAAAATGCTCTCTTGGTGTTGGGTTCATGCACAAGCAGAGGCAGGCTGCTTCTTTGAATAACACGGTTCATGTGGTGCTCATCAGAAACAGATATGCAAGAGTGTAAAAAAAGGGGGAGGGGGGAAAAGCTCACTACTACAGCTAAGGTGTGGGCGTATTACTATCTCCTCGCTACACATTTCACTGCATTTCCCCAGTTCACTCACTCCAATTCTCTTCTTTGAAAGTTCACGCCATCCACCTCTTCTCACCAATCGCTCTGCGAGTTGCTGTAATTTATGACACGCCTGGACCAGTCTGCCGCCTGGCTCCCGCACTTTATTTCCTCCAACATACCTTCACTTGTTATTGATGATTTCAACATTGCCATTGACACTCCCACCTCCCCTACTGCCTCAAAATGACTTGCACTTACCTCTTCCCTTGGCCTCTCACACTGGAAACACTCTCCCTAGACCTCATCTTTTCCAAACTTATCTTCTCCAAACTTTTTGACCATCATCTTTTGACCTACACCCTCACCACCCTCTGTCCTTCCTCACCCCGGCCACCAGAACCCACAGAAATATGCATGCACTTGATGCACAACCCCTTATCAGTCTCCTCACCACCTCACTTACCCGGATATTGCAACCACACTACATGAGTTTAACTTCCACCCTTGACACTTTTGCCCCCATAATCACAAATAGAATCTCAATTTCAACCATGGCACACTATGCATCCTTGCTATATCCAGAAGTTCTCTCATACTGCTGAAAGATTATGGAGGAAATCTCACACTTCAGCAGACTTCATTCACTACAAGTTTATTATTTGCATTTATCACAATGCCCTCAATACTGCCAAACAGTGCTACTTCTTATCATTAATATCCAATTTGGCTTCCAATCCCAAACGGTTATTCATGACATTCAACACTCTCCTCTGTCCGCCACCACCTCCCGCACCTTCCTGTCTAACAACTGAAAACTTTGATAGCCTTTGCTTTAAAAATAAAAATTGAAACCATTCATAACAAACTTTCCTCTCAATGTGACCCTAACTTACCCTTCCCTCAACAAATTAATAGAAGCCTGCCTTCAGGCTTCCCCAATCCCATTTCTATTATGAACTCCTTTTGACCCTGTAACTGAGGATGAAGTCTCTAGTCTTCTATCAACCTCTCGTATTACAACTTGTTCGCATGACTCTATTCTATCACAGCTAATCCCCTGCCTCTCTACTACACTTATTCCAGCTCTCACACATCTATTCAACCTTTCCCTTAACACTGGAAAGTTTCCAACACCCTTAAAACATGCCATAATTACATCTCGTCTTAAGAAACCCTCATGTGGCCCAGACTCTCCATCTAACTATTGTATATGTCTCTGCTTTCCCTGGTTTCTAAACTGTTGGAGTATGATGTTTACTATTGCTGTACCCATTTATTTCCCTTCTGAACCCCTTTCAATCTGACTTCCAGCCCCAACAAGCAACTGAAACAGCCCTCGGAAAAGTCATTTCTCCATTCTAATTCTACTGGACCTCTCTGCTGTCTTTGACACAGTTGACCACCCTCTTCTTATCTATATTCTCGCTCTTCTCTCTCTCTTGGAATCTGTGACACTGCTCTCTCATGGTTCACATCTTTTCTAGAAAATCAAACATTCAACTCAACATGTCAAAGACTGAGCTCCTTACCTTCCCACCCTCTTCCATAGCTTCTACTCCTCACATATCTCTCACAGTTGATAATGTCAATATCACTCCCACCTCCCAGGCCCATTGTCTTGGGGTTCTACTAAATCCTGCCCTCTCTTTCATTCCTCACATACAATCTATCACAAAATCTTGTCATTTCCAACGAACAACATCTCCAAAATACGTCATTATCTTACACAAGTCAAAATTCTAAATCACTCTCTAATCATAACCCCTTTCGACTACTACTCTCTTCTTCTTGGCCTCCCAATCACCTGTTTGTCCTAACTCCAATCTATATTAAACAAATCTGCTAAAATGTTCTACCACAGCAACGATCCGTGTCTGCAGCACCTCTCTGTTAGTCACTCCACTGGCTTACAAAAGCCTCCAGAATACAATTTAAAATCATGACCCTAACATATAAAGCCCTCAACAATAATGCACCCTCTTATATCTCTGCTCTCGTCTCCAGGAAATTTCTCCTGCTGTCCCTATTATTTGGAACTCCTTGTCTTGCTCCACTAGACTATGGTCCTGCCTCAAAAAAAAAGACTTTAAAGAAGCTTATCCCCCACTAGCCTTAATATGCACAACACAAGTTTGCAATCTTGTAAGGTGCTTTAGGGAACGCACTGTGTATGTTTGAATTGAAAGACACCTTTCTTCTCTACATATTCCCTCTGCAGGGGGAGACAAGCCCCTCCCGAGACTGTGCAACTCCCCCCACAGTGAATCCAACTCAGTGTTGGTCACCCACACAACCACTCTAGTCTGGAAATAGAGTTAACTTGACATGAGTAAGGTCGCTACTTAATAGATATTGCCAAAAATCTGAAAGGAAAGGGGCCTTATCTGCAAATAGAGGGCTTATTGAAAGCCACTTGGTGATTAAATACTTACCTTAGGCATAGACAAAGTTTTTTCTTTGTAGATAAGGGCCAACAATTCAGCAAAGTAAGGCTTGGTGAATCCAAAAGACAAGGAATCGCTGAGAAATACCCTCTAGGCACAGACGTGTAAGTGAACTGAAGTGTGCAAGGAAGAGGCTGGCCGGAAGAGCTTATTAAAGACCAGAGTGGGCCCCACCCATAGGAAGAGGTGGGGTTGGGAGAGGGCCCCTCCCACAATACCCATGTAACTACCTGGACATATATCAGTCATGTCTTTTCCAGTATTAGTAAGTCTTTAAACACTATTCTACCACTTACTACAGAATTTTTCTAATCACAGTTGTTACTTGCTACATGTCTTTTTGATTCTCGAATATTAGAGTGCAATATTAAGATATTATAAATGATGAGAATCCTTCTCCATCAAATACAAAATAAGATTATTTTTTTTAAATGATTAGAAGGTGAATCCTTAGTGTATTAAGATTTTTTCTATCCAAAAGAAAAATGCATTGCGCCTCTTTTTTTATCTCAGTCTCCTTTTCAGACTGTTTGCTCATTGTGATCTATTCCTATAAACAGTAGACAGCTTGGATCATAGTAATGTATATTTCGAATGTGACGTGCTATTGATGTGTCTTCTTTATTCAGTACAGAGTATATGCTTTGCTAATTTACCTTAAACCACATGGGTTACTCCCACTGTGAGACATGTACTTTTATGTATTATCGAATATTCTTCTAAACCTGAATAGTTGGAAAATTATTTAGGATTGTTGGACATGCTTTACATCAACACATTACATAACAGCCCACATTAGCTGTACCTGGCCAACAAGATTTCTGTATTTTTTGACTATACTCCACTCTATCTCTAATTTTTTTGCTCTTTTATAGGTGACACAAGGGTTTGGTGTTATTATTTTTTTCCAAATCTTTGTCAAGTTTTAAAATATCCTAGTGATTTGCTAGAATTGAATGGATCTGTTAAGATTGATTGCTAAAGCTTGCCACTAGGTGGACCAGTTTTTGTTGTATTGTTTGGTGGTGTCTTGTCCAATGCAGCAAACCATTGGTCACTGTAAAATTTCTAAATGTTTTTAATTTCAATTCTTTTACATCATTTACTTGAATGGTTACATAAAGAATTGTGGCAATTGTATGATGGTATTTGGAATTTAAGTCTTAGATTGTTCCTTTTCTCATTCAGTTTTTTGTAAAATAGTTCAGTTCTTGAATTGAGCCTATCCAGATCAAGAAAATATCACAAATGAAAAGTATCTCCTAAAAAAATACTTTGGTGTTTTTCCAGTATCCTAAATAAAAATTAGCATAATGACACTCATCCCTGATATGTTGAAGTTAATTACCTTAGGCGATACGTGCGTATGGTCTTCTCTGACATTACCAAGTCAAGCGACAGCGTCGCGACACCTATGCAATGTTAGCAGCCATTGGCCTATATTGCTGTTTAATCCTGATTCCTTAGCACTAAGTGATCTTAGAAGCTTCCATATTATATTATATTTAGAATTATATGACAATTTAGACTATTTTCTTTCTAAGGCAAACGTTTGTAATAAATGCTATAAAATAATGAATTTGTGTAGACTATTTGCAGAAATATTTGCTATATTAATTTCTATGTAAGGAAGATATCTAAAGGTCTTCTAAAGGTCTAGTAAATCAGACGAAGAATTCATATATAATTTGTAATAAAAAACTGACAACATTATACAGCTTTTTCTATTAATTATAAAAGTATTGTTAAATTTTAAAAAGTGTATAAACGGAGGATATCCAAGCTGTCTAATGTATATGGTAATGGGTTAACTTAGTTTCATCTTTGAGGTAAATCTCCAAGTTGTCCTAGTATCATTAGAAAGTGCACTTTTTTACAAACCTAAAATAGAAAACTACCTTCATGATTTTTGCTGTGGATAAAAAAATATAAAAATAAATAAAAAGAGCTGTGCTTCATTATTGTGATGTTGTTTATGCAAATATGTGTCATCTGAGTATCTATTTGCTCTAACAAGTCTTACTTGAAACACATTTGTAACAATTTTGGAGTAATAAGAATCTGTTCACTTATATGTCCAGAAAATATGGACTTTATAAGAGTTTAACTTTCACATAGAAAATATAAAAGTGGTAATAACCTCACTACATATTAGTCTGACATCAACAAGCAATTTTAGAATAGAATTATTAATAATAAAAAGATGCAAATAAAGAAATAATAAACAAAATATTCAATATGTGAATCTTTTTCCAATTTCAATAAAAATATAAATGTTAACTTCATTTATAAAAAAATAGTTCGTTTTTATCAAATTTTTTAGACATTCATATCTTAAAAGATTTTTTGATTTTAAAGTTTACTTATAAAGTTTTGTTATTTACATTGTTTTTTATTTGTAAATTTGTCTGTGGGAATCATAAAAATATCCACAAAAGGTGTTTCTTTTGTCCTATAGGGGTTCTTTATCTAGCTAACTATGGCCCCTATTCCACTGAGCAATTGTTGGTTAGTGTAGCCCATAAACTAATTTGCTATTCAATTGGCATGTTTTAGCTACCTGCAAACAATTTGCGGGTTAAAGGCTGAAAATCCCTGCGGTTGTCAAAATCGTAACTCCAACCCATCTAAGCTTTTGATCTTTCAAGGACTCGCAAGGGGGTTAAGCACCTGACGGTAGCACTGTAAATGCAAATAAAAAATCAATACTGCAATTTAAAAGATGGAGAAAGCGATGAAAGTGATTAGAATTAATTGCACAACAGTCTCAAGCTTGCAAATATGCAATAAAAAATATTTTTTACATTTCATTTCTGTGTTATATCAATCTTGGTAATCAAGGAGTTAATACATATTAGTTCACCCACATAGACTAGAACTTTTCCTTCATTCATTTTTATTATTTTGTACATTGCCGGATTGCGAGTCTGTTCACATATCGGACTTATAAATGCTAATTGATTGACGATTAACCCCCAGGTTTTATTGATGTCATGATTGCGGTCTCATTTAATATTGTCTGTTTCTAAATCAGTAGTTACTGCCTTGCTTAATTGATCATGATCATGCTCTGAAATGCTACTTACAATTGCATGGTTTACGGTTTAGGCTCTGGGTCAGGTAGTCGAAGTTCATTTAAATCGCTCTGTAACTGTTGCAAATTGAATAGGGGCCTATGTATATTTAGATTCAAGGTTGCACCTTAGGATAACATTATTTTGGCTTGTGATAATTGTGTAAAAAGCTTTTTAGTCAGTCTGATACTGAGGTCAGTGGCTCCTGTGAAGTAATGCTGACAGCCTATGCAGAAGCTTGTACAGAGTCTGGCATGCCTCATCTATCATGCTCAGATACCCCACATGTTTCAGTGCCCAAATCCACCTATGAGATCTGTCATCCATCTATCAGATCAATCTATTGTTATTCCTTTGGATCCCATAATCCATTCATATTCCACATCCAGTAGTCATATCTTATTGCTAATCTTTCAGATCCCACTACCAGATTTAAAGGTTTACATTCAAACATCTGATATCTGTCAGACAATCAGTATTTTGTTGCTTTTCAGCAAATTACATAAAAAAAAAAAAAAAAAACTACCATTGTAAAGAAGACTGTAGTAGTTGATGCTATCACTTAAATGGTTGAATGTAGAAAGAGCTTGCTTGGCATTATTTGGTTCTAGAGCTTTTAGTCATAGATCTGCAGTTCTGTAGAACTTTCTTCCCATAACAGTTTGAAAGTCTCCATCACTAGACATTTTCAAAAATAAGCTTACTTGTTTAACTAAGCCTTTGGGTAACACAGTATCTGGGAGAGTGTTGTTAAGTGCCTTGAGTCCAATTAGGAGAAAAACATTATTTGTTATTATTGTCATTAATATTTTGTTCTAGATTATATATTTTTATCTTTTTCTGTCTATTTTAAGCTTCTGTTTTAAACTGTCACCATTATTTTTGCTTACTTTTTCCCCCAGCCCCCTCCCCCCCAATCTGCTTAGATGTTTCTTTATCTCCCTCTCTGCAAAACAACAAAAAATATTGCAAATAAGCGTCTTACCACCCCAACTAACACACAAAACAGCACTGAGTGAAGGGAATGTGCAAGGGGAGTGGGGCAAAGTGTAATACAGGAAGTAAGCTGTATCAGGCTAAAAAAGTAATTTCTTAAAATCACAAAAATTACAGAATAGTTCATAAAAGGTTTAGAAAAAAAATGGGAAAAATATTTTAGTTTTGCTGAGTTTTAAGCTCCTAAGAAGCCCATTTGGCAGATCAGACATACACAACATCTCTCTGAACTGCACACCATGTATTAAATTTAAATAGCCAATCAGAGGATACTCTAAAGCTGCAGCTGGTGGTAAGGAAACAATTGTAAAATAAATTAAAAACTAAATAAGGAGGTGGAGCTCAAATAAAACCTGGTAGGGGATTCCGAGTGGTGTACCCCATCTACAGCCCACTGGGAGATAAACTCAGACATACTCTCAGTGGACAAAGCCAAAATATAATCTGTCTGGAAACGGAAGCACACTAGTGCTAAGAACATGGACATATACAGAAGTGGATTCTCCCCAGCCAAACCATGCTTCCTGGACTTATATATAGTAAGATTGGCTAATGCAAGGAGTAGGCTGACAAGGAGGTCCCTAGCCATATTGTCTCGGGACACTGGGTGTTCAAACAAAAACAAAATGTGAGAATAAATGCAGCCAGAATTGCAGGAGGAAGCCCCTCAATAGGGACAAGAAATGCCACAGTCTGGTGCAAGAAAAATAAATGCAATACAAGGATTCCAACTGGATCGCCTTTTTTACCTCACCATCTAACTGTCAGTGTATCCCAAGGTTCAGTCTTAGGCCCCCTTCTTTTCTCCATTTATACATCCTCTCTTTGATGACTTAATAAAATATTTTGTATTTCAGTATCATCTACATGCAGAAGACACTCAAATCTACCCCTCGGAACCTGAACTACTTCCCTCTCTTCTAGCTCAATTTGCCAACTGCCTCTCTAGCATATCCTCCTATATGACTGCCCATCAACTTAACCTCAACATGTTGAAGACAGAGCTCCTTATCTTTCAGTCCGCTTCCTCATCTTCCACACCTCACATATCTCTCACTGTTGACAATGCCATCATCACTCCCACCTCCCCGGATCCTGCCCTCTCTTTCAATCCTTACTTTCAATCATTCATAAAATCTTGTCATTTTCACCTGATAAATATCTTTAAAACACGGCACTACCTTACACAAAACACAACTAAAATTCAAATTCACTCTTTCATCATATCTCGCCTCGTAACACATTGTAATGTAACATTCACTATACATAACCAATCATTTTACAGTCACTTTGGGTGGTGGGGACAGATATGAACTATGAATTAATGTACAGCTAAACCTGAAAAATCCCAAAGCCCATGTACACATTAATAGACTGATAATAAAAATCCAGAGAGGAAAAGTTGGGTTGGCATCAAATTTCTGTAGCTCCCATTACCACCTTATTTATTTTTGTGTACTTCAAATGTTAAGTGCATGTGGAAATGAGGATGCTACAAAGTATCTGCATTCACTAAGAGTGCTATTTGAAAGCATCTTTGAAAATGGAAATTTTAAACTGAATATTGAAAGCAGTGAGATTAGACATTTATCTGATATTGGTAGTGCAGTGGCAATGCGTTCCGGGGCTTGGGGTACTAGTGAGAAAGGATTTAGCTGAGAAGGTGCTTTAGAACTGAATAGAACAGTGAGAAGACATCCGTGTGCAAAGTGAAGATGAGCTTAATTACAGAGAGAGATAATAAAAAAAGATATAAGAGAGAGCTGAGGAATGAATAGCCTTGAAACCAAGAAGGAGAATTCAATAGGCTATTCTTGACTTAGTAAGATGAGGATGTTAAGACTATGTAGCACAAGGGTGTGATCAACAAGGACAAACAGATCACTGATTAATTACAATGATGCACAGAAATACAATTTCCCATATCCCATTCATTTGCCAGTCAACTATTCAACCATAAACATCTGTAGATCTATACAATATTTATTCAACACAACTCCCATTCTTTTGTTAGTGGTATTCTAACTTAGTAGCAGATCTTTGATTTGCAATTATTTATAAATGCACAAACATGTTATGTTGTGTAGAAGGGTGGTTGAAAATCTCTGCAAAGTCAATACAGAGATCAATACAGCAATTAACCCCCAACCAAAAAAAATCAGTACACCATGTCCAAATATGCAAGAAGACTAGTTTTGCCATGCAGGACTGAACATTTTTCAAAACATAACTAAGCTTGGATACTCAAAAGTAGCATATATTGTGAACCTTATTTGCATGCCAGTATCCAGAATCCTTTCTGCATGAGTCTATGTCAAGCTTAGTTATGTTTTGAAACATTTTCAGGATACACATTATTACACTAACTATACAGTTTCACAATGTCTGCAAATCATCTTGAAATAAATGTAGACACCATCATTATTTTCAAGATCCCAAGAAATAAAATGCTAATTTGAGCATTATACTATCCAGTGTTTCACCTACTTGTTAGAATAAATTACAAGAGGGGTACTGTTTCCATTTTTGTGTAATACTTCATTATTGATGTCACAAAAAGTTAGAAAGTGGTGACATGCTATTTAGCCATGACACAGCTGACAATTATCCAAATGATATAAGGATGTAGGAGGAATAGACAAGAGTGTGAAAACTGTAGTTTAATATAAATTAGTGCCTTGTGTCATGTAATAGCTGTTAATTTAATATTTGATTTAAAAAGCTTATAATGCTTCAATGTGTTGAAGTGTCAAAAACAAGTGATTAATTGAATCAAAAACTAGATATGTTATTAGCAGTGAAAAGTCTGTTTGTTTGAACATTAAAACTATTAGTCTTTTTGGGATAGAAAAATGTTAGTCTTGCTGTTCAAGTCAGGCAAAACTTGAAGAAATAAAATATTTCATGTTGGGTTGTTTCCATGGCTACAATGATCAAGGCTTATTCCTAACTTGCTTGAAGTGTTTTAGACACCATTTTTTCAGAATGCTGAGAGCATTCTTCTCACTTTAGCTACTGTCTTGAGATCAAAAGTATGTAAGCATTACATCCACCAAACACAAAACACACTCTGTATATTCAAAATCATTGACGTAAAGAACTAGTTTGTGAAGTATGTAACAAAGAGGCAATATTAGCAGCTCTGTAAGCCATAAATAGAGAAACATTTTAGGAAAATAAAATCTGTATTTTAGAACACTCTGTTTATGAATAGAGGATTCCATCTTGAATTTGTTGCATCACCTCCTGAGAGTTTGATTAATAGAAGTGTGTTTTTTTCAGAGGAGGGAAGGGTGGCGGAAAAAAGGAAGGTCATGAATATTTATTAGACAATGTAGTTTGATTGAAATTGACATCCCCTTTCTCTGGCAAGCCCAGTCAGTTTGCATCAATAGGCTCAGGCACAGAGCCGGATCTATCACTAGGCAAAATAGGCACTCGCATAGGGGCAGGCATCTGTTGGGGGCACATCATTTGCATGCAAAAGAGCAGTTTAATAAAATATTTGCTGCTCCATAGACATGCCCACTGCGTGGGGAGGGGAGCGAGGAGAAGGAGCAGACACTGACTTATCCAACAGCCACCTCCCCCATGTAAGGCCAGGCTGTGGAGTGCAGGGGAATATCCTGTCTGTGCTTTACCATACAAGTGATTACTTGGTAGGTAGAGGCTCCTCCCTCAGCTCTCCTGCTTCCTCCTGCAGAGATCAGTGAAGTGGAGGCAACTTGGATCTGATCCTGGGAAGTCATACAGTGAGGTAGGTGAGTTGCAACTTTATTGAACTGCACCGCATCTTAGATAAAATGATTTATTTTTGTTTGATGACTTGAAGTGATTAAAACATATATGTCTGAATACACAAGTGAACAATTATGGATACAAAAGGTAAGGAAGGTGCTCAGACATACATTATTATCACTTGAATTCATCTCACATTTACTGAACACTTACTTTGACATTTTGTTATTTTGTTATTTCATTAAAAGCCATAATAATAATTCAGTGTATATGTGTGATGAAAGTATAAATAAATGATGTGTGTCTATTATTATTATTACTTTTATTTGTAACCCGCCAACATATTCCGTAGCGCTGCCGTGTCTATATACTGCAGCATGTACTGGTTGCCCTCCATTACAAATATAAATAAATAACTGTGTTGTATATATCACATACTGTATGATGACTGCTGCACATTATATGTGTTAATCTTACACAAATATCAGTTATTTTTAATAGCATATTCCTAAAGGAGGGTAGCCAATTCATGTTATATTGACACATCATGATTATTTTCATCATGGACACTGAATCATTGTAATAACTTTTAATTATTGACATTTTTAATTATATGCTTATGTGAGTAAAAAGAACTGCTGCCCTCCAAAATGCTATACATAATTATTCACTCTTTGTCTGTATATGATTATCATAAATGAAAATTGGTAATTATGGTGTGTTTAACAAGTAGTCCCCTTCTCATTTAATTAATTAGTTATAAATAATTAATTGCTTTGTTTAAGAAAATGATTATAGTAACAATGTGTGTGTAACGTGTTTTCATCCACCTGAATTATTTCATAAATTATTTTTTGTGTATAGGATGATGAGGATGAGACTATTTTTTGAATAAAAGAGCTCCATTATTAAAAAAAAAAAAAATCTTCAGCCAGTATATATGTAAATATAGCACATTTGTATGTTTAATAATGTATTTAGGTTGTGTGTATACATATTGTAACGGTGTCCAGCAAGGACAGATAACCTGCACTAGAATCCAGCAAGGGATCTACATAAGCAGAAGAATGAGTTGGGCTGTACATCCATGCTTGAACAGAAGGGGAGCGTGTGAGCTGCGGCCTAATCAAGCCAGTACACCTGATCTAAGTCAGAAGGATTTAAAAGGCTGCGGTGTGAGCAGAGAGGGGGCTAGCTTAGTTCACAGGAGATAAGGAACCTGGAAGAAACCTTGAGCCGAGAGAGACGTTTTTGAGAAGCTGCAATACTGAATGCTGGAGTGCTGTTTTTCTGGAGCTGCAAGTAAAAGGTCTTGCTGGATCTGCAAAGAAATCCTTATTAAGTACCTGTGGGACACTGCTGAGTTACCTGACTGGAGAAAGCTTCATGGCAGACTGAAGCTAGTGAGGAGACGGACACTCCATTTACCATAAGGTCAGAAACCTTTTACTTAAATTATTATACCCCAGGGAAGAGGCTGAGTGCTTGTCCTGTTAAATTGCAGTGTTCCTATTGCAATATCAAAGGGTCCCTGGGGTGAAGCATATGGGAGAGAAGGGCGGGCCCTATGCTTCATCCAAGGTTATTTAAGTGAAGACGTGGAAAGGCCACAGGCTGGCACTATATAAGAGACTAGTCGTAACCTGGCCACAAGGTGGCACTACACCATATATACAAGACTACGGATACTGTAAGAGACTATCTGTATCCGGGCCACAAGCTGGCGCTATAAGGGACTGTTTGTATCCTGGCCACAAGGTGGCACTACAAGAGACTGTTTTCTTTATGAATTATAATTTAACCTGTAATAGAAAAGCTGCTCAGGTTATAGTCATGGTGTTCCAGAGTCTAAGTAAGCCCATTTACGTAGATGTTTATTTTGCTGACTATAAGCTATTTAATTTGTGTTTTTGTAACTACTCAATAAAATATATAAAAAGAGCCCAGAAGTCTCTACCATTTACAGTCCATCAAAGGGTACCTTGTTACAATATATATGTGTGTGTGCATCAGTAGTAGAATGCCTTCTGGTTGTTTTCTTTAAGATTTCAGGAGAAAAGGAATTCCACAAATGTGTATGTGTGTATATTGAGCAGTGTTCACATGTTAAGATTCTATCTATCTATCTATCTATCTATCTATCTATCTCTCTATAAATAAAAAATAAAAAACATAAAATATATATATATATATATATATATATATGTATATATATATATATATATATATATATATATATAAAGTTTGCGAGTTTTCAGTCTTTTGTTAGCGCTCTGTGGAAAGCTCAGCGTAAGTTTGATTTTAAGCTCAAAGGCAGGGCCCTTCATTCTTTGCAATGTGTTAAAACAATGATTGATTTGTACTTAAACCCTGTACAGATCTAAGGAATATGTTGGCACCTTACAAATAAAGGATTATATAAATATATATATTTGTATATACAGTGGAACTTTGGTTCTCGTCATCCTCGGAACTCGTCATTGTCGATACTTGTCAGAACTCAACACTTGCTTGGAACTCGATGCATCGAACGGACAAAAATTGGGTCGGCATTCAGCATTACAGTTAAACATTTCATGGATGTTTCAAGAGTCCAGATCAGACATCAAAAATATTTTTTAATTAAAAACTAGTTTTAATACTTTTTTCTAGCCTTAGACTCATGTTTTCAAACTATATTTTTTGACTGAACAGTGGTCCTTCAGTATATCTAGAGTCTCTTATATCACAGTTTGTTGTGATAAAAATCACTGCTTATTTTTTATAGTAGTGGTATCTTATCCTGCAATAGAGTCAGCAGATTCTGGGGAAAGGGGATTCTGTTTCAGAGCTCCACATGTTAATTCAGCACCTCCTCTAGCTGACTTCCTTCCTGAGCAACGGAATCAGGAGCCCACATGAACACAGATGACTATGGTCTCTACTTCCATGACAAACAGACAACACCCCTTTGCTAGTTTACTATTAAACAATAGACAATGTTAAACAAAGAGAGAATAAACAAACGTATGTTCAAACACAAGCTAGTTTGTGTTATTAGTATTACTTTGTTGGCATGTTAAGTTTGATGATTGAATGTCTGATTATCAGCTCAGGTAAGGGGTCCCTTAATGGGCTAGAGGTTACTAAGTTAGGCACTTCTTATTCATACAATATAGTATGACCAATCTATTGTTTCAAGGAAGGTTACGGTCTCCGGGCTGCGATTCCTGTGATTTTTTAAATCGCAAGTTACCGCCCCTCCAAGCCTTTGATCTTTCACAGCTGCAAGAGTTGCAAACTCTAAAATCTCAAATCACTATTCAATTGCTCCGATTCCCCCTTGCTAACCACTCCATCAAGCCCGCAAATGGCAAAAGTCGAACCACAAGTTACTGGTACCAAGGAGGTCTCGCAAAGGGCTTAATGACATGTACAGAGCACTGTAAACACAAATATTACCACACTACTGTACTTTTATTAAAAGTTAAAGTGATGTTAGGTTTTTTAGAATTAATAACACAACATTCTCAAGCTCACAAATCGGGCCAACAAAATACTTGATTTCATGTATAATTTCCATGTTATGTTGATTCCGACAATCAATGTGTTAATACATACTGTATAATGAAACTTGCATATAATAGAATATCATATTTACAGCTTTATCAATATTGCATTATATCTGGAATGTGAGTCCGATCGTAACTTGTAATTCAAGCCGGTAGGACTTCAATGAAAAATGGTGGTTCAATTTCAAAGTCCTACGGGCTTGAACCACGAGTCACAATCAGCCCACATTCCATTGGCTATTTCAAACCGGGAGTTACGGCCTTGTGTCATCGATCATATTCAAGATGGCAAATGCTACTTTCGATAGCATGGTTTGCGATGTGCGCAATGGGTCCGGGACTTGCGGGCCCGGCCAATTGAACAGCACCATAAGTTGCAGCCGATGCAGGCTCACAGCAGGCCCGCAGGCATACGGCCTACTCTGATCAAGTTGCAGGGGAGGGGCTACTCACGGAGGGAGCTGGGAGCAGACAGGAAGTTATGCAGGGAACAGAGACTGTTAGCGAAGAGACTGTCAATGCTCATTGGAGTTAGTAAGTAGTAATAAAGTGTCTATTAAGTTTAAATGCTCCTGTCTATGTTTAGATAGGGTTCTATTATTGTGAATGCCTCTGTCTGTGGGTATATATATGTTTAGGATGATTAATGCCCCTTTGTATGTGTGTGTGTGTGTAGTGTACTATGATTATAAATTCCGCTGCCTGAGTGTATATATATTGTTGTGGCTATAAATACCCTTGCCTTTCTATATTTGTATTCCTATGAGTATAAGTACCACTGCCTTCCTATATATTAATTCCAATGAGTATAAGTACCACTACCTTCCTATATATTTATTTCTATGAGTATAAAGACCCCTTTCTTCCTATATATTTATTTCTGAGTAAAAAAGTCCCTGTTTTCCTATATATGTCTTTCTATGAGAATAATACCCCTTCATCTGTATATATTTTTTTCTATGAGTATAAATACCACTGACTTCCTATATATTTATTCCTATGAGTATAAATGCCCCTGTCTTCCTATATATTTATTTCTATAAGTATAAATGCCCCGTCTTCCTATATATTTATTTCTATAAGTATAAATGCCCCTGCCTTCTTATACATTGTTACATACTAATTGAGGTTAAAAAAAGACTTTCAGTCCATCAAGTTCAACCTTTTAAGATCTCCTCTGATCTGCATTTTGCGGATTAGTTGTTAATTAATTGATCCAGAGAAAGGCAAACAGAAAAATACCCAAGTGAAACTTTGCCAATCGTCTCAAAGGTAAGAAAAATGAATTCCTTCCTGACCCCAAATACTGGTGATCGAATTCCTCCCTAGATTAATACCCTAGATTAATCCAATCCCCTTTTAAAGTTATCTATCAAATCCGCTGTCACCACCTCCTTTGGTAGAGAAATTCACAGAATAACCACCCTTACTTATTGAGCACTGTTACCTAGGTGGTTGTCCACAAGCATTCCCAAATCCCTTTCAATATCTGAGAGACATCCCTAGGGCCTCATTCTATTAACGGCTGTAAAATGGCCGCAAAGCTGCGATTCCTTGTGGCCATCTTACGGCCCCGTGTAGAGCTACTGCTACCCTGCTATTCAAATGGACGGCGCCGCAAGTATATACCCCTTACAGCCGGCCGCACATCATGCAAATGGCCGCAAGCTTTTTCCCCGCGCCCGTAAATCTTGTTTTCCGGCCGCAAAGTCAGAAAATTGTAAATGCAAATATAAATTCAAGATGGGACTGTAAAGCTTTGTAAATGCTAGGCATCATAATGGGGGACATGAGGATTAATAGCAACACCCTCTCACCCGTCCTTGTTAAAACCTGTACGGGTTCGGAGGTTGAGGGCCGAAAACAAAGTATTGTAGAAGCCAATATATATTCAATCCAGCACTGTAAATGATGGGGAACATAATGGGGGGACATGAGGATTAACAGCAAAACATTCTCTAGCTTGCACATCGCCAAATTGTACTTTGATTTTAAAATCCGTCCAAGTCCCACGGACTTCAATGATCAAGCCCGTAGCTCGTTTATTCAAGCCCGTAGCTCCTTATTCAAACCCGTGCGGGCTTGCATGATAGATAAAACACGAAGATTGAACATGAAGTTAAATATCTTTATTTGTGGATTTGAGAGTAGGGGAATGTTGAGCTATTAATTCTAAAACCAAACATCACTTTCACTTTTAATATAAGAACAGGATGGCTTTTCTATGCTACGACTTGTAAGTTAGCCCTTTACGACCCGTGGGTCTATTTTACCCATTTACGGACTTGACAGAGGCTAATCCCGCAGCCTTTGCGGGTCTGAGGTTCTCCAAGCCCTTGGGACTTTGTCCACGGACATTTTACATGAATTAAAATAAAAATGATTTTCAGATTTGAGTGTAGGGGAATGTTGTGCTATGAATGCTAACACCTCCAATCACTTTATCGTCTCATCAAAGTGCAAGATGGCTTTATTATGTGCTTAATTGGTGCTAGCGGGACCTTTTTGTGCAAGTAAGCTTCGGCTCGGTTTTAGACAATTACGGCCATGACGAGAGGGGTTACATAGCATTTGAATAGCAACCGTGGCTTTCTTGCGGCTGAAACTCTTGCGGCCGTGTAAGATCAAGGCTTTCCTGCTGTGCGTGCGGCCGCAAGGGATACCAGGGCGCCGGCCGAAGCCTGCCGGAGCCCTAGGCCGCAAGGGAATAGAATAGGCAAATAGCCTGCGGCCGGTCCTTGCGGCCATGCATCTCCTATGCCCGTTAATAGAATGAGGCCCCTAGTCTGGTTCAATACATAATGTACAAGGAGGCACAACAATGTTATTGCGGCTTGCCGTCATCTAACTGAATTTAGTCAAACAAGCTGTTCTTTTGTATGTTCGCACCATGCATTTCCCCAGTTCTACTTAATTTGAATTACAAATCATATGGTATATACAGTATATATATATATGTATATGTTTGTGTGTATATATATATATATATATATATATATATATATACACACTGCTTGCTGTGCATTTATTTATGTAAATTATGATGAGTTATGACACAAGCATAATTTTAACCCCCCTGTTACATTTCTACAATAACAGGCAAAATATACATAAATATAGGGATAGAACCCTGAGACCAGCACCTCCATGAAACTATACTCGTGACATGGCTGCAGCAGTTTGGTCTGTGATTCAGGTCTGGGCTCTGGCTGGGCCATTCCAAAACTTTAATCTTCTTCTGGTGAAGCCATTCCTTTGTTGATTTGGATGTATGCTTTGGGTCGTTGTCATGCTGAAAGATGAAGTTCCTCTTCATGTTTAGCTTTCTAGCAGAAGCCTGAAGGTTTTGTGCCAATATTGACTGGTATTTGGAACTGTTCATAATTCCCTCTATCTTAACTAAGGCCCCAGTTCCAGCTGAAGAAAAACAGCCCCAAAGCATGATGCTGCCACCACCATGCTTCACTGTGGGTATGGTGTTCTTTTGGTGATGTGCAGTGTTGTTTTTGCGCCAAACATATCTTTTGGAATTATGGCCAAAAAGTTCAATCTTGGTTTCATCAGACCATAACACCTTTTCCCACATGCTTTTGGGAGACTCCAGATGTGTTTTTGCAAAATGTAGCCTGGCTTGGATGTTTTTTGTAAGAAAAGGCTTTTGTCTTGCCACTCTACCCCATAGCCCAGACATATGAAGAATACGGGAGATTGTTGTCATATGTACCACACAGCCAGTACTTGCCAGATATTCCTGCAGCTCCTTTAATGTTGCTGTAGGCCTCTTGGTAGCCTCCCAGACCAGTTTTCTTCTCGTCTTTTCATCAATTTTGGAGGGAGCTCCAGTTCTTGATAATGTCACTGTTGTGCCATATTTTCTCCACTTGATGATGACTGTCTTCACTGTGTTCCATGGTATATCTAATACCTTGGAAATTCTTTTGTACCCTTCTCCTGACAATTTCAGGAAAGACCAACAAGAGCAGCTGAACTCTATTTGGGGTTAATCAGAGGCACTTTAAATGATGGCAGGTGTATGCTGACTCCTATTTAACATGATTTGGAATGTAATTGCTTAATTCTGAACACAACTACATCCCCAGTTATAAGAGGGTGTGCAGACTTATGCAACCACATTATTTTTTTTATTTTTTTCCTCCACCTAAAAGATTTTAGTTTGTTTTTCAATTGAGTTGTACAGTTTATAGGTCACATTAAAGGTGGAAAAAGTTCTGAAATGATTTATCTTTGTCTCATTTATTTTTCAGCACAGAAACCTGACATTTTAACAGGGGTGTGTAGACTTTTTATATATCCACTCTAGATAGATAGATAGATAAATAGATAGAGAAGAGGGAGTGAAGATCGAGAGAGGGAAAGATGGATAGAGAGAGGGAAAGATGGAGAAAGGGATAGATAGAGAAGGATAGAGAGACAGAGAGAGGGAGAAAGGAATAGATAGAGAGAGGGATATATAGAGGGGGCGAGGAAAAGATGGATAGATAGAGAGAGAGACAGGGAGAGGGAGGGATAGAGGGGAGATAGATAGAGAGGGAAGGATAGAGAGGGGGGCATACGTCCTGAACTAATATGTATTCATATGTGTTTTATTTAAATATTACATGTCATCAACAAAACAGAAGAACTTTACAGAATAAGAAAAGTGAGCATAACCATCACCACCTCACCCTCATCAAGATAATAAGTAAGAGAAGTGGGTCATTGGGCAGGGCCTATAGATAACATGTTGTGAAGAGGAAGAGTCTATACTGTTAGGTGGAGTCAAAGTAACAGGATAGGCCTGATTTCCGCCCCACCAACTTGGAAATTCCCCAGCCGCCACTGTCTTTTAGGCATTAAATGTGTCATATAATAATCCTAAAATATCCTGAGTCAGAGGGGCATTTTTACAGATGTGCCAATAATTTTTATTAAAGATGTGATGAAGTGTTTTAGTCTTCAGTAACTAAAATGATCTCCTAAGGGTAGATTATAAGTGTCACATAGTTGACAGAGTTAGGTCGTCGGTAAACCAAGGCCAAGTTTATCAAGTCCTTTGAAACTCCACCAGTTTAGTGACCTTAGGCTGAGTCCTTCTGGAAATTGGGGATGGGGGAGTAATGGTGTTAGAGGGAAGATTTTGGGAAGTAGTTGAAATCTTAAGCGGGCCCATGAGCAACATGATAATGATAATTTAATTATTGGGTTTAGGAGGTTCCATAATAAAGAGAGTGGATTTGCTAGCCAAGCAATTTTGTCCCAGGAGTAAGGGTACATTAAATGATTTTCTATGGAGACCCAGGTGGTTGGTGAGAGAGAAATGGGCAATAGGGAGGAATGCTACTTGAGCTGCTTTTGAGATTGGGACATGAAAGACCCCCCATGATTTATGTTTGTGTATTATTGATCTAGCTATTGGGGTTTATTTTGTTTATATCTATACAGATAACATGAATGGGTAGTGTACGAAATAGGTACACATGTCTGGGTACAATGTCCATTTTAATTGCATTAATTCATCCAAACCATGATATGTGATATTTTGACAATGTAGCTAGCTCGGTTGTGAATAGTTTAAATATTGGTTGGTAAATGGCTTTATATATGACTTTCGGGTTTTGGTGTGATATTTATCCCTAGGTACTTAATGTGGGAAGTCCAACTGTTAACCCTTGGATTCCTGAATTGGTTCTGATGGTTTGAGCTAGAGGTTCCGCCGCTAAAGCGAAAAGGAGGGGAGACAGAGGACAAATCTGTCTAGTATCTTTCGGGATATTAATGGATGGCTTGTCTCGTCCAAGCAATTTCAAGGTAGCTTTAGGAACGGGATAATGAGTATCAATAAAGTTTATAAACGGCCCTCGGGAACCAGTGTTCTGCTAATACAGCGAGAAGGTATTACCATTCAACCGAATTGAATGCTTTCTCTATGTCTAGAACTAATAGAGAGGTAGGTGTGTTAGTGCATTTAGTGATATGTATTATATTTAGCACTATTCTGATGCTATAACCAGCTTGCTTGAAAGGGACAAACCCCACTTGATCATTATGAATTAGTCTAAACAAGAATGGAGAAATCCTATTTGCCATGGTTTTTGCTAAAAGTTTAATATTGTTATTGAGAAATGGGATGGGGATGGTAGTTTTTAACTTCTAGAGGGTCTCGGCCCTTTTTGGGAAACTGTCAGAAATATTTTGACATAAGTTTTCTAAATTAATAGAATATTAATTTTTAAGTTCAACATCAATTTATATAAAAATATTCATTTTTTTATAACGTTTATTGATAATAACAAAACCAAAATATTCTAATTATAAAAAAATATCAGAATATTTAACTTGTATCAATAACCAGCCAGGTTAAAAACAATCATTAACACACTTGATTTTATAAGACATAATCATTACAACATTGCATGATATCAAAATATTCAAATTAATTACCAATTTCAGATATATAGTAAAAATCATAAAATCTGAGAAATAGGAAAAACATTATAAGTCAATAATAAACATTTCCAATACCAAATTAACCAGATTGTAATGCTAAAGTTAATATATATATATATATATATATATATATATATATATATATATATATATATATATATATATATATATATATATATATATCATAAGATACAATTATATGTATCTTTGGTATACTCTAACAATAGTACAAGAATTTGGTAATGTAATTGATAAAAATATAACTAAAATAAAATCAATTTATTTATATTAGTCAAAAGATATAAAGAAATTCATTGGATTGCAAAAAAATGATCAACAAATCCTAAAATAAATTCATATATTTTTAAATTAATATTTTTTTTTATAGAAAAGAAGTAGATAGTAATTAGTATATATTTTAATTTCATACTTTACCAATTTGAATTAGGCTTCAACTGTGTGACCAGGATTTGTATCTTTTTTTGAAGTTGATCTTTCAAAAGGGCCAAACTTTCTTTGTTTCCAAAAGAGTTTTCTGTCCTGTGTGTAATCAGATGTAAATGCTTACAGGAAGTCTCCTGGGAGTGACCTAGGAAAATGTGATCCTCCTTTGAAAACATATGTTCTTGGAGTCAATCTCTCTTAGAAGTCTGTCCCAATTCTTTTTTCTTTATGTTCTCATCAAACCACTAATTGAATTACATGATTCTTAACCAATAGTAATCAATGATGATGTCAGAGCCATTCAACCAATGAAAAAATTGCATGTGGTTACATAGAATCAAATGGAATAAAAAATATTAATTAATACCTTGTAACACTAGATGGAGCCTCTGTACTTTCAAATAACAATAAGAATAAAAATATATATATAACATTTTGACCTCAAATAATAAATAAGATCACTACCAAGTTATTGGTAATAATTTAAAGATAATGGTTGTCAGTTATATAAACTAAGAAACATTTTATATGAAATTAGAGACATATTATGTAGGAAAAGCTTTCTATGTCTGGTTCTTATCCAATAATTTTAAGGATTATTCACTTTAAGATATAGACCTTTTGTTGAACATTTAATTAGTTAAGGAATTTCGTAGGTAATGTCTCTTAATATAGAACAAAAAATCCCTCAGAATCTCTGATCTTTTGAGAAAACTGAAACAGAGATTTCTCAAATGTACATATATGCATATTTATATGGATATATAAAAATATATATAATGTCATAAAATATATAAAACAAAATGCATAGAAATATCCCTACAATTCAAATGTGAACACAAATGTACTATTTATTTACTGTACTCTATATGATGGAGGTCTTCTATCACTATTTTGCCTTCTATAAGATGAATGACATTGTAATGTCAATAAATATATGCACAAATGTTAAAAATAAATAAATGTGTTAACAAGATCTGATATGACATACAAAAAGTCTACTACACCACTGTCTTCACATGCCCCTCACATCTGCCAAGTCCCCCAATTGCTGCCTCCCCTTGCCCACAACTCCATCCCTTTGCCCCTGTGGTCTGTCCTGCCTGCGCCTACAGGCTCCTCTGCCTCCAACTACCCCTACTTCTCCCTGACACCTACTTTCTCCTCCCTTTTCTGTCTTCACTTTTTTTTATCCCCCTTTTCTTTGTCCATCTCTTCTCTCTCCCTTCATTAATCTGTCCCCAACTCTCCTCCATTCATTCCCCTCTTTTCCCTTTCTCCTCTCTCTCCCAGTCCTCTCTCACTTCTTCCCTTCTTCTTTTTCCCCCTCTTCGGGTCTGCTTATCCTCACTGCTCTTTCCATTTTTCTCTCACTTCTCCTTTCTTTCCCACCTTCTCTCTCCGACCCTCATTCATTTTTTAGAACATTAATTCCTTGCCATAATCATGACAGAGAAGGGTACATTTAGGTATCAGTTTGGGCCTTATTACCGTTTACTAAGGATTTGCACAACCTTAGCAGATGATTGAAGTACAAGTTAATTTTTGCAATCTTAGCAAGTGGTCGCAAGTCTTTGTGGGCACTTGCATTAGATTATCAGATCTAATGTGATAGCTTCAATCACTATTAGTATTCTCTAGTAGTTGATGTTTAATGCAGAATTGTTTGTGGGAGGCCCTCACCATGCATGTACTCTTTGTAATACATAGTGAGTTATATATATATTATATATTTTAACTTGTAAATTTTACATGTTATAAAAGTTAGTGAGACATTATCTTACAGAAGACACCGCTAAAATTCTAATACACTCTCTCATCATATCTCGACTCGACTTCTGCAATTCCCTTCTTGCTGGCCTCCCCATCTCTCGTCTGTCTCCCCTCCAATCCATAATGAACGCCTCCGCTAGACTCATCTTTAATACCAAACGCTCAGTGTCTGCAGGTCCTCACTGTCAATCACTCCACTGGCTTCCCATAGCTTCCCGAATCACATTTAAAATCATGACCTTAACGCATAAAGCCCTCAACAACAGTGCACCCCCTTATATCTCTGCTCTTGTTTCAAAATACTCTCCCAACCGCCCCCTTCGTTCTGCTAACGACCTTCTTCTCACCTCCTCTCACTCCCGTCTTCAGGACTTTTCTCGGGCAGCCCCTACTATTTGGAACTCCTTGCCTTGCTTTATTAGATTAACTTCCTGCCTCAAAACCTTTAAAAAATTACTAAAAACACACCTATTTAAAAAATCATATCACCTTCAGCCTTTATAATTACAACTGCACACTCCACAGCTTAATAACACTCCCACCCACAATCTACAGTACAGCTCACAGACCCCTCCAATTGACTAAACAAATTGCATTCATGTTGCTATTTTGTATTTGTCACCCTCTTGTATCAGACCTAAACCCTTAGATTGTAAGTTTGAGAGTTTTCAATTGTGTGTCCGTGTCTTGGAAACAAGCACTATGTACATTTGATTATATGCTCAAAAACAGGGCCCTCCATTCTTTAAGGTGTTAAGTTTGTTTTTTGCCATGTACTAACCCCCTGTACAGCGCTACGGAATATGTTGGCGCGATATAAATAAAGATAATAATAATAAATAATAATAATGGGATCTTGCCCATAGTGACATACTGCTTGAAAATATAACATATACTAGCGAATTGCCCATCAAAAAATGACGGCAATGAAATTGTAAGGTAGCTGTTTGGTGTATGATAATGAAATATATAATACATTAATAAATGAATATCTAATGCTGTTTGGTGTGTAATAATCAAATATATAATACATTAATAAATGAATATACTTTACCTATTTTGAAGCATTGTGTTGAAGAGCTGTCAATGTGTTTTGAGGTTGCTGCAGCATTAGTGGTGTGGAGCTGCTGTGTAAGCGATGTGAATGTGTGCAGTATAATACTGTGCGTGCGCGAGACGAAACCGTTAGCGTAGTGGTGTACTTCCGCATTGGCGTAAAATGGCCGGTTATCTGTGGTATGCGTCTTTGCAGATTATACGTAGGTGCTTCGTGGTGTTTTTCGAGTTTCGTGTGGTGTTTTGAGAGTGTGTTATGGTGTTTTACGTGTTGAGAGTGCTGAAGCCTCGTTTTCGTTTTGTTCGTCGGCCATTTTTTCTCTCATTTAGCGATTTTATTAGTGTCTAAAGTGTTTTATTTTTATTTAAATGAGGATGTAACTTGGTTTTTTGAGGTGCTGTAGGTAAGCTTTTTATGTAGGCAAGCTTTTTATGTGTGTGTTGTATGTATTTATTGTGTTTTAAATGTTTGTATGTCGGCGTGTTGCGTCCGATGTTTGTGAGGTGGTAATGTCTGGTAACGTGTCTCGTATGGTGTTTGTATGTGTAGCCTTGTTTTCGTTTTGTTCGGCGGCCATTTTTTCAGTCGCTTAGCAAATTGTTTAGTGTCTAAACTCTTTTATTTTGAGTGAAATGAAGGTGTAAGTTGCATGTTTTAGGTCCTGGATGCTCCCTCTTGCTGTAGGTAAGCTTTTTATGTATGTGCTGTGTGTATGTATTGTGTTTTAAAATTTTGTAATGTTCGCGAGTTGCGTCCGAGTGTTGCGAGGCCGTAATGTGTGTTAACGTGTGTCGTATGTTGTTTGCGTTGCTCGTAAAATTTAGCGAGTGTCGTAATTGGTGTGTCGTGTTGTTTGCGTTGCGACGTGAAGTTCGCGAGGGTCTCAGTTGCTGGCATGGAGCGCCTTATTTGTAGTTGGCAGACATATTGAAAATGTTTAGTTTTTGTTTTGTGCTTTGTGAATAAAAACAGGCCACAGACTTTTGAAACACACTTTCTGACCAAAATAATTGCTTATCCTGAAATAATGTGGTATAAGCAAGCCCTGAACTGAAGCAAAAGAAGGCCTTTGCCACAACATCAACAAGGTCAGCATCATGTGGAGAGTTGTCATTATATGAGTCATGTTTTTCTGTAGACAAATTGTTATAGCTAGGATTTTTTTCTGTCTGCCAATTTTGACCCACAAGATGCAATTCCTTTGACGGATTCTCCTTTTAGTATTTATGTTCGTGTTGCTTTAAAAAAAAAAAAAATAGTCCATGAGATTTAAACTTATTTTAACTAACATTTTTCAAATTTTACTTTTCAAAGACTTTAACTGTTTTATTAATGGATTACAACAATACAAACTGTTGTGAAAGCTGTGTGAGTTAGTGAGCTAAGATACGCTCTTCATAAATGTAACTTCTACCTGTGATCTTAAGTTCTACATATACACATATAGATTAATTGTAATATAAACATGTACTAAAGCTAATGAATTCATTTTGTTTTGGAGAGCAATAGAGATTTTTTTTTTTTTAATAAACAGCTTTTTGTTAATAGGGATATACTATCCCACTTCAAAGAACAGGCTGAGGACCACATAGGAAGTATCTGAGGGCTGAGATTCAGAAGAAATAGTGTCATATATTTAACAACATTTACCAAAAGAGCCAATACTTAATACATTAATTAATTAATTTAGTAACAGCTCTAAACAATGATAAACTATGATCCTCCCCATTTAATATATTCTAAATTGTATAAAAGCGCTTCAGGCGTTGAACACGATTTTTAGGAAACCTTAGATATTGAACCTTTTGTACTGTATACAAAATTGTAAATATTGCACATGGTGTTGTACTGTATACAAAATTGTAAATATTGCACATGGTGGCTGGTCCAATGAAAGCAACTTATTTGCTGATATTGGCATCCATTGTAAACTAGTATAGTCTTACTTCATGGGTCACTGAATTTCAAAGCAACACATTGTGATTAAGGACTACCAGAACTGAAGGAATCCTTGATTAAATACCCATCTACGTTAAGAAAATATCAGTTTAGTGTATCCACAATATCCTACTCTCGCTGAAGTGTGATAGTGGGTCATAAAAGACAATGTTATCTCAATTCAACAAAACAGTAAGGGAATTGAGGAAGATAGAACATGGATTTAAAAATTCTGAAAGAGCTTATAGGACAGAGTAGATATTACTATTTCAAATATGTGTGCTTTGAGAGAGTTATGGCAGCATTGCACAATCATATAAAAATGTGTAGTGGAGAAACTGTACATCAGTTCATAATTCCCTCAAAGCATTTCATTGGTAAGGGAGCACTTCTGAAGTCAGTGTTTGCTTTAATTGCTTTGGCTGAAAATTAATACTTTTAGGTTTTAAGGCAGTACTATCAAGAGCAGAAGCATGTATGTGGGTGCATGGATGGCAAAGTGATGCTGGGAGTCCACAGTGCATGTTGAGATTACAGGATATGTATTGATGTTCAGAGTAAAGGGAAAATTAAAAAAATGAGAGACAATATGAAGATAATAGAAAAACTGGAGAAGACCATGTTTATGGAGTGTTGAAAACGTAGGATTCTGGGGTAGGCCAGGGGAGGAGATTAGTGAAACAAGCTTGGAGGCTACATGGTCAGTATTTTATCAATACCATGAAATGTTAGTGTGCAACAACAACAAAAAACACACAGATGTAATGCATGTCAGTAGAGGAGAATCCCCTTCTGGATCGCAACCTTGTCGTGGTGAAGGGGCTTGGATACTTCAATTAAGCTGTGAGGTTTACCATGTAGGGTCAGCCAAGATGGGCAGGTCATGACAGAGAGGTCAGATAAATCCACTGGAGAAGGAAACTGAAATCCACTCCAGTAACATTGTTAAGAAAACTTTATGGACAGGCACAACCTGAGACATAACGGATGATGAACCCCTCAGGTCAGAAGGTGCCTACCACATTACTGAGGAAGAGTAGATGGCAAGTGCAAGTAGCACCAGATCTAATGAAATGGTTGGGCCAAAGCTGAAAGGACACCCAGCTGCGGATGTGTCTGGAGGGGAAAGAAAAGTCAGCTGCTGCAAAGAACAATACAGCATTAAAAGCGGGAATGTTAGAACTATGAACCAAGGAAAACTAGACATGGTCAAGAATGAGATAATGATGTTAAACATTAATATAATGGGAATTAGTGAACTTAAATGTACTGGCATGGGACATTTCCCATCAGACAACCACTACATCTTCTGCTGTGGTCAAGACACCGCAGAAGAAATGGAGTAGCCCCCCCTAGTCAATCAAAGGGTGGCCAAATCAGTGATTGGTTACAACCCAATACATTATTTCAATTCAAATTCAAGGCAAGCCATTTAACATCACAGTGATCCATGTCTTTGCGCTAACCATGGTTGCTGAAGAGGCTGAAGTTGTCCAGTTCTATGAAGATATTTAGCACGTCATAGATGTAACAGCAAGAAAAGATGTTACAATCAACATATAAGATTGGAATGCTAAAGTAGGGAACCAAAAGACACCTGGAATAACTGCCAAATTTGGCCTTGGAGTAAAAAATGAAGGTAAGAGATTGGTAGTATTCTGTCCTGATAATTCTATGGTCATAGCAAACACCCTCTTTCAACAGCCTCTTAGATGACTCTACACATGGACATCACCAGATAGACAACATAGAAATCAGATTGACAATCAGCAAAAAACAAGATTGGGAGACCCTGCAGCACGCAATATGAACACACTCGCACCACACAAGTCTTTGAAAGAACCTGTGCCATCTAATCAATTAACTCCTGCATTGGGGGTACTATAAGTACTTCAGAGGCACCCTTTATGGACTCTGATGGATACCTATTTAACTGCCTATAACCTATGGAAATCCCTGCAGACCCCAATGGAAAATAATTTAACACATTAAGTGCCACGAAGATCCACCAGGACCCTGATGGCATTATAAGTTACAAAAACTACACTACACTAATAAAATGAACCCCCCAATAAACTAATAAATAAAATAAAATATTAATTAATTAAATTAAATTAACAAGGGTTCATTCTTCATATGCAAGAGGTGGTAGTTTAAATACCCCCACTTTAAGGGGGTTACTGTTTTTGGGCTGGGGTGGTTGTTTAGAGAGTACTGTCTCTTTAACAGCTGCTGTGGCACTCTTCAATGTTTTTTAAAGCTATTTGCGAGTGGTCTTTCGTGCCTGTAATATTTCCTTCAGTATTTTGCTGTTACGGCATTGCCTGGTTTGCGAGTGATCCGTAAAATCTTATTAGCATAGGGCTTTGGTGTAAAAGTCTAACAAAAATCTTTTAGGCAATGTAAAAATCAATGGAGATATGTCGTGCCACAGTCACTCATAGCAGTTTTTGGGATAAGTGAATAACATAGCTAGGGAGAATTACTTTGTCCAAAAACATGGTGTAATCTGAGATAGAAGGGATTAGCATAGGGACCTTGTTTCTTTATTTTATTGGATTTCAGTAATTTATGGTTGATACAAAGCTTTTTTATTTGTATTTTCCAAAAAATAAATACTAATTATATATTTTTTACAAAACTGACAAGTAATTTAAATAAGTTTTTAGAATATACAATGCCCCACATTTATTACAATGGTAATAAAAGTTAATATTGGAAAATACTATGAAGTGATTTATATATCACTTTAACTACTCAGTAATACAGTTTATATTTATAATCATCTAGTTATACATTGAGGCTTTCCATAAATTTGTAATGTCGCATTTGAATCAACCATATTCATACATTATGTTCATTTATGTGGTACACTGAGCAGTTTAAAAACTGCAAAATGACTAATCCGTTCCTCCACACCATGAAATTGTAGCTACTTTCTTTCCTCTAGTTTGTTCTCAAATGTGATTACACTGTAAAGTATTATCCTTCTCATTATTTCAAGAAGTATTCAAGTGTAAAACTTTTAGATGAGATTGCAATAGTAATAACAAAACTCCCATTTTGCATTGTCACTTTAAGAAAAACATTGCATTCTCATGACTGTAATTTTATTGAGAAAAAATGATTTTCATTGCTTGGACTAATACTCTGCTTCAATAAACTATTGGCGTGATGCCAGTTTTAGCGCACTGTGATTTCTAATATGACAAAAGAAAACTGCTTACCGTATAACTATTACATTAATTTAACGCCAGATTGTTTGGATTTTTTATGCTACTAAGCTTGCTCATCCATACATTAATGTTTCTCCTACTATTGGTTTTTGTATTTTTTTATTCATGTTTTAATGATTCATGCATCAAATTTTAAACTATAGTTAGAAATTATTGGTATGCAACGAGTTCTTATATATAGTTGCTGCGTTTCTTTTAAATACTCTATTGAAAAATACAAGCACATACAAAATATATCAGTTAACTTTCATAATTAAAAAAAAAAGGTAAGTCAGAGGCACTCATCAGAGAACAAAACAACCTTAATAGGTAAGTTCTATAGCTATGATAAGCCACTCTGAGAGCAACCTCTTTTAGCTCACTTGTGCCCTTCACAGGGAGAAATATACTGTAGTATATCAGTCTAGTCCCAATCAAAAGAGTGACCCAGCCCTGAAATACCAGGCAATTCTACCCTGAACAGGAGACACAGCAAACCCCAGATGAGTTTCGGCCTTTATGGGCCTCGTCAGTGAGGTGCGGATGAATTCCCTAAGGCACAGTGAGCAAGGGGTCCACGTCTGGAGTCCCCTATTACCCTTAGGGAGACTAAACCCTAAGGGTAATTTGCATAAACAAAAAAGGTAAGTCAGAGGCACTCATCAGAGAACAAACCAAACTTAATAGGTTAGTTCTATAGCCATGATAAGCCATTCTGAGAGCAATCTCTTTTAGCTCACTTGTGCCCTTCACAGGGAGAAATATCCTGTAGTATATCAGTCTGGTCCCACTCAAAAGAGTGACCCAGCCACGAAATACCAGGCAATTCTACCCTGAACTGGAGAAACAGCAAACCCCAGATGCGTTTCGGCCTTTATGGGCCTCGTCAGTGAGGTGCAGCTGAACTCCCTAAGGCACAGTGAACTCTCATAATTAATTACTTGATATCTAATAATCCAGTAAAAAAAACATAACCAAAAGAAATTAAAAAGAATAAATTACAAACACTTTCAATATCATAAACGGAATGATCTTTGGAAACTAATATCAACCCGTACCAACAAAAGTTACTACATAAGACCATTTAGTTGAATATGCACAAAAAATCTGTCTTGCTGTCCATCAGAAAGTGTAGCTAAATAGAACTGCCATTTATTTTTAAAAAAATACTTGATTCTCAAATATCTATTTTCCACATCATCAAAATGATCAACTATTAAAAATCTAGGAATTTCTTGACTTAAGCACTTTATAAAAGTTACATTAGATCAATTAAAATGCAAAACATAAAAATACAATGCTTATAGTCTAAAGAATTTAAAACATGGAAAATTGAGCATTGAAGAAGATTTGGAATAGCCTATATTAATAATATTTTAACAGTTTGTAAACCAAGCAAAATAATTGAGCAATTGTAAGTTACCGGAGCCCGTAATTGAGGCCGTAAGTTAATTTGCTATTCAATTGGCGTCTTTTTGCGGGACCCGGACTGGTTACGGGTTAATGGCTTGAAATCTTTGTGATGGTTAAACCCGGAACTTACAGCCTCCAGAAGCCTTTGATCTTTCACTTCTGCAAGAGTTACAATCGCTACAATCGCAAATCGCTATTCAATTGCTCCAATTCCCCAAGGCCGCAAATGGTTTCATACCCGTAAATGACAAATGTAGGAGAAAATCCTACGAGAACTAGAGAGAACCCGCAAGGGGGTTTAACCCCTGTCTGCAGCACTGTAAATGCAATGCGAAGGCATTAGAATTAATTGCACAACAGTCTCAAGCTAGCAAATCGGCAGTAAAATAAATGTATTTTTATGTTTCATTTTGGGGTTATATCGATCTCGGGATTAAATGAGTTAATACATATCAGGACGCCCATATTGACTAGAACAGTATAGGCATTCATATTTATAATTTTGTATGTTGAGACATTGCGAGTCCCATCGCACATCGAACCTAATTGATTGACATGTAACCTTCATGTTTTACTGATGTAATGATGACGGTCTCATTGTCTATTGGCTGTTTCGAAATGGGAGGTTACGGTCTTGCTTAATTGATCATATTCCCGCCCTGAACTGCTACGGACGAGTGCATGGTTTTGCGGAGTCGTTTTTAGGGCCGTAACTTGCAGGCTCTTTCAATTGAATAGCACCAGAATCGGAGACGAACAGGAGCCTGCAGCACGACCGCAGACATACGGTCAATACTTGTTTTCACTTATACTGGCTTAGAAGGGCTATGGATGTTGCTTGAAGAAGGTCTGGTCTTCTGGGCCAAGGAAAGGGCCTCCACAAAATTCCCACCATGCTAAAAAAAAATTACCTGTACTAACGAAGCTTCTCCCAGGAGGAGCTTCCCCACCGCAAATGGCCATTTCTGCGCTTTCTGTGGCATAAAGAGATATATTGCGCATTCTGATTGGCTGAAATAGATGTCAATCTTGGTCTTGAGATGTCACGCTGCCCGATATTAATTTTAAATCCATTTGAACCAATCAGATTGCTCAGATTGATGGATTGAATGGCCCAGAAGAGAGGAACATGGCCTTCCATCAAGAATGAAGAAAACCAGACCTTCATCAAGCAAAATGAATAGCCTGTCCAGGGCAGAAGAGTGAGGACCCGGGAGTCAATAATCATCTTTGGATCATTTTTGGGGTAGGTAAGTCTTATTCATTTTTATTTTACAGGTTTATTTATTTTTATTTCACTGTAATTGCTTATTATTTTCTATGCACTTTTTTATTGTATGTGTAATTTGTTTTCATTTTTGGTAATTTGGTTTTATTTTTATGTGAGTTTAAGTTTTTTATTTTATATATTTCTATGAGCTATTTTCAGTAATGTATCTGGGGGGTGTAGCACTTTTTTAAATTAGTTAGTTTAGTGCTTAGTATACTTAGAGTGTGACATGGGGTCCTTGATGACGCCCATGACACTTCAAAGATACATTTTAGTTCACTATGGGGGACCCTATGGTAGTTAAGGGGTTAATTTAGGTACCACAGGGCATTTAAGGACCTCAGTGGCAGGAGTTAATTCATTAGATGCAGCAAAGGGGTTACTGTATGTGCCACAGAAATCTGTTAGGGTCCCCCATGGTGAGGTTTAATTTTTAGGTGCCATTTGGGTCCTTTAAGGATTCCCATGCCATGGGATTAATGTTGTAGATGCCATAGGGATTTCATTGGCCCCCTTGGTTATGTAGATGGTTATATGGGGGATTTGGGAACGGGGGGATAAGATTTGTGTGGGGAAGGGGATGATCAGGAGTGAGCAGGGAAGGGGAAAGCAGCAGCAAAGGCATTTTTATGCTTTTGCGGGAGCTCTATAGTACTCACAATATATATATATTTTTGAATCAGGAATATTAGACGTTGCGAGTAATAAGTAATTTGGAGTAGTCTGGAAAATAATAGCTTTTTTTAGCAGAAGCAACTTGTAATATTACTGATGTTTGAAAATCAATGTGGAAGCCAGTGTAATATTGCGAGTACGGGTTACTCACAGGCATTTCAAGTAACATACTCACATTCATGCTGAGAGGGGTGGACAGTATAACTAGGGAAAGCTACTGAGCCCTTTTTGCTTGTGTAACCTTGATGAATAGGGAGCTGAGTTAGTCTTCTTGTTGGTCATTTAGAAGGGACTTTGGTTACCTAATGAATACTTGTCAAGCCAAAAGTAGGGAGAAATGGAAGAATATTATAAATGTTATGATAAGTGATGAGGTTGTTGTGCATTACTTTCACAAACAGTAGCTAAGTTTATTTATTATGTACATATTGATTTTCTGAGGATACAAGAGAGATTTAATGTAATTAGAAATTTCTAATTATATACAGTGCCTTGCAAAAGTATTCACCCCCTTGGCATTTTTCGTGTTTTGCTGCCTCACAACCTGAAATTAACATGGATTGTTTGAGGATTTGCATCATTTAATTTACAGAACATGCCCACAACTTTAAAGATGTTTTTTCTTTGTGAAGCGAAAAACAAATAGGACAAAATAACAGAAAAGTCAATGTGCATAACTATTCACCCCCCCCCCCCCCCAAAGTCAATACTTTGTAGAGCCACCTTTTGCGGCAATCACAGCTCCAAGTCGCTTTGGATAACTTTTTATGACCTTGCCACATCTTACCACTGCGATGTTTGCCCATTCCTCCTTGCAAAACTGCTCCAGCTCCTTCAAATTGGATGGTTTGCGCTTGTGAACAGCAATCTTTAAGTCTGACCACAGATTTTCTTTTGGATTGAGGTCTGGGCTTTGACTAGGCCATTCCAACACATTTACATGTTTCCCCTTAAACCACTCAAGTGTTGCTTTAGAAGTGTGTTTGGGGTCATTGTCCTGCTGGAAGGTGAACTCCCGTCCTAGCCTCAAATCACGCACAGAGTGGTATAGGTTTTGCTCAAGAATATCCCTGTATTTAGCACCATCTATCTTTCCCTCAACTCTGACTAGTTATCCAGTCCCGGCTGTTGAAAAACATGGTGGTCTTTGTGTGATGTGATGTGTTGGGTTTGCACCAGACATAGCTTCTTCTTTGATGCCCGAAAAGTTCAATTTTAGTCTCATCAGACTAGTGCACCGTCCTCCATACATTTTAGGAGTCTCCCACATGCCTTTTCCCAAACTCAAAACATGCCATTTCGTTTTTTGCTGAAAGTATGGCTTTCTTCTGGCCACTCTGCTATAAAGCCCAACTCTATGGAGCGTACGGCTTATTGTCCTCCTATGTACAGATACACCAGTCTCTGCTGTGAAACTCTGCAGCTCCTCCAGGGTTACCTTAGGTCTCTGTGCTGCCTCTCTGATTAATGCCCTCCTTGCCCGGTCTGTGAATTTTGGTGGGCGGCCGTCTCTTGGCAGGTTTGCTGTTGGCCAATGTTCTTTCCATTTGGTTATGATATATTTGATGGTGCTCCCGGGGATCATCAAAGCTTTGGATATTTTTTTATAACCTGACCCTGATTTGTACTTCTCAACAACATTGTCCCTTACTTGTTTGGATAGTTCCTTGGTCTTCATGGCAGTGTTTGGTTAGTGGTGCCTCTTGCTTAGGTGTTGCAGCCTCTAGGGCTTTTCAAAAAAGGTGTGTATATGTAATGACAGATCATGCGACACTTAGATTGCACCCAGGTGGACATAATTTTACTAATTATGTGACTTCTGAAGGTAATTGGTTGCACCAGAGCTTTTTATGGGCTTCATAACAAAGGGAGTGAATACATATGCACATGCCAATTTTCTGTTTTTTATTCCTAGAAAATAGTTTTATGTATATATTTTTCTCATTTCACATCACTAACTTAGACTATTGTGTTCTGATCTATCACATTAAAATTCAGATTAACCAAAACATTGAACGTAAGGCTGTAATGTAACAAAAAAGGTAAAAAGTAAAGGGGGTGAATACTTTTGCAAGGCACTGTATGTTTATTGTCAATGATAAATAGTGACACTGTCAACACAATACTTCACTTATCTGTGACTTAAACAAAGTCCATGAAGTGTAAATGATATGTTTCTAAATCCATGGTATATTAAGTTATCTACTTCTGATTCTCTCCTCTGTTTAAATTATATAAAATGTTAACGATTCAAGGCTCTACCCTTACAGACTCAGTTTTAGACATATCCATCACAGAGAAAATATTTGCCACAGGATGGACATCATATTGCAATAACATTTTTAAACTCACGTCTCATCAGTTCTACTACCTGAGGTGAACAATCAATGTGAATGTGCTCATGATATCATTTTCATGTTATTTTGGACATTACAACTCTCCAACCATGACTTTAAAAACCAAAGCCTGGTAAAGATTTCTTGTGAACTGACTTGATAGAAGTACTCATACTAGGTAGAATTGTTGGTAATATTTAAACTTCTGCCCACGGGCCATGACTTGATGAAAGTACTTTTGTACTAGATAGTAATATTTAAAATTATTTCCACAGGCCATGCCACAATTGCATATTCCGGACTCTGTCCTGATCTTAATTATATTTATACTTTAGATATTTGGTGAGTGGATATATACTTATTTTAGCAATATATCTACTTTCCTTGTGCTTGTTGAAGTGATTTTTTAAATTTCTTATTACATTATTGTATTTACTTGTTTTTATAATCTGAGAGTTTCGATTGCTATGATGAATCTGTTTCACTTACAAAAGGCTCTTTTGGAACAATCCATATGTTTTTCTTTGTTTCTCTACATCATTATTTTATCTGTTGTAGTTTATATTTAACATTTGAGTTAATAGTAATAGCTGCATGACTGGTATTAAGCATTTAGAAAGAATATCCTACCATTCTTTGGTTTTGCTCTCATGTTTGGAAGAAGATGGAATAAAATGAATTTTCAAACCCCTAAGTCCTTGCTTGACATCACTTTAAAGACTAGACATTTCCCAAATAACTCTAACTTGTTTTTAAATGATTTAGAGCTATTCCTAAATCTATTGTTATTGATGTGTATCTTCAGTCAGGTTGGATATAGGTCAACAGATAAAGTATGTTTAGCTTCAATTTTCCGTGACTGGAATGCCAAACTACCAAAAACAGTACATAGCATTCTGATATTATCCTTATTTATCACTCTAATTCTTCTGAAAGTGTTTCTAATCATGACTTTTATTAACTCTTGTTAACTGTAGTGTTGAAACATGCAAATGTTACAATACATGTGCCAAAGTGTAAATAATTCACAAATGGCTGGTAAATCTGGGAGCCAAGGCTGGATGACTCATGGGCATCACAACAGCATCACAACAGCACTTCAATAAATATTTCTATGAGAGGTGTGAAAAGGCTAATTCCTGAGGGATGGGCAAGGATTGTAGAGAAGGGAGAGATGAGCAGTGAGAGACTGTGTGAGGAGATAAAACTATGCAAAGAGGCTGAGTGAAGGGCATGGAAAATGCAAAGCAGCTAGGGGAAAGAATGGGAGTGAAGTAAGCTGTGTGAGCTGCCTGTTGAGACCCGTTTCAATTTCTATACTATAGTAGTTTAATATACACCCAAAGCTTCCCTAAGCAAAGGCTCCTCAGGGGCCCCACCACGCAATACACACATATATGTAACATTTCAGTTTGTGCTAAATTCACCTGGAAAGTGCTGACAAACTATGCATATGTCATAAACTATGTATATATCAAATTTATTGTGGTTAAATGTGGTTGTTTTTGTAAATAATTATGTTGCTGCCCAAATAGAGCTATATATATCTGTTTATCTATATGCTGAATAAAATATCTAAAACTTAGGCGCTAGGAAGAATGTAAATGAGCCAGACATCCTGTTTCTAGGAGACTTGAAGGAAGCTCTTGGAATAAATATATCTACTTATTTAACATAAACACACTGCTTCACAGTTTTTAATAACACTGAGTATTTTTCTGGATGCTACAGTATTTACCATATTTTTGAAATCTGGTGATGAGAATTTGGACCAAAGTAAAAAAAAAAGCGTTGACATGAAACAAGAAGCATGGTTAATGTCTATATTCCTGTATGAAGCAAAAATGCTACTAATGTTAACCATAATAAGCCAAACAGGACATCAAAGTTGAAAAAAGGACGGGCATCTTATAAATATGGTGGGACATTTCACAATTCACATTCACGGCTGCTAAATTCTGCTTTTCAAGAACAGAACTGCTCTCTGTCTCTCATTGGCAGATATTTGTTATTAACTGACTGCGTGTCACTGTCCCACTAGGCAAATCTCAGCTCTGTGAACTCCCTAGAGCCCTTAGAGTCATGCAGGTATAATTGTAGAGGTTGTTGTTGTTTTGTGTGTAAATGAGACTACACCTCCCAGAATGTTTTGCAAGGAAAAGAAGTGACTTCATAAGTAGCACAACTCTGCCTTGGGGATGGGCATAACAAAGCTGCTCTCTGATTGGCGTAGTCCTTCTTGTAAGGAGTTGTGCATAAAGTGCCATGATTGTTCAAAATCTGTTTTAATACATTGAAGTTTAAAAACATGGCGTCTCCTGCAGGCAGCTACTCCTAGACCCTGCCTAATGGTAAATCTGTGTCTGACAATATGAACAGCTATACCAGAGAATTTGGATTGTTCAGAGTCCATTTAATAGAATCATTTGAATTGCATTCCTAATTGTTTCAAAAAATAAATTAAATTATCTTAACATTACTTTAAGGACCACTATAGTTTTGAAAATACGTAACAAAATACTAACACTCGCAGACTTCAATACAGGAAAATGAAAACATTTGTAAAGAAAACCTTATTGTTTCGGAGATTATTCCATTCTGGGGATTCATTATGCCTATAGTTTGAGGGAGGAGGTTAATTTTAAACCTGTTATGAACAAAGACGAATGGCAGGTTTTTTAACTTGTTTTAGACATTCAAATGTGATCACAGATGTACTATTTATTTACTGTACTACTGTATGGTGGAGGGCTTCTATCACTCTTTTGCCCACCATATTATAAATGATTGTTGTGGTGAACTACCTACTTATAAAGTGCACAACACAGGCTGAGATCCAGCTCCATGCTGATGATAGCCAGTAAACTTGAAACAGCTGTACATGGATTGGATAGCCAGCTTGTGTTTAATCCAACCTTGGCTTTGCATTAAAGCTGTGTAATACAGCATGCATAAGCTTAAAGGAAGCGATGTTTGGTAAAGGCTATTGATTGAAGAATGAGGCATCTGTGGGCACATTTGCATGTCCCAGCTCAGCTTCCCAGAATGCAGAATGTTTTTCTCAGAATTCTGAGCTGGAAGCAGGTTTTTTAACTTGTTTTAAATGTGAACACAGATGTACTATATGTACTATAGAGAGAGAAAGAGAGATAGACAATTATTATTATTACTAGCGACTTGCCGGTCAAAAAATGATGGTCAATAAATAAAGTGTTGAAATGCTGTTTGCCACACAATGTGAGTGTACTGAGTGCCTCAACTATATAGACCCCTCTAACACTAATGAACGCATGTAATAACACTATAAGTGCCATGAGGGTCATCCAGGACCCTCATGACCCAAAGTGTAAGCACTACACCATTTTAACCCGGTCACTTATGGGGGTCTATCCAGACCCTCATAAGCCTCTGTTTAACCCCATCAGTCCCATAAGAGTATATTATGACCATTATGGGCCTGTTACAACCCAACATTAACCACATAAGTGCCATGACAGTCCTCAATGACCATCATGACACTAAGTATAAACACTACACTGCACTATACCCCCCAATAAAACATTAAATATCAACTAAACACCCTCTACACTAACCTATTAAAACCTACACTACCTACCTCCCAATAACCCCCCCCCCCACTGTAATTACAGAAATCCAAAAACTAAAGTCATCAAAAATCTACATTACATAAAATCAAAAAACCTAAAATCACCAAAAATAAAAATTGTACATTACAGAAAAAAAAAAATCCTAAGTCACAAAAAATAAAAAAAGGAACATTACAGAAAATAAAAAAATACATTACAATCCCCCCCCCACCCACTACAGAAAAAAAAAATACACACCTGACAAGGAAATACTTATAATACATACAATACAATACATACAATATAATACATACAATATAATACAATACAATACACCCCTATCTAATAAACATCCTCCTATCTAATATAAATCCCCCTATCTAATATACATCCCCAATATCTAATATACAATACTATCTAATATACATCCCTATCTATCTAATACACAATAAATACTATCTATGTACTATTCCCCCACTCTATCTATCTAATACACAATAAATACTATCTATGTACTATACATCCCCCTATCTATCTAATATACAGTACATGCTATCTCTATATACCAACCCTAATTCTAAGATGCAATAAAATAATTAAGACCACTTACCTTTGAGATGTTTCTTCAGATCACCAACCTAGGGTAAAAAAGGTTAAAAAAATTAATACAACACATTTACATAAAATAACTAAACATTCTAAATATTGTAATAATTCTACTCACCTTTCCAGCATGTCCCGTTCCAAGATGTCACGTCATCCATCTTTGCTTCTGCGGCGCGGCCCCTGTTAAAAAAAAACATTACATTAGCACACATACATAAACATGAAACCAAGTAAAATAAACAAAATCTACATTATACTTACCTCCCCGCGATGTCTCCCGCCTCCTCGTGTTGTGCCCCGGAAGCATCCGCGCCCTTTAAAAAAAACAAAAAAACAACATACATCCGCCCTGGCGGATGTCTCCGACGCTAATGAGCTTCCTAAGGAGTGTTCCAGAATAAAATTGGCAATGGCGGCTTCTGATTGGCTGAAAACGCTGTCTATCAAATTCAGCCAATGAGAAGACGCCAATTGTGAACCAATGAGAAAGGGATACACCCCAAAATACCACGCTGATTGGATAACGCACCTGGCAATCTTTATTTGAACTAATCCGAAGGCTTTATTGCCATCAGTGAATCACAATGGGATATACCCACACGTACTGATTGGTGAAGACATCTGCGCCTTCCCATTGGCTGTAATACTGATTGACATTGACAATAGCCAATGAGATGGCGCAAATCCTTCACCAATCAGTACGTGGGGGTGTATTCCATTGTGATTGGCTATTGTCAGTGCAACCAATCAGAACGCTCAGATGCCTCCAGCCAATCACCCTGTGGGGGTGTATTCCATTTTGATTGTCTGAAGGCATCTGCGCCTTGTGATTGGTTTAAATAAAGATTGACAGGTGCATTATCCAATCAGAGTGGGATTTTAGAGTGTATCCCTTTCTGATTGGCTCACACATTGGCGCCTCCTGATTGGGTGAATTTGATAGACAGCGATTTCAACCAATCAGAAGGCGCCATTGCCTATTTTCTTCCAGAAAAGTCTCCGGGAGCCTCATTAGCATCGGGGATGTCCGTGAGTGCGGATGCAAGTATTTTTTGTTTACAGGGGGTGACAGAAGAGGAGCAGGAGGCCGGAGACATCGCTGGGAGGTAAGTACAATGTAGATTATGTTTATTTTATTTTGTTTTTATGTTTATGTATTAATGTTATGTTTTTTTTTAACAGCTGCCGCAACGTAGAATAAGGCCGTTACATGCCGGAAAGGTGAGTATAATATTTAGAATGTTTAGAATGTTTAGTATTTACTGTAAATGTGTTGCACTATTTTTTATTTTTTTTCCCCTAGGTGGCTGATCTGAATGGACATCTGCAAAGGTAAGTGGTCTTAATTATTTTATTTTAGCTTAGAATTAGATTATTTTATATATAGATAGCATTTATTGTATGTTAGCTAGGGGTATGTGTTTTATATAGATAGCATAGCATGTATTGTATATTAGATTATGGTATTTATTTAGATAGATTGTGTGATGTATATTTATGTAGATAGGATGTATTGTATATTAGATAGGGGTGTATTGTATTGTACTGTATTTAATTGCATTGTATTTAATTGCATTGTATTTCATTGTATTGTATTGTATTATATTGTATGTATTATATTGTAGGTATTGTATTATATTGTATGTATTGTATTGTATGTACGCCCATGAGTGACGGGGTTAATTAGATAATTAGCGGTTTATGGGGGTCTGTATTGACCCCCATGAGTGAGGGGGTTAATGAAGTGCTCATGGGGGTCTGTATTGACCCCCATGAGTGACACAGTTAATGAAGGGCTTATGGGGGTCTATATTGACCCCCATAAATTACAGGGTTAATTAGGGATTTATGGGGGTTTGGATTGACCCTGGTGAGTGAGGGGGTTAATTAAGTGCTTATGGGGGTCTGTATTGACCCCCATGAGTGACAGGGTTAATGAAGCACTTATGGGGGTCTCTATTGACCCCCATGAGTGACAGGGTTAATGAAGGGCTTATGGGGGTCTATATTGACCCCCATGAGTGACAGGGTTAATGAAGGGCTTATGGGGGTCTGTATTGACCCCCATGAGTGACAGGGTTAATGAAGTGCTTATGGTGGTCTATACTGACCCCCATGAATGACAGGGTTAATTAGGGGTTTATGAGGGTCTCTATTGATCCCCAAGATTGACAGGGTTAATGAAAGGCTTATGGGGGTCTCTATTGACCCCCATGAGTGAAGGGGTTAATGAAGTGCTCATGGGGGTCTGTATTGACCCCCATGAGTGACACAGTTAATGAAGGGCTTATGGGGGTCTGTGTTGACCCCCATGAGTGACAGGGTTAATGAAGGGCTTATAAGGGTCTGTATTGACCCCCATGAGTGACAGTGTTAATGAAGGGCTTATGGGGGTCTATACTGACCCCCATGAGTGATAGGGTTAATAAAGGGCTTATGGGAGTCTATATTGACCCCCCATGAATGACAGGGTTAATTAGGGGTTTATGGGGGTCTATATTGACCCCCATGAGTGAGGGGATTAATAAAGTGCTCATGGGGGTCTGTATTGACCCCCATGAGTGACACAGTTAATAAAGGGCTTATGGGGGTCTGTATTGACCCCCATAAATGACAGGGTTAATTAGGGATTTATGGGGGTCTGTATTGACCCTTATGAGTGAGGGGCTTAAGTGCTTATGGGGGTCTGTATTGAGTGACAGGGTTAATGAAACACTTATGGGTGTCTCTATTGTTCCCCATGAGTGACAGGGTTAATGAAGGGCTTATGGGGGTCTATATTGACCCCCATGAGTGACAGGGTTAATGAAGGGCTTATGGGGTTCTTTATTGACCGCCAATGAGTGACAGGGTTAATGAAGTGCTTATGGGGTCTATATTGACCCCCATAAATGACAGGGTTAATTAAGGAGTTTATGGGGTCTATATTGACCCCCATAAATGACAGGGTTAATTAGGAGTTTATGGGGGTCTGTATTGACACCCATGATTGACAGGGTTAATGAAGTTCTTATGGGGGTCTATATCGACCCCCATGCGTGAGGGGGTTAATGAAGCGCTCATGGGGGTCTGTATTGAACCCCATGAGTGACACAGTTATTGAAGGGCTTATGGGGGTCTGTATTGACCCCCATGAGTGACAGGGTTAATGAAGGGCTTATGGGGGTCTATATTGGCCCCCATAAATGACAGGGTTAATTAGGGATTTATGGGGGTCTGTATTGACCCCCATGAGTGACAGGGTTAATGAAGCACTTATGGGGTCTCTATTGACCCCCATGAGTGACAGGGTTAATGAAGTGCTTATGGTCATCTATATTGACCCCCATGATTGACAGGGTAAATGAAGGCTTATGGGGGTCTATATTGACCCCCATGAATGACAGGGTTAATTAGGGGTTTATGGGGGTCTGTATTGACCCCAAGATTGACAGTGTTAATGAAGGGCTTATGGGGGTCTATATTGACCCCCATGAATGACAGGGTTAATTAGGGGTTTATGGGGGTCTGTATTGACCCCAAGATTGACAGTGTTAATGAAGGGCTTATGGGGGTCTATATTGACCCCATGAGTGAGGGGGTTAATGAAGTGCTTATGGGGGTCTGTATTGACCCCCAAGAGTGACAGGGTTAATGAAGGTTTATGGGGGTCTGTATTGACCCCCATGAGTGACAGGGTTAATGAAGGGCTTATGGGGGTCTATATTGACCCCCATGAGTGACAGGGTTAATTAGGGGTTTATGGGGGTCTATATTGACCCCCATGAGTGAGGGGGTTAATGAAGTGCTTATGGGGGTCTGTATTGACCCCCATGAGTGACAGGGTTAATGAAGGTTTATGGGGGTCTGTTTTGACCCTGGTGAGTGAGGAGGGTTAATTAAGTGCTTATGGGGGTCTGTATTGACCCCCATGAGTGACAGGGTTAATGAAGCACTTATGGGGGTCTCTATTGACCCTCATGAGTGACAGGGTTAATGAAGGGCTTATGGGGGTCTTTATTGACCCCCATGAGTGACGGGGTTAATGAAGTGCTTATGGTCGTCTATATTGACCCCCATGATTGACAAGGATAAAGAAGGGCTTATGGGGGTCTTTATTGACCCCCATGAATGACAGGGTTAATTAGGGGTTTATGGGGGTCTGTATTGACCCCCATGTTTGACAGGGTTAATGAAGGGCTTATGGGGGTCTATATTGACCCCCCATGAGTGAGGGTTTAATGAAGTGCTCATGGGGGTCTGTATTGACCCCCATGAGTGACACAGTTAATGAAGTGCTTATATGGGTCTGTATTGACCCCCATGAGTGACAGGGTTAATGAATGGCTTATATTGACCCCCATAAATGACAGGATTAATTAGGGGTTTATGGGGGTCTGTATTGACCCCCATGAGTGAGGGGGTTAATTAAGTGCTTATGGGGGTCTGTATTGACCCCCATGAGTGACAGGGTTAATGAAGCGCTTATGGGGGTCTCTATTGACCCCCATGAGTGACAGTGTTAATGAAGGGCTTATGGGGGTCTATATTGACCCCATGAGTGAGGGGGTTAATGAAGTGCTTATGGGGGTCTGTATTGACCCCCATGAGTGACAGGGTTAATGAAGGTTTATGGGGGTCTGTATTGACCCCCATGAGTGACAGGGTTAATGAAGGGCTTATGGGGGTCTATATTGACCCCCATGAGTGACAGGGTTAATTAGGGGTTTATGGGGGTCTATATTGACCCCCATGAGTGAGGGGGTTAATGAAGTGCTTATGGGGGTCTGTATTGACCCCCATGAGTGACAGGGTTAATGAAGTGCTTATGGTGGTCTATACTGACCCCCATGAATGACAGGTTTAATTAGGGGTTTATGGGGGTCTCTATTGATCCCCAAGATTGACAGGGTTAATGAAAGGCTTATGGGGGTCTTTATTGACCCCCATGAGTGAAGGGGTTAATGAAGTGCTCATGGGGGTCTGTATTGACCCCCATGAGTGACACAGTTAATGAAGGGCTTATGGGGGTCTGTGTTGATCCCCATGAGTGACAGGGTTAATGAAGGGCTTATAAGGGTCTGTATTGACCCCCATGAGTGACAGTGTTAATGAAGGGCTTATGGGGGTCTATACTGACCCCCATGAGTGACAGGGTTAATAAAGGGCTTATGGGAGTCTATATTGACCCCCATGAGTGAGGGGATTAATAAAGTGCTCATGGGAGTCTGTATTGACCCCCATGAGTGACACAGTTAATGAAGGGCTTATGGGGGTCTGTATTGACCCCCATAAATGACAGGGTTAATTAGGGATTTATGGGGGTCTGTATTGACCCTTATGAGTGACAGTGTTAATGAAGGGCTTATGGGGGTCTATATTGAACCCCATGAGTGAGAGGGTTAATGAAGTGCTTATGGGGGTCTGTATTGACCCCCATGAGTGACAGGGTTAATTAGGGATTTATGGGGGTCTGTATTGACCCTTATGAGTGACAGTGTTAATGAAGGGCTTATGGGGGTCTATATTGAACCCCATGAGTGAGAGGGTTAATGAAGTGCTTATGGGGGTCTGTATTGACCACCATGAGTGACAGGGTTAATAAAGGTTTATGGGGGTCTATTTTGACCCCCATGAGTGACAGGGTTAATGAAGGGTTTATGTGGGTCTATATTGACCCCCATGAGTGACATGGTTAATTAGGGGTTTATGGGGGTCTATATTGACCCCCATGAGTGAGGGGGTTAATGAAGTGCTTATGGGGGTCTGTATTGACCCCCATGAGTGACAGGGTTAATGAAGGTTTATGGGGGTCTGTATTGACCCCCATGAGTGACAGGGTTAATGAAGTGCTTATGGGGGTCTATATTGACCCCCATGAGTGACATGGTTAATTAGGGGTTTATGGGAGTCTATATTGACCCCCATGAGTGAGGGGGTTAATGAAGTGCTTATGGGGGTCTGTATTGACCCCCATGAGTGACAGGGTTAATGAAGGTTTATGGGGGTCTGTATTGACCCCCATGAGTGACAGGGTTAATGAAGGGCTTATGGGGGTCTATATTGACCCCCATAAGTGACAGGGTTAATTAGGGGTTTATGGGGTCTGTATTGACCCCCATGAGTGAGGAGGTTAATGAAGTGCTTATGGGGGTCTGTATTGACCCCCATGAGTGACAGGGTGATAGTGTATATTTGTTATCTTTTATAACGGGTCCTTTAAGGACCTTTACGGTCCTTTAAGGACTCGTAACTCGGGAATTTAGAATTTTCATTGCAGCAGGGGTCCCCGATCGCGTGCAATCGGGACCCCCACTGCGATGGTTAATGTGGGGTTAATGCAGGTCTTAGAGCTTATCTCGGATCCCGTGGGGTTAATGCGGGTTTCCGAGCTTATCTCGGATCCCTTCTTGGGTCAGTTGTACGAGGCTAGGCTTTGAGCCTCGTTTTGTTTTTTTCCGGCGGACATTTTTTCTCTTGCATTGGGGAATTTCATGTGTCTGAACTCGGGAATTTGGACTTAAATGAAGGTGTAACTTCACTTTCAAAGGTCCTGGGTGCCCCCCCCCCCCCTTGCTATGGATAAGCTTTTTATGTATTTTTTGTGAGTATTTGGTGTGTTTTGAATGTTTTTAGGTGCGCGTTATGGTTGTATTTTTCGTGCGTGTGGGTGTTTGTTCCGTTAAGGTTGGTTTCGAGGTCATGTGTGTGTGTGTGCAGTCCTGGGCTTTGAGCCTCGTTTTCGTTTTTTTCATCTGCCATTTTTTCTCTCGCTTAGGAGATTTTCGTGTGTCTGAACGCGGGAATTTAGACAAAAAGGAGGTGTAACTTTAATTTCAGAGGTCCTGGTTGCCCCCCCCTTGCTATGGGTAAGCTTTTTATGTATTTTTTGTGAGTATTTGGTGTGTTTTGACTGTTTTTAGGTGCACATGGTTCGGCCGTTATGGTCGTATTTTTCGTGCGTGTGGGTGTTTGTTACGTTAAGGTTGGTTCCGAGGTCATTTTTTTTTCCTAAGTCGTGAGTGTGTGTGTATTTTTAACCGCGTGTGAGGCGCCTTTGAGCCTCCACCTCCGCAAATGTGGCCCCTCGCTTCGAATGGGTCTGCATTTGTGGACAAACACAGCCGACGTTGGAGCCTCCACCTTCTGCAAATGCGGCCCCTAGCGAGCTCGCAAAGCGTGCCGACGAATCGTAGTTTGACAACTATTATATGTGATAGTTCATTTATAACGCACCAACATATTCCGTAGCGCTGTACATAATTTAAGTTCAGAAAAAGATAAATACAAATTAACAGATAGCAAAGTAAGGAGGGTCCCGTCTTTGAGCTAGGAATAAATGGATAGATAGATGGATAGATAGATAGAGACATTATAAATATAATTTTTTTTAATCATCCCTTAGGTATGTATATGTATTACCTTTTTTTTTATGCTACTATCCAGACGTCTCAAGCACATCTAGTTCAAGCTCATTAAATGTACGTATTTAAGTTTTTTCCGTATTTACCCAAACACATGAATGGATCTCTTCCAAGTTTTAGCAACAGGGTTCCTAACTGCTAAAAAGATTTGGTTTGAGAGAAGTTGAGCCTCTTTTAAAAGACCCATGATAGGGAGACCTAATGAAGCTTCCTCTGGTTTTTGAGGCATCCTGTGTCCCCATAGCTTATCTAGTGTGTCATAGGTTTCTGACCAGATGTGGGCTATTTTACGGCAGTCCCATAGTATGAGGGCTTTAGTCTAGCAGGGGTCAGGTACCGCCTCATGATGGTTTTGGAGGAATTCTCTCTCAAGATTGTGTTAAGGGAGGAATTTGTTGCATTTTTATGGATTTTTTCCATTACAAGTTATCTAAGGTGATGTTAAGTTCTGTTTCCTATGAGGACTGGTGGTGAAGCTTAGGTGGTGTGGCCTGGTCTAACAGGTAATTGTAGATGATGGAAATGTTTTTATTACCATTTGAGTTATATATGTAGCATTTTTCAAATGGGATTTTGCATGATTATTGGTTAATTTTTAGTATGTTGGATATATTTGAATTGATTTGTGCCAGATTGAGCTATTATTTAAGGGGTAGGTAGTTCTGTTCGCCAAATTCGAGGGGGGCAAATGCTGATTTGCACTTAATATGTCAGCAGCGATAGTGAATTTGTTATCTATCCACCATGCTAGCAAATTCTGTGAATTGAAGTGTCTCTTTGGGGCAACCATAAAGGAGTGAGCCATGATCCTGTCTCTACTATAAATGTCTTCTTATTCATTTGAGTCCATAGGGTTAGGGAATGAGCCACACTTCTAGGAAGAAGGGAACAGTTGATTTTACGGTGCAGGCTTAGCCAAAGCAGCTGACTAGTTATGAGATTCTGTTCCTTCAATTTCTACCCACACAGGTGGGTATTCTTTAAAGAACCACTTGGATAGTTGTGCCAGTGTGGAAGCTTTAAAGTATTCTACTAAGTCTGGTAGGCTAGGCCCCCTTAAATTTTAAGGGTTATCATGGTTTTATTTATTCTTAGCTTTTTTTGGTCCCAGAAAAAATGGGAGATGCCCTCTGGAGAATTTGTATGTCTTTTGTGTTAATCGCTGCTGGTATTGTGCAAAAGAGGTAAAAAAAGCTTGGGAAATGTGTTCAGTTTTATAGCATGGATCTTTCCCAGCCATGACATTTTGTGTGAGGACCAAGTGTTGATATCTTTATGTACTGTTTTTTTTTAATCATGGGGTAATTTGCTTGGGAATATTGAGGCCTAGGTATTTAATATATTGTTGAACCCATTTAAAAGAAAAATGTGTTAATAATAGCTTTTATAAGTTTTTTGGCAAAGAGACATTTAGTGCTTCACTTTTACTGGAGTTTACTTTGAAACCTGAAATGCTGCTAAATTCTTCTAGAATATTAAACATGTTGGGGAGGCTTGTTAATGGTGATCTGTGATGGTAAGCATGATGTTGTCAGCAAATAGGCTTAATTTCTATTCGTTGCACGCTAATCGCATCCCCTTTACATTTTGACTGTCTCTTAAGTCTATGGATAGGGGTTCAATGCATAGGGTAAAGAGTAGAGGGGGAAGAGGACACCACTGCCTAGTACCTTTTAGTATTTAGATCTAAAGCCCTGCTTTCAAGATCGAGTAGAGTGCTAAAATGCCTCTCACTATATCTTCATTCTACAAACTTTCTGTTTCAAGTGAGAGCAACATCATGGGAAACTTTTTTGCTGACGCTACATCTATGAGATCTATGATTAGTCTGGTATTGTCCGGGGCCTCTCTACCTTGGATAAACCCCACTTGGTCTGGTTGTATCAACCGGGGAAGCAGATGGATAATCTGTTTGCTATAATTTTGGAATATATTTTAATATTGTTATTGATTAAGGATATGGGTCTGTAGCTATGACATTGGGATGGGTCTTTGCCTTCACTTTGGCTTCTAGGAATTGTGCTCTCATTGGTTTACATGATAGAAATTTGTTAAACAGGGATTGAAGATGAGGTGAAAGGGTTTCTCAAAAATGTTTATAGTAATGGTTGGTAAACACATCCAGACTAGGGCCCTTATGAGGTTTGGTTTCTTTAATGACATTTTTAATTTCCTCAATAGATATAGGGGCATCTAGGGAATCAATTTTGTCTCTATCAATTTGTGGGACTTTGATTGTGGAGAGGAAATTATTAATTTGTTCTTTATGTCTAATCAAACCCGATTGGGGGGTTGCTGAGTATAGTTTAACGTAATAAGATTCAAATGCTTTCGTAATTTCTCCTGGTTGGTAAACAATCTTATCATCTTCCAATTTAAGTTTGGGGATGAACAAATTTGTTCTTTGCTGATTAAGTATTTTAGCAAGCATTTTATTAGGTTTTTTTAGCAAATGTGAAATACTTAGACTGGGTTCGCTGTAAAATGGCCACAACCTTCCTCCTCAGAATCCCATTCAAGTCCTGTTTAAGTGTATGTATTTCCACCTGGATCTTGGGCGATCTCAAGGATGTTGAGGATTTTTGAGGGTTGAAATCTTGACATTAAGTTCTTTGATTTGGGATAGCTCTAGTTTTTGGGTGAGAGAACCTATCTGGATGCAAGTGCCTCTTAACACTGCTTTGTGTGCAGCCCAAACTGCTGCAGGATCTGCTTCTCTCCCACTGTTAAGGTTGAAGTAATCTACTAAGTCTTTATGATTTTTTTTCTCTTTATTGGGTGTAATTAAGAAGAGCTGGGTTCAGGGCCCACGTTGGGGAGCGTCCCTTAGGTAGTAGAGCTCTCAGGGAAATGCTAACCAATTTATGGTCTGACCAGGAGATGGGATGAATTATTGCATCAGATAAGTTCAATGCTAACTGTTGTTGGATTAAAATATAGTCAATACTGGGAGTCATGGGAGAAAGGGCAGTACTAGGTCTATCTTTTGTGGTGTCTAACACTGAGTTCATGTCTCCTCCCAAGATCCAAGCGGAATGTTGCCAGACAGTCAGCAAATCTGAGATTCTATGGTAGAAGGTTGCTTGCCCTGAGTTTGGGGTATATACATTTAATAATTACACTTTTCTTTCATTAATAGTGCCATGTAACAGGATGTATCTAACATCATTATCTCTATAGGTAGAGATATACTGGAAGTTTAGTCTCTTATGTATTAGTATTGAGATCCCTCTTTTTTCAGGGGCAGTGGAATGATATGTCTGTTTGAAGTGTTTTCCCCAATATTTGGAATATATTGGTCTTGACAAATTCATAAAGCTAACCTTTAATTTGAATGTTTTACCCCCCAAGAAATCAATGAAACTTTTATTTTCCTCTTCTGAGCATGGGATGAAGGGGTGTCAAATAAAACATATGGACCCTTGCTTCAATAGGTAACAGATTTTCTTCCTTCTCCCTCTACTGCTCAATAACACTCCACATCATGTTCCAAGCAACTAGAAAGAGCTTTATGTAGACAACATTAAATCATCTATAAACAAGAAGAGTCTGCAAAAATTAAGACTTTCTCTAAAAAAAAATTCATGCTGAACCTCCTTACATGCTCCTCTACATGTCTTTTCAGAAGCAGCCATGATTCTTTGGAATTCTTTACCTCACTCTATAAGACTCCTTCCTAATCTTCTAATATTCAAAAGCCACTGGATCAGAGAAGCATGCCAGCTAACTCCTTAACCCAATTGTACTCAACTGACAACGTTAGAAAATCAACCCATCCCCTTACTTCACATTTATATCCCCTATTGCTTCTATCAAAATAGTAGGGCCATTATCTCCTTATGTACCAGTGTGTATGTACAAATGTGCTGTCTTGAATTGTCTTATTTGACTTCTAATACATGTAAAATTTTAAACATTGTTTATTGTACACTAGCACTATGGAATCTGATGATGCTCTTAAAAATAAAATATAATAATAATAACAGAAATTGCATTGCATACTGTGGTTGATATATCAGCAGAAGACACAAAACTCACAACCTGCAGTTAGCATTGACTGCATAATCTATGTGGGCATGTGATGACAGCCCTTCCCTTTTTAAGATCCTTTCCCATCAAAACTGTGGCATCACTGCTAAGGCTAAGCTACTACGAGAATCCACAGTATTACCAAAAGCATTTACTGAAGCATATGATTATTGGATACCTAGGTATCATTTCTTTTTTGTAAAAGTAAATGATAATATAACAGAATACAAGCAAATTGTTAACAGTGACAAAAACATAGCAAGGAATTTTGACAAATGTATTATTATTGAACAATCAGGAATTATCAGTCTGCACTGTTAGTGTTTTAAATATGTTTTAACTTTTCTATTTTAAATACGTGAATAAAAATTTGACTTTTTAATCTAAAATCTTTTTTCTTGACATAATGAATTTATTTGAAGAATATTTTCAATAAGGGAGTCTTTCTTTCCTTTTTGTAAAATGTCTGTATATGCCTTCCAGTAATTGGCATATATCATTAATGAAAATATGAATAATAAGATTTAAAATTATAAAAACAATCAGCCTTATTCTACTTCCAATTATTTATTTTCTTCCGTAATTCTCAAAAAACATCACTGCTAAGACACCACATCAAGCATGGGGGCAGTACCAGAAATGGTCAGTCCACAGACGCGAAAATGAGCCTGTGGTAGGAGGATTGGGAGGTCATGTATGGAAGCTCTACATGAGCTGAGGACAAATATGTGTTATTAGCTAAGCCCTTTTTTTTTGTTTTCTTTTATTTAGCCCGTATTAGTGTGTCCCAGACTTCTAGTGTCTCCTTAAACTACATCCCTATATTTATATATAGTCGGATCGGAGGCCGGAGAGTGGAGGCGCGAGCATGGCTGGCGTGGCTCCAGTGACATAGGCACGATTGAAGCAGGAGAAGCGGTATTCCTGCGAGAAGAGTGCAGAGCACCAGAACGCTGAATGCAGAACACTGAGTGCATCTGAGACAGAGCAGGTAACGAGTTCTCCCTTGTGAGAGAAGGGAGACACAGCCCAGGGGGGAACCATTAGGACAAAGCACCCTTTTTGGCCCAGACAAGCTAAATCCAGGGGAAAGGACGCCGGACACCAGGACGGAGGACTCAGTAAAGATTCAAACAAAAGATTAGTCCATTTATGTTCAAGGTACTCCGGGGTCTTTTGCTGGGAGAAACTAGGTAAAGATCCTAGGGGGAAAAAAAGTAGGAGAGGAGAAAATAATTAATGGGGCTTAGGGTCTGAACTTTTCTAATTAACAGGGCTAATGAAACTTTAAAGAGGATCTGAAGGACAAATAATCTCTATGAGAGCTGAAAAGCAAGGATGATATATAACTATCAAAGTACTAAAATTACAAAAGACTGATATAAGAATCTATACATTCAACAATCTAGCAATATACTAAGCTGAGATAGGGGAAAATAGAGAGTTTAAAGATGGCCAATAGAAAACCCTCAACGGCTTCCAAGACAAAAAGTAAAGAAAAAAAAAATCAAAAATCAAACTCTCAATCTTTCTCTCCTAAAAACAAACTGAATCCTTTGGAAACACCCCAGGCAGAATCGTCAGTATTAAAAAAAAATACATATAAATCCTCAGGATTATCATCACAGTCCTCAATAGAAGGGTTAGAAGATTCTAATGAAGAACTCTTAACCTGCTCAGAAATTAAGGACTTGTTAAATGACTTTCAAGTTAAAATTACATTAGAATTGACAAAACAGATTGCGGAAAACACAAAATCAATAAAGGAGAACAATGCAAAAGTTAATTAAATTGAGCTGAAATGTGATATGTTAATCACGGACAATAACTCTCTTTTAAAATATACACATAATCTTGAAAATAAGATAGAAGAACTGAATAATAAAATTAGCTACATGGAGAACAGATCTAAGAAAAACAACTTGAGAACTAGAGGAATTGACAAAAATATATCAGATAAAGAGCTGAAGAAATGTGTTGAAGAGATGTTAAATAAACTAACTCCTCATTTCCCTAAGGCATCACAGACATTAATAAAAAGGACTGCTAGTCTAAGGAAAGAAGAAATTATATACAGATGGAAATTTCCATATGGAAACACAATCCTTATTATAAAAATGGAATATTGAAGTGGACCCTTCTATCCATAAAGAAACAATTCCAGAACTAATACTCAAAAAAACAGAATGGGAACTAATGAAATGATTCCAGCAAACAAGAAAAGACTCTTCTATCCAGAACGATTGTAACGGCTACCCCGGTAGTGAGAGGGTACCAGCCGTTGGAGAAGTCCTTTTCCCTGGCAAGCTGCTGTGTAAAAGTGAAGTTGGTATAATCCCATCCAAGAGTTCCAGAGGGAGAGTCAGGTTCAGCATTAAATATACATATAGAAGCACTGCTCAGTCTCAGAAGCCCAGACCACCCATATTGGACGACACTTTCTTGGGAGTCAAAGAATACTGACTTTATTTTGTTGTGCAGAATATATATATATACACATCTCTTCCCACAGGCAATACACATCCCCCATAGTTGGCCACACAATACACATAGAGAGACAATAGGTGTGGTCACACCTCTCTGAGGCTACCTGGCTACTTTGATACAATCAGACTTTGTTCCATCTTCACAATGTGAACACTTCACACAATGGACCTCTCTTGCTTATGAGGAGCCCTTGTAATAGGATTATCTATTATGCCAAGGTCTGCAATAGTCTGGGCTAATATTCTGCAGAGCATAAACCAACATACATACAGTATAACAGTAGGATCATATTTTAACCATAATAATTAAATAACCATAAAACAGGGTAAAACAGTGATGGGTTCCGTTACAACGATGATTAAGCTAAGAGGGATTGGATGAAGGAATTAGGGCCGTTAATATATATCGGTCTCTTATCAATAATCATACTTAATTAATAATATTTGGTTATGAATGTTATAATTGAATAGTTTTAATACTATTTATATGATCACGTTGAGTTCTCACATCCAGGGAAACAACATTAACTACAAGTAGAATATATTAGTTTATATAGTTTTAGCTTTAATTGTATCACTATTATGAATGAAGTAAACAATGAATATCATAAATAATATAACATTATATTAACGTAGTACGTTAGCACTTTTAAAAAAAATTATACTATTTTTTCACTTTATATACGGATACACGTAAATTATTCACTAGAGGGTTGATGAATTTTTAGATAATAATAATAATTTGTACTGCTCAAAAATTTAATTTAAGATTATTAGTAGAAACACGATAACATTTGTAAGATGGATATAGATTACTCTGTCCCTTATAGCAGGATAACTACTAGCTGGCTATGTTGATCAGATGGTATATTAAGGATGTGAAGAGTACAAAAGTAAATAAATTATAGTAAATTAAGATCATTCTGGTATACAGTAGATGGAAGGTTGGGACGGTAATGGGGATTGCCGTGCTCTATACTCTAGAAATCCCATTATGGGACGTTGTAAAATAGATTATTGGTATATGTTCTATTTGTCATACTATTATGGGATGTTCTGTATAGGTTTTTTTTATTGATGGAAATGTATAGTAAATCAAGATGTTGTCTATGAGAAAATGTTATTGCTAAAATATAAGTATACTGTTCATGCAAGGTTATATTATATTTGTTATTCATGACCTCCTAACCAAGTTTATCTCCTTACATTTCCCAAAATCGGCATAGTTGCCCTAAGATTGAAGTTGGACGCAAAGTTAGGTCTAACCCAGATTATGTTTGATAGTTGTTTGAATGAGAGAATGAATGAACTTCCCAATAATAGTCTTTTGTGGAGAAAATAATGAGAAAGGATTTAGCAAGGAGAATATGGAGGGGAAAAGTCTGAATGTTTAAGAGAGATAATATAAAAATGTTTTGTTAGAGGTAAGAGTCTGAGACATTTAGGTTTTTTTAGGGAATATTATACTGAATATTTTAATCATATTTCTTAACTTACAATGTAAATGGACTAAACTCTCCCTCAAAAAGGAAGATCGCCTTTAAGGAATATAGGAAGATAATTGCTGATATATTGCTCCTACAGGAGACACATTGGTGTAAAGAATCATTAGGCTACATGGGGAATGGAATTACAATATTAGAGTGGACTCAAGATACAATAAAAAATCTCGAGGTGTATCAATTTTATTTAGCTACGAGCTAAAAGTTTCAGAGGAGACTAGAATTATAGATCCCTTAGGAAGATTTATAATTTGGTGCGGTTTGATAAATGATAAGACTATGACGATAGTTAATTTATATTTTGCAAATACTAATCAGATTAGATTCTTAAAAAACATTCTTAAAGAAATAATGAAATTCAGAATTGGTATGATAATTATTGGAGAGAATTTTAATATGATGATTGATTCTATATAAATCAGATTAGAAGGATGTTTAAAGAATTCAATAAAGACATTTTAGAATATGACCTTATGGACTGTTGGAGAATATTACATCCTTATGATAAAGATTATTCCCATTTTTCTAATCGACAGTTCGTATTCAAGATTGGACTACTTTTTTATGGATATACACACTTTGAGATTAGTTAAGAATATAGATATAAAAGCAATTTCCTGGTCGGACCATTCTATTGTATGTACCACTATGGAAGATAGGAAAGACTATAGTCATATAAAAACATGGAAGATAGACCCATTATTATTTAAAAACAACAAAACTTTGGAGTTCCTAAAGAGTGAAACTAGAGATTTTTTTTAAATAAATTAGAACTCGGGTAACTCTAATATCACCTTATGGTGGGCATATAAATCTTTAATAAGAGGACAAATGATTTCCCAAATGGCCAAAATTCATAAAGAAAGGGGGAAACCTCTAAGACTTCTCTATATAGAACTAGAAAAACAGCAGAGAAGTAATAAAATGTCTCCCATCAGGGAGGGGACAATTATGATATCTAAATTGAATAATCAAATAAATAAAATCCTACAAAATCAGGCAGACTCTTTGGTTTGGAGATTTCAGCAGTCCCACTTCCTGCTGGGAAACAAAACAAGCAGATATTTAACAAACAAGCTCAAGAAGCAATCAAATGATTAAGCCTTAAGGGTTTGGATAAAAAAAATATACTCATCCAAATAAGATAGGGGAAACCTTTACAGAATTTTTTAAATCATTATATAATCTAGATAGAAACCCAACATTTAAAAAACCTAGTAGAGATGAAATAAATCAATTTATAGATAAAATAAATCTTCCCATTATTTGTGCAGAGGACCATGATTATTTAAATAAAGATCTTACCTTAGATAAAATAGATGAGGTAATAAATAAAGCAAAATCTAATAAAGCTCCTGGCCCTGATGGGTTTGATCATCTGTTTTATAAGTTTCTTCTGAAAGAAATTAGAGAATGCCTTCGAGATTCGTTTAATGAAATCAAAAATTCAGGGGAAATGGTACCAGAATTAGTTGAAGCAAAAATTATAAATATCTTAAAATCGGGGAAAAATCCAGAGGAAGTTACAGGTTATCAACCTATCTCCCTTATTAATATTGATTTAAAAATAGATGCAAACATTTTAGCCAACAGGCTTAATAAAATATTGCCTAAGTTAATACATTTGGACCAGTCTGGATTTGTCCGAGGACGTCAAGCCTCGGACAACACCAGACGGTTAGTGGATTTGATGTTTCAGGCAAAAAAAGCGGGAGCTCCCACACTGTTCCTGTCTTTAGATACAGAGAAGGCATTTGACAGGGTCAGTTGGGAGTTCCTGGAAGCAGTGTTGCAAAAATTTGGAGTGGCTGATTTTGCATCTAAAACAATTAAGGCTTTATATAAAACAATCATCGGCATATATGGCAGGCCCAAATTTTGAATCAAAGAAATTTAGAATTACCAACGGAACCCGTCAAGGATGCCCCCTTTCCCCATTGCTTTTCCTATTTTTTTGGAGCCACTAGCATCAATAATAAGAAGTTATAAAAAGATTAAAGGTATAAAAGTTGGAAATGTTGAATACAAGATTATGCTGTTCGCTGATGATATTATAGTGACTTTAACAGATCCAGTAGAATCTTGTAAAAATTTGATGAATCTGTTGGCTGAATTTAGTAAAGTTTCATATTTTAAAATAAACTCTCTAAAGTCTGATATAATATATAGAGGCTTAAATATAGAAACATTAAATTAATTAAAGAATTCTTATACATTCAATTGGTACTTAAAAAATATTTCCCATTTGGGTATAAGATTACATTTTTTTAATGAGAAAATAATAGTAGACAATATTTCAGAAATATTAAAAGAAATGAGATTGTTACTCTACGAATGGCGAAATATAAGATTTTCATGTTCAGCTCGGATAACAGTTAAAATGAGTATTATCCCCAAGCTAACTTATCTATTTAGATGTGTTCCAGAAATAGTAACCGTTTACATTATTAAATCTATTCAGAAAATAATAGACAGAATCATCTACTTGGATAAAAAAGTGAGAGTAAAAAAAACAGTAGCTAATAGAAAAATTGAATTAGGTGGTATTGGAACACCAGATATTAAAGACATTTGTGAAAATATTGCAATAACTCATATAATTAACATGAATATTCAACACAGGAATGCATGTTGTAAAATGATAGAGGAAGATCTTATTGGATCTTTTTCAATTAGATTATTATTAGGTAGATTGATGATGAAATATGGGGCAGACTACCAAAAGGGATAAGATCTCTGATAAAATTCTGGGGTAAAAATAAAGCTAATTTGGGGTTATTCCATTTCCCCTCTCTATCAGCTCCTATTGATATCTTGGAGTATGGCTTAAAAAAAAAAGAAATAGATCTTATGAAGAAAGCAGGTATAGAATATATATCTGATCTATACCGTTTAGGTTCTTTAATAAATTATACAGATTTCCAGAAGGTCTATGGCCTGAAAAAAAATTATAGAGCAATGATAGAAAAACTAAAATCTAAAGGTTATTCACCTTTGAATATGGATAAAATCTATGAACTAGAAGTTATTTTGATTAAAGGTTCTGTGACACACCTTTTCTCAAAGATTAATACAATCAGAATAAATGCTATGAAATATATAAAATCAATGAGTGTAATAGATTGGGAATATAAATTCAATTTGAAATTTGAAGATCAAGATTGGGGAAGAGCTTTAAGATTGTTAAAAAAATCTTCTATAAATAACTCATATAAAGAATTATATTTTAAATTAACCCAAAAGTGGAATCTAGTCCCTGCCATTATGAATAAGTTTGATTATCAGATCCCTCCATTATGTTGGAAAGGTTGTGGACAAATTGGATCATCCTCCCATATGTGGTGGGATTGTACTAGAATTCAGAAATTCTGGGAAGAATATTGTGTTCATCTAACTGAAATATTTGAAACAGAATGACAATGTACTCGTGCAGTAATATTATTCCATATACAGATAGATAAAATATTCCCCAAAGATAAATTAATTATTGATATCACATATTTTATTAACTATTAAATATTTACTAGTGAAAGATTGGAATAAACCTATAATTCCATCGAGGAGAGAAGTTGTAAATACATTTAATTATAATAGAGAGTTGATGAATATTGATTATATATGTGGTTTGAGAGGAAATAATTCTATTGATTGGAATACTTGGCATAAATTTAAGGATAAATAGATAGGAGTATAAATGTTTAGGAGGTCTCTATATTTAAAAGATGTTACTTCATTTCCTTGTCCTTTTAATAATGATCACCAAAAAACATATTTATAAAATGGTTATAAAAAGGGAAGATGTGTATGTATATGTAAAAAAAAACTGTGTCATTGCTGGTTGCCCTAGCAACAGTGATAGTTGTAAAGATAACTTTTGCTGTCTGCAGGATACTAAGTGCTGTTTAGCCCAGGTGCACTAGCAATATGTCCAGGCTCCCTCTCACACTGCCAGCCTCAGTATTTCTGCCACACCCATTATTCTGTCCTTGTCCAGTCCCAGAAGGCAACAGTAACTTTAATGCTGCACCCTCTGCGCTGCCCAAGGGATAAAGGGGATAAAGGAGTGAACAATTATTGATGTTCTCAAACACCCACCATAACTTTCTTCTGAAAATGCTGAACTAGAAAAGCAAAATAACATGAAAGTTAGTGTCTTTGGCCCTCATTCAATTGCAACTTGGCCAATTGAATAGGGCTCTAAATAAGCACAGAGCATATATTTTTTAAAGAAGTTTTTAGTTAGTGAAAACCCTGCTTTTGGATCGATGCTTACTAACTTAAAACTTATTTTAAAAAAATATGCTATGTGCTTATTTAGAGCCCTATTCAATTGGCCAAATCGCAATTGAATGAGGCCCTTTGAGTTCAAATAAATGGGAATACCAAGCCCCAGGAGAGCACCTAACCAACTGAATCCATTGATTGGCCAGTCCAGTTCATCCCTGTGTTAATTCCCCTATATTGTTGATCAAAGGTGACTTTCACATAAAAAGTTTTTGCACATCTTCTTAAGTTATGTAGTCGCATCATACGAAATCTTTATATTTATTTTTCATATAATAGCTTTAAAACTATGAGAAAGAGCTAATCATAAATCTTGTTTTAGGTGAATTTGAATGTTAAATAATTTTGTTCAAATGTTTTGCAATAGATCAATTTACTAGACAATAGGAAACAGGTTATCTGTGATTTACAAGTTTTGGGCTGCATAAGTTATTTTAATAGACCTATCAGAAATGAAGTCTAGACCATCTGCTCAATCTTCTAATTACAAATGCAAAAACAGTGTTGTTTCTAATAGCATCATAAACTAGCAGAATAAAAATGATTTAAATGTATGTGTTGGTTTCTTATGCAATGCAAATTGTATCTAATGCTTTTTTTTTTTTACTTTTCTGCTTTTTGTCTTATTATTCTATGACTTAAAGTAGTAAATCATATTACCAATAATGCAAAGGTACTTTAGCAATTAATATATTTCTGTCACTCCCAGACTAAGTTTCACTTGGCATTATCCCTCCACTTGCAATGTGGTAATTAGGTAAAGGTATGCCCATTAAATGGGGGCATCTCAAAATCAAGGTGTTTTTAAGCTATTCTTCAAGAGTATAAGAATCTAGCTATACATTGCACCAAACATTTTATTCTAAAGCTGTTAATTTCTGAAATAATCAGTGTTGTTTCTGTTGCAGTCAAATGTAAATGAATGACTATCAAATAGTTAGCTGCTTTGATATGCTATTTGGGATTACAATACACTTGTCTGTCTCTATGCTGTAAAAACAATCAATCCCCTAGGGTTATCCTGCACCCTTTCCCATAATATATGTTGGTCATTTACTTGGAATTATGTGTAATAATTTCAAAATTGGGAAATAGAGGAGTAGGGGATGGAGCTGGCTGCTTATTAAATCCACAATGGATATAGCAATCATGGCTCATCACCAAAATGTTTTTTTTTTAAATAAGACTGCTGCCCCCTACTATCTGGAACTCCTTGCCTCGCTCCATTGGACCATCTTCCTGCCTCAAAACCTTTAAAAAATCACTAAAAATATACTTGTTTAAAACATCTAATCACCTTCAGCCTTAATATGCACAACTGCACACGCCACAGCTTAATAACACGGCACACCGTCTATACCGCGTGTTGTAAATGCACGCTTACGTAAGCGAATAAAGCTCGACGACAATTGCGCATCCAACAAATGTGCGTTGTTGTAAAATCGTGCACGCCCAAAGCACGTTTAAGACACTGTCTTGCCAGGAACTGACCGGGTTAAACAGTGACAGCCTTACGCCGGCGCGCATTTACAACACGTGTCTGTCGGTATTGATGGTTCTATATTCAGAGCCTTAAACAACTCTCTCTCTCTTGCTGTGCCTTTCTTATATTTGTCCTGCTTCATTTTCTATCCCAGTTACCCCTCTTTATAATTCCCCACTTTATCCTGACCTCTCCTTTTCTCTTGTACTGCTGTCTTGTACTTCCCCTTGCCATGATAGTCAGTTTCTCTTATCCGTTAGTTGGATGTCCTTTTCTCTCTCCATCTTTGCTCCCCCCATTCACCCAGATATCCCCCCTTCTGCGACATTACAGAAATTCTTTGCTTCTTCTAGACCTAACAGACATACCCGCTACCCTGAAATACATAATTTACCCTTTTTCCTAACTGGTATACGTTCTCTCCCCTTTTCCCTGACTGGCATACTTTTTCTCCCCTTTTCCCTGTCTGGAATACTTTCTCTCCTCTTTTCCATGAAATACATACTTTAGCTCCTCTATTCCCTGAAAGAGAGAAAGAAAAAGAGAGAGAAAGAGGGAGAGAGAAAGAGAAAGATATAGATAGAAAGGAGAGATAAAGAAAGATAGAAACAGAGAGAGAAAGAGAAAGAGAGAGGTGCGGGTGCACCTCTGCCATGGCTGACAGTACCGGTGCTGCTTTCTCTGTTTAACCCTGTCAGCAATCACTCTGCCACTACCCATCACACTAGCAGTACCCATCACACTGCCACTACCCGTCACACTGCTACTACCCATCACACTGCCACTGCCTATCACACTGCCACTACCCATCACACTGCCACTACCCATCACACTGCCACTACCTATCACACTACCACTACCCATCAAACTAGCACTACCCGTCACACTGCCCCTGCCTATCAAACTACCACTACCCATCACACTACCACTACCCATCACACTATCACTACCCATCATACTACCACTACCCATCACATTAGCACTACCCATCACACTAGCACTACCCATCACACTGCCCCTGCCTATCACACTGCCCCTGCCTATCACACTACCACTACCCATCACACTAGCACTACCCATCACACTATCACTACCCATCACACTACCACTACCATCACACTAGCACTACCCATCACACTACCACTACCCATCACACTAGCACTACCCATCACACTGTCCCTGCCTATCACACTATCACTACCCATCACACTACCACTACCTATCACACTGCCACTAACTATCACACTGCCACTACCCATCCCACTAGTTACATTACTCACAGCAGCTTCATAATGTCCATAATACTGATAATACTGATATTATCCAGCAAGCTATCCTGAATCATCAAATAAAAGTGTTGAATATAGAACTATGAGTACTGACAGGTGCGCATTGTAAATGCTATCACTGTTTAACCCCGTCAGTTCCTGACAAGACAGTGTCGTGCACGCGCTTTGGGCGTGCATGCTTTAAGAACAATGCGCATTTGTCGGATGTACAATTGTCGGCCGCTTACTTACAACGTAGGCACATATTTACATCGTGCTATGAAGTTGTGCTACCTAATAACACTTATACTCACAATCAACAGTACAACACACAGACACCTCCACTTGACTATACAAATTGCTTTCACACTGCCAACAAGTTTTCAATCTTGTTGGAAACAAGTACTATGTACATTTGATTTTAAGCTTAAAAATAGGGCCCTCTAGGGCCATGTACTTAACCTCTGTATAGCACCATAGAATATGTTAATAATAATAATTAAGATAATAATAAAAATAAAAATAATTGTCAATGTTTATAATATATGGGTTTATATATATATGTATATATATATATATATATATATATATATATATATATATATATATATATATATGGGTTTACAGATGGGAAAGGAACTGGGAGGCAAAGGAAAAAGGAAGCATTAAGAATGCCTAGATATGACAAAACTGTGTTAAATCAAATATAGTACAGGAAACTATACTTACTCAGTGATTGATAGATAATCTTGGATTGCTTGATATATAGACTAGAAAGATTTTGTCTGATATTCTCAATTTTACTAATCTTTTTCACTCATTGATTTTTCTTTTTAGATTTTGTTTTACATTTAGTAGAAAGGGTTTGACATATTTATATTAACAGATTACTACTTTAGATTAAGCACTGGTGTAGTTGAAACTGAAATATTGTTTGCAACATTTTTTTAAATGTATTTATTTATTGTTAGAGCATGGAAATTCCCAATAATCTTTTTGAAAAATATGGGGTATATAGAACTTCAAAGATTGTTATAATAGTTAACACAAGATTCATCTTAGTTATATTTGGAGACATAAAGATGCATACAGGTGAGATATTATAACATATATTATTTATATTGAGTTCACAGAGTCTATAATAAACTAAAAATAAGTGCACTATCCAAAATTACATACATTTTAAGAAGGCATCATTCAGGATGATTTTAAATTTTAAACAAATCTGAAAAAGTTCTTAATGATATCATCAACGTTAATCTGAAAAGCTATAAGGCAAAAAGTTGTTTACATTTTGGAGATATTTATCAAATAGTATACACAATTATAGGATATAGATCAGGAGAATAAAGTAAACCTCTAGGAAGGAAGGAAGTCCTTGAGACTTAAAATGGAATAAATAAAAAAATGAAACATATCATTTTTGAAAGAAGAAATATCTATTATGTTTAAGCTACTTCTCAAAAGGAAATTAGCAGGTCTAGCTGGATCTATAAAAAAATTCTACTACTAATGTTAGAGTATAGGGTTACATGACTAATTATTTTTTTGTTGATGTACCTGTGCCAAGTCCTTTTTTTAGAGGTTGACTTTTTTTTAGACATTTTGAACTTAATGATAAATCCAGTTCCAACTTCATAATTTAAATAAGGAAATAAAACTATTGCTCTTATATGTCAATGTTTACCTGTTTATGTGTCCTCTTTTCTTTTCTGTACCCTTTAGTCTACTTTTACCTATACTGTTACCTATATTTTAAGTTGTATGTAATTTTACTTTTGATTGTTTAGGATGAAATAAGATTTGATATTATTTTATTGCATTGTAATGAATGAAACTGGGGTTGAATATTGTATAGCTAAAATAGTGGTTCTTACATTGGTATTTTATTAATTTTGCAATATTTATGTATGTATTAAGCTTGAATAAAAAAATAAAAATAAAAACAGTATGAATTGGCTGCGCCTAATTACCTTTTAGAGACTAGGGAGGGAAATTAAGACACATTAAGACACACAGGAGCACACACATCTTTCCTATATCTGGCCTGGCCTTCCTTTGACTTCCCCTAGGCTATCCAGAACAGGTACTACTGTCAATAGGTTAATAAAACAGTAGTTGACACAATAAAGTTATCTTGTGAAGAATAATATACACAATCAGTATGCCCTGATATAGATTAACCTCTTCTGGATCGCTACTTTGTAATGAAGGTTCTTGTATATAACTAGATCATAGGAAAAAAGCTTATTATGAAACAACACCATTTAAAATAAAGAAATGTACAAAAAAGGGAAAGTAGTGTCAATGATCCTTACAAGCATGCCTCCTAGACTGGAAGGCTACACTCTGGTCTAAGCCCCAAAAGCTTATTAGTAGTCCTAAATAAAAAAGACACATGTACTTCTTACAAGACTATCTATAATTTGGAGGGTTTATAAAAACCCTGGGCTCTTCTAGTAGCTTATTACGATTATTCAAATTGCTACAACCATAATACACTTAACTATGTAATTCATCTGGTTTGAAATTCATAAAATATTTGTGTTTTAATGCCTAAATTAAAATTGAATACAATTGTTGTTATACAAAATGTATTGCAGTAAAATCTTTATATTCCAGCATTAGATATAAATGTTGCTATACACAAATTCTTACAATAACCTTTGTATCTCTTGTTTATAATGTTTGATTGCTAATAAGAACAAACACTTCAGAATACATCTCTAAATTGTTCCAAATTATTCCCCCACTACTTTGTTAAGAAAGAAAATAAATAAGCAAGCCAAGCCTAATAATAAAGCCTACAGACGTTTCGCATTTACATAAGTGTACAATGAAAAGAGCTGTGGTGATTTCACACTTTAAATACCCACCAGAAGAGGGCATGTATTCAATCACTGAACTTTATTGCCAAAATATACTTAGGCGCTGCATCTATATCTGCCGTTATAAAGGTAAGTGATACATAAAAGATCAAAATTCCCACCAAAGGGAGATTAACTGTCACATTTTGATTATGTAACTCACTTGGATCAACTGATGCCAACTTTCAATATCTATGGATGCTGGAAGTAAATGAGGGCATTATCTTTGTCAAAGAAACACTCACCAAATTTAAAAGGTGGCTTCAATGATAATCTGTGCTGGTATAGATCTAAAAATCATTTTTTTTATATTTGTATTAATCAATATAATATATAAGATGTATTCTTAATAATGAATACATTATATTGCATGTAAAAGTTTTCCATAATTACCCTTGTATGATGACTTAAGCCATATGATTGCATAAATTATAAATTAATTATAAATTAATTACATACCTACTGTATATAAATTAATACCTTTTCTTAGTGTTTTTTTCTTTTATAGCATTATTACGTTAGATCATCTTGTTTTCGTGCTCGTATGTTTCCCAAAAGCTCTAAAGGTAACTAATGGCACTATTGTTACCATGGTGACGCTCACTATGTTTAGTTCGATCTTTTTGTAATTTTTATATTGACTAGGGGCCTCATTCTAATGCTGGCCGTAGGAGGTGCATGGCCGCAAGGGTTGGCCGCAAGCTACTATGCTATTCTAATACCCTGCGGCCGAGGGGTCCGGCCGGCTTGTGGCTGTCACCCTGTGTTCCCTTGCGGCCACCACTGATGCAGCAGAGATTTGGCCACATGAAACCACCCATCCCTATTCAAATCCTATGATCACCCTCCCGTCAACCCTGTAAAACACCCAAAAAAGGCCACAGCTTGCTTGCAACCTGGAGCCGTGACAAGGGCTGTGAAGCCCTTGCGTACACTCCAATTAAGCCCCTCGCTGGCTGCAGGGGACCCGATCAGGACCCTTGCAGTGTCGGTACATTTACCCCATAATGCAGGCGTATGAAGGGGACCCCTGCAGGGTCCTAACATTAACCTCATAATGCAGGGGCCTGAACAGGACCCCTGCAGGGTGAACACAGTAACCCTATAATGCAGGGGTCACAATTGAGAACCCTGCAATGTTCACACATTAACTCTTGCTGCAGGGGTCCGATTGTAACCCTTGCAGGCTGCCCACATTAACCCCTTGCTGCAGGGGTCCCAATAGGTACCCCTGCAGGCTCCCCGCATTAACCACTTGCAGCATCTACAGCTTGTGACCCCCGCAGCATCTACAGGATTTCAATTTCTCCCCGTGGGTCCGAGTCCACGGGCTTGAATTCAATATTCAAGCCCGGGGAATTCCGGGGTTTGAATTTCCCACTGCGAGTCCTTAAAGGGCCCGGGGCACACTAATGGTTACCCCCAAACCACGGGGGTACTATATAGACCCCTATAGGACACTATAAACTCCTAGGTTAACCCTATAAGTGCCATGAGGGTCCTCCAGGACCCTCATGACAAAGTCTAAGCACTACACTATTAACCCTAACTATACCCCATTAACCCCTTAAACATAATTATACCCCATTAACACATCCTAAACCCTATTTAACCCTAACTGGGCCTATTTAACCCCTTTGACATTTTTTTCATGTTTTGTTGCCTCATAACCTGGAATAAACATGGATTGTTTGAGGAGATGCATCATTTAATTTACAGAACATGCCCACAACTTTGAAGATGTCTTGTTTTGCTTTTTATTGTGAAGCAAACAACAAATAGGACAAAATAACAGAAAAAGTCAATGTTCATAACTATTCACCCCCCTAAAGTCAATACTTTGTAGGGCCACCTTTTGTGGCAATCACAGCTCCAAGTCACTTTGGATAAGTCTCTATGAGCTTGCCACATCTTACCACTGGCATTTTTTCCCATTCCTCCTTGCAATACTGCTCCAGCTCCTTCAAGTTTGATGGTTTGCGCTTGTTAACAGCAATCTTTAAGTCTGACCAAAGATTTTCTATTGGATTGAGGTCTGGGCTTTGACTAGGCCATTCCAACACATATACATGTTTCCCCTTAAACCACTCAAGTGTTGCTTTAGCAGTGTGTCCTGCTCAAAGGTGTCCTGCTGGAAGGTGAACCTCCGTCCTAGCCTCAAATCATACACAGAGTGGTACAGGTTTTGCTCAAGAATATCACTGTATTTAGCACCATCGATCTTTCCCTCAACTCTGACCATTTCCCCAGTCCCGGCTGCCCGAAAACATCCCCACAGCATGATGTTGCCACCACCATCTTTCACTGTGGGGATGGTGTTCTTTGGATGATTTGATGTGTTGGGTTTGCACCAGACATAGCGTTTTCTTTGATGGCCGAAAAGTTTAATTTTTGTCTCATCAGACCAGAGCACTTTCCTCCATACATTTTGTGAGTCTCCCACATGCCTTTTCGCAAACTCAAAACGTGCAAAAAAATTTTTTTTTGCTGAAAGTAATGGCTTTCTTCTGGCCACTCTGCCATAAAGCCCAACTCTATGGAGCACATGGCTTATTGTCGTCCTATGTACAGATACTCCAGTCTCTGCAGTGAAACTCTGCAGCTCCTCCAGGGTTACCTTAGGTCTCTGTGATGCCTCACTGATTAATGTCCTCCTTGCCCGGTCCGTGAGTTTTGGTGGGCGGCTGTCTCTTGGCAGGTTTGCTGTTGTACCATGTTCTTTCCATTTGGTTATGATAGATGTGATGGTGCACCTGGGGATCATCAAAGATTTGGATATTTTTTTATAACCTAACCCTGACTTGTACTTCTCAACAACATTATCCGTTACTGTTTTGGAGAGTTCATTGGTCTTCAGGGCAGTGTTTGGTTAGTGGTATCTCTTGCATTTAGGTGGACATCATTTCACTAATTATGTGACTTTTGAAGATAATTGGTTTCACCAGAGCTTTTTATGGGCTTCATAACAAATGGGGTGAATACATACACACACGCCAATTTTCAGTTCTCTATTGTTTTATGCATATATTTTTCTCATCTTACTTCACCAACTTTGTGTTCTGATCCATCACATAAAATTCAGATTAACAAAACATTGAATTTAAGGCTGTAATGTAACAAAATGGTTAAAAAGTCAAGGGGGGTGAATACTTTTGCAAGGCGCTGTAACCCTAACGGGCCCTATTTAACTCTAAGTGGCCCTATTTAACTCTAACCAGGCCGATCTAGCCCTAACTGGGTCTTTCTTAACCCCTTCTAGACCTATTTAACACTAAGTGGCAATTTTTAACCCTAACTAGGCCTATCTAACCCTAACTGGGCCTATCTAATCCTAACTGGGCCCATATAACCCTATCTGGACCTAATAACTATAACTGGGACTATTTAACCCCTTCTAGACCTATTTAACACTAAATAGGCCTATTTAACCCTATCCGGACCTAATAACCCTAACTGGCCTATCTAACCCTAACTGGGCCTATATACTCCTATCTGGACCTTATAACCCTAACTGGTCCTATTTAACCCTAACTAGGCCTATTTAACTACTTCTAGATCTATTTAACCCCATCTAGCCCTAAATAACCCCATCTTAGCCTATCTTAACCCATCCAAGCCTATTTAACTTCATCACTCATGGGTGGTCTATGCAGACCCCAATAAGCCTCTATCTAACCCCATCACTTATGGGGGGTCTATACAAATCCTCATAGGCCTCCATCTAACCCCATCACTTATGTGGGGTCCATGCAGACCCCCATAAGCCTCTATATAACCCAATCAGTCCCATAAGGGTATATGAAGACCCTCATAGGACAACAAGAACCTTATTATTACGCCATAAGTGCAATGACGGTCCTCCAGGACCCTCATGACACTAAGTACAAACACTACACTATTCTCCCTTTCAAAAAACACTAAAACTAAACTAACCCTCCTCTACCCTAACTTATTTACCCTACCTACCTAACACCTACCCTAACTTATTAACACATACACTACCTACCTAGCCCCCTATTAAACCCCCCACCCTACTAATTACACAAAACTAAAAAAAACTATGTTGTTTAATAGATTTATTGTAACTCTTATGGAATTCATCCTAACTATTATTAACTAAAATTATTTAAGTTTTTACAATAGATAGTTTCATTTAAAAAATGGAACAGTGATGGAGACACAATGTGTCCCCAATTGCACACATTTTTACCTAGGGCGGTGGGAGGCCACCCAGTTATTTGATGACTCAATTGATGATTAAATGGAACACATACTGCTTTAGAACAATTATTGATGATGTACTATTACTGTGGACTGGATCCATACAGGAATTTTAAGAATTTATAAATGTGTTAAACAAAAATTAATGTGGGTTAAAATTAACATTTTAAATTCATCCCTCAAACATATTTTTTTTTGGATCTCCTGATTGAAAAAGGTAATGAGATAATATCACAACCTCTATCTTCAAAAAGACCACAGCTTAAAATACTGTCTTTAATTAGACTAGCTTACATCCAGAAGCTCTACAACAAAGATCATGGTAGTCTAATAATTAAGATTGAAAAGAAACTGTAGAAATAATCTGAACTTTAAACAAAAAGCAGATCTATTGAGGGAAAGATTTAAAGAAAAAGGAAATCCTAACAGATGTTTGAAAAATGACTTTAACTCAAAAACGGTCAGAATTGATTAATCAAAGCCATAAGAAAAAGGAAAATGAACAAGACAACCTAATACAGTACAGTGTATATTGACTTATTTTGAGTAGTGGAAGACAATTCAAAATACCTTTTCTAAGCATTGGCAATTGCTTACCTCAGATGAGGATTTAATCTAGGATATCAAAAATGAATCAGTGATCTCTTATAGATAAAGTAGCACATAGTTACTTCCAAAGAGTTAAAAATCTGGAATCTCCCAATTGGTTAAAACCGACCAAAATGATTATTTTGTTGTGGGCATTGTAAGACTTGTGATTACATTACTCCCACTAAGCAATTTATTGATCGGAACAAAAATAGGATTTATCCTTTAAAAGAATTCTATAATTGTTCAACTACTGGAGTAGTTTATGTCACAAAGTGCCATTGTATCAAACTTTACATGGGTAAAAAAACACATCAATTTCAAAGCCACATTTTGGAGCACATATATGCAATAAAGAAATAATAATATATCCAGTAGCAAGGCATGTGAAATACTGATGTTCTCAGGTTCCACATTATAGAAGCATTAAAACTTGGACCCTGTAAGGGAGATTTGGATAAATTGTTCCTATAACATAAGTGCAGAAACTGTAGATTTGCAACCTGCACACACAATCCAGATGGGGACTTAATGAGGGCTTTTCGTACAGTGTATAGTGGACCACTCTGCCGAGCTCCCTGTCCTAGCTACTCCCGAGCCTGAAGCCACGAATGGAAGAAGTGTGAGTGGAGGTGTGTTTATTTTGAATGTGTATTTTAGTATAATAGTTTGGTATATTATTGGGATATATTTGGGATATTGTAGATCAACTTTCTCTCTAAGGAACGTAATGGTGTAAAGGATCCAAAAGAGATGGAAGGCCTTAGTAAAATGAAACATAACAAGGGTAAAAGAAGAGGGAAAAGAAAAGGAAGTAAAAGACAGAATGATAACAATAACATCGGTTATTTAGAACGATCTTACGTTCTGTACTTTTGGGCCTCTTAATGTAACATTTCTGGTTGTTAACTGTAAAATGCAAAGAAGAGGCTTATGGTTCCAGCATTGGCTTTTATTTCCCATACCCAATTGATAAGTTGTACATGTTATTTGCTTTGGTATATTGCTCTTTTCTTCTTGTTGATGTGTAAATCTCCCAACGGTTGGGTAGAAGATATGTCTTATTATGAAGAGTATGTTATATATACCTTTCTATAACAATAAAATATTTCTACAAAAAAAAAAAAAAAAAAAATATATATATATATATATATATATATATATATATATATATATATATGTATATATATAAATATATTGATAAATTAAGATTTAAGTTACAAAACTAAGATTTAAAACTTTTATCTAAGAATCTTGCATTTGTATGTAGTTAATGCATGTAAAAAAGTGAACGTTTATAGCAGCAATTATTAACCAGTTGCTAAAATCTATTGGTACAATAAATTATAGCTATCATTTATATATTTTCAGTTAATATGATGTATTGATACAATGTTATAACTAGCATTTATATGTTCTAAAAAAGTATATGTAACTAATACGTTGATTATAAAAAACTAAATGAGACAATTGGAGGTGTATTAATTTGTTCATTTATTATTTATTTAATTTTTTATTATTATCAAGTGTATAAAAGTATAGTCAATTAACACATTCATCGTATCACTTTTCTAATTGAGATTAATCAATTATATTTACTAGTATAATCTTTAAAAAAAAATGAGTTAGCAGTTATAACACAAATTGATTTTTTTTTTTAGATATTTGGAGAACATAAGTACAATATATAATACATTATTTTTGTCACCATAATATTTAATAGAAAGAAACTGCTCAGGTATTTTCACAATATAAATATTAATTTCATTGAACCTTTTAATTATATTGATATTAACTCAAAGAACATTCACAGTCTCACAGTCTTCAATATTCAATATTTGATGAACGAATCAATTTAGTTTAGCATAGATATAAACTGACCTATATCACCCTGGTGCCTAACACCTTTTGATACAAATAACTTTATTAAATAGGGTTATTCCAAAAAAACAAAAAACACTGATATATATAAAATAGTGCTAATACTAATATATGTATAAAGGTATGGGCATATAGTCCTACCCAATAATCTAGTATATAAACAAAGCTAATAGCATCAAGCATAACATCGATAATACCATGGATACAATATGGATAACTCCATCAAAACTCCATAGTGTGTCAATAACAAATGTTTCCAGCAGATTAAATATAGGGTATTACGTAATCCTCATATGCAAATTAATTGCTAATCCTAGGATTACTGTTGAATAACTGCACTAAAAAATATTAAAAACATGAACTGTGCTGGGATAAGTAGTTACACTGCTATAATAGGAGGATATGTCAAAGTATTATCTGTGATAATGATAACTGCCACCAATTAACATGTCATAAACGCAAATACTTGCAGTTTTCGTTATTGCAGCTTCAATTTCTGTAACAAAAGATAGGCTCACAGTGGGTTACATCCTCTCCTCCTCGGGGAACATCCCTGCACACCAAAAAACACTAGTCCGTTTCACCCACACATGGGCTTCCTTATGGGCTATCGTGATTGTTGTCTCACAGGCTTTTAAAGCCCTTAACTTCCTGTTATTAGATGATCCTACATCATTATGCTTAATCGTGACAGTGCAATGTATGCTGCAATGAACATCTATAGGAATACGTCTCAATGGGACGCAATACGTACTCAGAAAGCAAGACAGCATTGGGCCAGTCATAAAAGATTCTACACCTATTGAAATATGTCTCAATTCTTGGAACGTAAAACAATGTGGGGACAATCAAAAATCTTCTACACTGATGTACCTAGCATTATAATAATGGGGCACATTCATCTATTGTATATATCTATAAATCTATATGGCCATTAACATATATTAACATAATTGATATACATTATGCCAATCAATAGCTTCTACACTAATATCCACAGTATTTTGATGATAATATAAAAGTGCAACCATCTATAATACAAATCTATATGGCCATGAACTTTATCATTGATAGCAAATACATAACAAACATTATTTAATTAATGTGCCCGTAAATACTTCATGCAAAATACTTAAATATTTGGTTAATAAATACATTTATATATTCTCATATTTAAATAAAATAATAAAATAAAATTAACAATCCAAATAATAATAATAATAAGTATGTATAAATAAATTAACATAACCATTTCATGTATCTAATAGATTATTGCACTTTCTATATTTAGACTAATATTATAGTGTGACATAATTTATATAGCAAAATATCTATAAAACAATGTATTAAATCATGGGTACTGTTCATCTATTTGCACAAGCTGTGTTTAAATATAATGTTTTTCATACTAAAATATATATATATGATTTGAAGATTTCTTAAAGTGTATATAAGAGCTTTAGCACCCATTAATATAAACAGCTAGTGGAATAAACAATTTCAAAATAATTCTCTAAACTAGTGATGCCATAAGAAAAATAGCTATATAAAAAGAAAGATAAGAGAAATGCTCTGGACCTATTAAAACATAAATTAAGCTAGGTAAGATGATAATCTGTAAAATGCTGGTCTGTAACTGTTTTCTCACTTTTTTTCCTGTTTTACCAGATCTGGCATCCCTAATCTCTTCCGGATTCAGACATGATGCCTTTAAGACAAGACCTGGCACCCCTAATCTCTTCCTGATTCAGAAACGATGCCTTTAAGACAAGACCTGGCACCCTTAATCTCTTCTTGATTCAGAATCCACCCCTTTAAGACGAGACCTGGTACCCCTAATCTCTTTCTGTTCAGAAACTACAATTTTAATACAAGACCTGGTACCCCTAATCTCTTACTGATTCAGAAACTACTCCTTTAACACAAGACCTTGCACTCATAATGTCTTCCTGTTCAGAAACCATCCTTTTGACACAAGACCTCGCATCCTTAAATCTTTTCCTGATTCAGAAACCACCCCTTTAACACAAGGTATATATCTAAAATTAACACAAATATTCAGATATGTTTTTTTCTATAATTTGCATAAGATGTGTATAACTTATACATTTGAATTTGTCACTTTGTCTGAATTTACCTCCCCTTGTCTTGGTCTGTAACTGTTTTCTCGCTTTTCTTCCTGTCTCCCAGACCTGCAACCACCTAATCTCTTCCTGAGTCAGAAACCACTTTTCTCTCAGCCTCCCCCACATAAATGCTCCTCAGTTGTTGCAGCTTTTGACATTCCCATGTACAGGTTATATTATCTGACCACTAGGGGAAGATAACATACTATAGCCACTCATCTCACACTGACTTTCCATCATATTCCTTCCCTCTCTTGCTAAATGAAAATCTTTCCAACTTTACACGCCTTCCTACCTAAGCAAACTTTCACTTCATAGCCTGCATAATCAATCAAAGAGTGGCCAAAGCAGTACTCTGCTACTTCAGAAAAAAATATAGAACGCTTTAAATTCAAATTCAAGGCAAGCCATTTAACATCACAGTGATCCAAATCTGTGATCCAACCACAAATGCAGAAGATGCTGAAGTTGTCCAGTTCTACAAAGATATTAAATGCCCCATAGATATAACACCAAGAAAATATGTTACTATCATCATAGGAGATTGTAGTGCTAAAGTAGAAAACCAAAAAATACCTGAAATAAACGGTTGACTTTGGCCTTGGAGTACAAAATGAAGCAGGTCAGAGATTAGTAGAATTTTGTCAAGATAATTCTCTAATCATAGTAAACACCCTCAAGGATGACACATGGACATCACCAGATGTGCAATATAGAAATCAAAATAATTATTTAATTTGTAGCCAAAGATGTAGATTCTCTATACAGTCAGCAAAAAGAAGACCCAGAGCTGACTACTGCTGAGATCGTAAGCTTTTTATTTTTCAGAATTACATTGAGTTAAAGAGGAAATATCTTCAGACTAAGCAGATACTAAATAAATATCTCCTGTGAATATGCAGTGGAGGTAAAGAATAGATTTAAGGGATTAGACATGGAATATAGAATGCCTGAAGAAACTGAACAGAAGTTTGTCCAGAACAAAGCAACAAAGAATACCCCCCCCCCCCCAAAAAAAAAAAAAGAAAACTAAGAAGGTACACTGGCTGTCTGATGAGGCTTGAAAGTAGGCCAGAAAAGAAGGAAAGTGAAAGGTATGCAAGATAGGACAATATTTCTCCAACAGAAAGCAGAATTCCAGAGGATAACAAGAATTGACAAGTAGACATTCTATAATGAGAGATGTAATGAGTAAGAAGAAAATAACAGAATGGGAAAGTCAAGACATCTATTCAAGAAACTTATCATGCAAAAGTGGTTTTGATAAAAGACAAAAATGGTAGGAACTTAACAGATCAGATAAAGAAGCAGTGGCAGGAATACACATAACATCTGTAAAGGAAGGATCTTAAGAGCATTGATAACCTCAATAGTTTGTCCAATGAACTAGAGCAAGACATCTTGGAAATTGAAGTGAGATGGGCCATGCTCATAACAAAGCTGCAGGACGTGATGGAATCTCAGCTGAACACAGAATACATCACACGTTAAGTAAGACTGGACAAATCCAAAACTGGAAATAATACTGCTGGGAGAAATATCAACAACCACAAATACAAGAATGATACTACTCTTATAGATGAAAATGATAAGGAAAGAAAGGGTCTATAGATGAGGGTGAAAGATGAGAGTGCAAAAGTTGGCCTGCTGCTCAGCTTTAAAAAGCAAACCACAATCTCAGTTCCTGGCAAATACATGGGGAAGAAGTGGAGGCAGTGACAGATTTTATTTTTCTGGGCTCCAAGATATCTGCAGATAGTGACTGCAGCTATGAAATTAAAATATGTTTTATTCTGCTGGGGAAAGCTATGACAAGTCTGGACAGGCTATTAAACATAAAGCTATCATACTATCAACAAAGGTCTATGTAGCTAGAACTATTGTATTCCCAGTAGCAGCATACGGATACGAGAGCAAGACTATAAATAAGGCTGTGCACAGCAGCATTGACATCTTTGAATTGTGGTCCTGGAGAAAACTTATTAGAGTCCCTTGGACTGCAAGAAGATCCATCAATCAACACTACAGGAAATCAATTCAAACTGTGCACTTGAATGTTTGATCATGAGGCTAAAGCTTAAATATTCTGCTCATATCATGAGAAAACAAGATTCCCTAGAAAAGACTCTGATGTTGGGAGAAATTGAAGAAACAGAATAAAGGGAACGACAGAGGAGGAGATGGATAGATGATGTAATTGAAGCAATGAACATGAGCTTGAGAGATCTCAGGGGGGCACTGGCTGAGAGATGTGCCTGGTGTGCTGCGGTCACAGAGTCAGACACAGCTGAAGGACTGAACAATAACTATAGATGAAAGCTTCCTGATAAGGTTAAAGCGGCTTAATCCATTTAATGTGTTTCTATGTGTCAAGCATGGTTTTTATGTAATTTATGTGATTAAGAACATCAAGAATACAGGTTATCATGAAGTGGATTGTACATTTCTAAAATTCACATATTTTGCACGTGTGAACATTTATTCCAAACACTGTCCAAATGCTGAACTTGTGAAAATAAGTTATTCTTTTAGCATTGCTATGTTCCTAACTTCAAACACTCCATGGTCTCAGATTCATAAAATGTTTAGATCAAGGCATTTGACATATACTAATAAGGATTGTAGTGTTGATCTATGGAGACATGCAAAATGTCCTTGGGAGTATCTACATTTTTTCATCTCATGTGTATGTTGTTGATCAGATATAGGTGGTGTTTTAGCAGTGGAGTATTATTTTATAGCTAGTATAATTCTCTGGGTATGGAGGCCTTAGATTTGCTTCAGTAATGTCTCATAAAGTATTGTCATAATATTTATAAACCTAGCAATTTGCCCCCCAAAGACTGTACTGACTAATGTAAGGGCGTCCTCTTTTATGTTTGTTCTTTTGTTCTCAAATCTTTTATCAGAGTCAATTCCTTCCAATGTGTTTTATTGGTCATAATATTGGGTACATAATGTGAAAGGCAAATGTAGCAGTAAGGCAATCAAAAACAGATGACAATATTTATAACTAAATCTCTTTTTATGATGTTCTTGTCCTTCCACATAAGCCATAATATAAATGTATATTATTAAATTTAAATTGGGATATTTCTGCATATTTCCATAGATATTAACTTAAAGGACCACTGTATAAAAGTTTTTAGCATATTATTAAAAAGTATATTTGAAATTAGAAGACTCTTAAAGTGATTAAGCAGCAAAGGAAGATGTGTGTTGCTTGATCAGAGCTGCAAATGGAAACTTATGGAATAAATTTTTTTTTCTTGGCGTTACAAGAAATTTTCAAATTTATCCTAGCTTACATTGTGTTGAACAATATTCAGACAATTTACAGGTTATATAGGAAAATCTCTCACAGAAATATATCTTCTTAAATTAAAAGGTAATATTTAGTTCAATTACTTTTTTCAGCTTTTTGTTATTATAACTATTTTTTTGCATTTGATGTTATGTATAAAAAAAATAAAAAATAAAAAAAATCTGTATTTTTTTAGTGTATCTTGTTATAAAAATTATCTAACTTCCTCCGCACTGGACCTTTAATGTGTTGCTCATGAACTCATTGATGACCAATGGGGGCAATTAAAATAAAATATTGTGGGCTTTTAATATTGTACAAAATTGATCTGATTGCTTTCCTGGGCAATCAGAACATTTGATTAGCATTGTGGAGCCCCACCTTTCTTAAATACTAATTTGGGACCCCTCTGCATATTTTAATCATTGGTGGCCAGTGGAAAGCAAAAGTGCTCTGCAGTGCTCACCACCGCTTCTTATCTGTTCTGGCAGTCAAAGCACTGTGAGTAATCTTGCTGAAGTATCAGCCCAGGAGAAGTTTCAGATTGTTTTATCATTATTACTTCCACTAGTCATTAATGGTTTAATTATTAACCCATTGTAGGTCCAGTGGGGAGAACTTATATAGGAAGGTCCCAGTAATGTTTAAACATTAATAATTGCTCATGGAGGAATTTTAAAATACACCCGCTTCTACCTTGTAATAGATCCTAGCTTTGCCCAGCAGGGTCACATGTATTTGTCACAATGTCGGCAGGCAGATGATTAAGTATATAACCTATTATGGAATTCATAAAAAAAACACATAATCAATTCTCAAATATGAATTTTGAGGTGAAGAAAATAAAGCATACATACAGGAGTTAGGGTGTACTTCTCTCTAGTTTTACTAACTGTAAGCTGTCCAAGATGCCATTAATTTAGTAGATTTTTTTTTTAAGTTAGGTTTGGATTTATCTAACGTTTTATTAATTGCAACATTAAATCTCCATCTATAATTATTTGCCCTTTACCTTTTCTTTTTAATAAGTGTAGAAAATTGTATGGTAAATTTAAGAGATTTAATATTAGGAGTATATATGGAAACAAGGCTATAAGCTAATACATTAATTGTTGGAATTACTACTATACATCTCCTTTCTTTATCACTAGATTCAGTTGTGCTCCAAGTAGATTTCAGTACCATTTTACTTTTTTAGATGAGATGTTATGTAAAAAAAATGTACATTTATATGTAAAACTTTAGGAGAATGTTGAATAGTAAGGAATGTTTCTTGCATATTTAAATGCAAAACATATCTTGCTTGGGGTACTATATACATTCACATTATGTGAAATTATATATAAATTTGTAATTTATTAGTCTTTTTAAGTATTGTTGATATTTAAGTAATACCATTGAATAATATAAAAGTTGCCAGATTTTGTTTATGATTAAGTAATAGAGATGTCGCGAATAGTTCGCCGGTGGACTTTTTTCGGCGAACATAGCATGTTCGCGTTCGCGGCGAACTGCGAACATATGCAAGATTCGACCCGCCCCCAATACTTTATCATTGAGCAAACTTTGACCCTGCATGTCACAGTCAGCAGACACATTCCAGCCAATCAGCAGCATACACTCCCTTCCACACCCTTTCCCCTCATGGACAGCAGCCATTTTGGAATCATAAGTAACTTGCAGTCTTACTGAGAGGAGGGACAGTTTGGATGATACTGCATCAATAGGGAAAACCATAGCTAGGCAAGTTTATTCAGTGTCCAGTGCAGTGCTGAAGGACTCTTGTGCATTATTATTATTATTATTACTACTATTTAATGTGTAGATGTACCAGCTGGGCATGCATTATTATTATTATTATTATTATTATTATTATTATTATATAATGTGTAGATGTACCAGCTGGGCATGCTCTTGTGCATTATTATTATTATTATTAGTAAAATACTACTACTAATGTCAGGGGTTTTACCTATTAAATATATAAATGAGTATACTCCTATATATATATATATATATACAATTTCATTATATATTTCTGATTAAATATATCCTCTTAATATTTTAATTAATACACATATAGAAATTCCTCAAACATAACAGTGTTTGATATCATCGGATAGGAAATATCTTAAACTTTTCATATCTATGTGTTATGTTATACCTATATTGCACATCATCATTTTATTTTGAGTTTTTAATTTTATACACATATTCCATTTTTCCTGAGCTTCACTAAGTGTCTACATTGTAATGAGGATGTAAACAGTGAAACCAACAAAAGGCTAGTCATTAGTATTCATACTAGATTCTTTTGATCCTCAAATGTCATGAAATAGTAACACCTCAAATTGGAGACGAGAGATCCACCATTTGGCTCTGATAGACAATATTTGTTTGACTGTGCATTTGATATTCATGTATCCCCACTTAGCACAATAGTGAGAAATAATTCCAGGATGTGATTAAGGTGATATCTAGATAAGAATGGCTATTTAAAATAGGCCTAGGAAAGGAGAGAGGAAAAGGAGGAAGACAGACAGACAAAGGGGAGAGAGGCTGACTCAGAGACACATGCAATCCTAAGAAAGAGAGGACATATTTTTGGCTCCTGATATATTTCATTTTTCATATAATAATCGATTTGGGATTATCCAGGCTGACTCTACGTGATATTGGGTTGATTCGGGTATCCGGTAATGTATAGATTTAATTTCAAACTTCTGTGATATAAAAGATAAATTGATCTTATTTATACCACTAAATCAATTATATCACAGAAGCCACCAATATATCTACTGTAGGTATTATTCACATTGTGATATATTTTCCTTTGTTCCAATAGTATTTTTGTATTTCAATATATGGTTATTATTATAGCATCACCCCATTATTAGTTATATAGTTCTATTGGGGTATATTATATATTCTGCCAACAATATTATTGTGACTTACTATATTAATAAGATTGATTCTCATGTTTATTATAAATAGCTAAAATAAGGAATATTGATTAATGGTAATTTATTGTTATTTTCTATTTCCTAGAAGATTTTGTTGATAAAGAAGTTAGGTTTTTCTTGTTTTATTAACATTTTATCGTATTTATATTGTAGTAGACTTAATTGGGTTATTGACATCTGAAAATCATATAGTACTGTTTAGAACTTTTTTTTATTACTCTAGAATTCAATTGTGATATTGATGATAATAAACGCTGTTTTGTTTAAAAGCTATACTTTCCTATAAATTGACGTTATAATCGGACAATAAGTTAAATTGACTATTTCAAATATCATTTTACTATAAACACCACGACACTAATAATAATAATAATGCACAAGAGCATGCCCAGCCAGTACATCTACACATTATATAGTAATAATAATAATAATAATCACATATATAGTTGTGAGCGTACGTGTCGTTGCTCACGCTTGCGGGCTCGCGTAGCGAGCCCGCGGCCCTCGCGCAGCGAGCCGCAGCCCTCGCGTAGCTAACCGCGGCCCTCGCGTAGCGAGGTCACTGGGCAAGGGCCTCAGTTGCTGGCATGGAGCGCCGAAGGCGCTCCATGCCAGCAACTGAGGCCCCTCGCTTCGCGAGGGCCTCAGTTGCTGGCGAGGTCACTGGGCAAGGGCCTCAAACCCTCGCAAACTTCACGTCGCTACTCAAAAAACACGACACACAAATTACGACACTCGCTAAATTTTACGAGCAACGCAAACAACCTACGAAACACGTTACCACACATTACGACCTCGCAAACATCGGACGCAACACGCCGACATACAAACATTTAAAACACAATACATACACACAGCACATACATAAAAACCTTACCTACACCAAGAGGGAGCACCCAGGACCTCAAAAATGCAACTTAGACCTCGATTTTACTCGAAATAAAAGAGTTTTGAGACTAAAAAAAAATCTAAGCGACAGAAAAAATGGCCGCCGAACAAAACGTAAACGAGGCTACAGCACTCTAAACTCGCAAAACACCACAAGAAACTCGCAAAACACCACAAGAAACTCCCAAAACGACACAAACCACCTACGGATATTCATACCACACACTGCACACATTCAGCATGCTTACACAGCAGCTCCACACCACTACTGCAGCAACATCAACACAGATTGCCAGCTCTTCATCACAATGCTTCAAAATAGGTACAGTATATTCATTTAGTAATGTATTACATATTTCATTATTATACACCAAACAGCATTAGCTACCTTACAATTTCATTGCCGTCATTTTTTGACGGGCAATTCGCTAGTAATAATAATAATACACAAGAGCATGCCCAGCCGGTACATCTACACATTATATAGTAATAATAATAATAATGTAGAAGAGCATGCCTAGCCGGTACATCTACACATTATATACTAATAATAATAATAATAATAACAATAATAATAATAATGCTCAAAAGCATGCCCAGCCGGTACATCTACACATTATATAGTAGTAATAATAATAATAATAATAATAATAATAATAATAATAATATAGAAGAGCATGCCCAGCCGGTACATCTACACATTATATAGTAATAATAATAATAATAATAAAGCAGAAGACCTCCCCTGTGTCTCCCCCCCCACTCCCTCCCATGTGTCTCTCTCCCCCCTCTTCCCTGTGTCTACCCCCACTCCCTCCCATGTGTCTCTCTCCCCCCCCCTCTCCCCTGTCTCACTCCCACCCTTGCCTGTGTCTCTACCCCCTCTCCCTTCCCCAGTGTTTCTTTCCCCCCTCTCCTGTGTCTTTTCTCCCTTCCCTCTTCCCTGTGTCACTCCCCCCTCCCCTGTGTCCCTACCCCCCTCTCCCTTCCCGTGTTTCTTTCCCCCCTCCCCTGTGTCTTTCCCCCCTTCCCTCTCCCCTGTGTCTCTCCCCCCTCATCTGTGTCTCTTCCCCCTTCTCCCCTGTGTCTCTACCCCCTCCCCCCTGTGTCTCTACCCCCTCTCCCTTCCCCTGTGTTTCTTCCCCCCCCTCCTCTGTGTCTTTACCCCCTTTTCTCTCCCCGGTGTCTCCTCACCATTCCCTCCCATTAGTCTCTCCCCCCTCTCCCCTGTGTCTCTACCCCCCACTCTCTCCTGTGTCTCTCCCCCCCTCCCATGTGTCTCTTCCCCTCACCTCTCCCTTACCCTGTTTCTCTTCCCCCCTCTGCCCTGTGTCTTCCTCCCCCTCTCCACTGTGTCTTCCTCCCCCTCTCCCCTCTCCTGTGTCTTCCTCTCCCTCTCCCCTGTGTTTCCTCCCCCTCTCTCCTCCCCTGTTAGCTTCTATACGCATGCATACATACGATAAGAAATCTGGGGGGGGGGTTACCCCTTACCCCCCCCCCCCCCCCCACAGTTCCAACACCCATGTGTACTGAATAATATTGTATTGCATTATGTTATATTATATCACTAGCGACTTGCCTGGCACAAATGATGGGGCAATAAAGTTTGAACGGGGCAATTAAATTGTAAGCCATGGCAATGCTGTTTGCCACACAATGTGATGCTTTTTGTACTCTGAGGACCTTCGGCGCTCATTGTGAGCCTCTTCCCTCGTGTCCTTCATGTTTCGTGCTTTGCAATGATCAATCTTCGGCGCTCATCGCAAAGACAGATATATAAGTACAGTGTTAAATATATAATTTTTTTTGTGCAGTGTAAATTAAAAAATGTATCCAGGTCTCAGAGCATAATAAAGTGATTTAGATTTGTAACTGCTTTGAGAGTGCTATCGCTGGCAGCCAATGAGCAGTAATCCAGATATATAACTGCAGAGTAAAAAGTAAAACATTTTAGTGTAGTGTAAAGTCTACATTTTTATTTTCCATTACTAATTAATACTTATTAAATGAATGCACGATAATAACTATTGTGAATGAACAAATGTATTAGGAAGTGCGAAGCGTTAATGTATGTAAAGTAACCGCAGTGTAAAATATGCTATTAAGCGTATTTTTTTTATATATATTTTTTTTAATAACAATGAATTAATTAATTACTAAAATACTTTACCTATTTGTAATTAATATATCCAGTGATCAATAACCTGAAGAGCTAACAATCAGTTTTGATTTTCCTGCAGCTTACAGTGTACATTTGGACTGTTGGTGACCCGAGGTGTAAGTGTCAGCAATGTGCGCAGTGCACTAGGGGAAACCGCTTGTATAGTCGTGTAACGCGCCATTTTAGATTTGTAATGTTATTAGTTGCAAGTTAGTATTGTAAAATGGCGGCGATTGTGTATGTGTTACGCGGCTCGCCAGCAGTTTCCATTATTTATAATAGTGTATTTTGTACCTCGTCCGTTCCTAGGTAAAAGTCGTACATGGCTGGCGATGTTTTGCGCGGTTTGGGGTCGTGTAGTCTCGTTTTCATTTTTTCCGGACGCCATTTTTTTTGTCGCTTAGCCGATTTACAAGTGCCAACTGGGGAAGACGTTACAGATATCACATATATAGTTGTGAGCAGGCGGGTTGTTGCTAACGCTGCGGGCTTGCAAAGCGAGGGCCAGAGTTGCTGGCAAGGAGCGCCGAAGGCTCCCACGTCGGCTGCAATGAGCCGCAGGCGGGACTTACACCATCAAATTTACGGACTTACCATCCAAAAATACGGGACTTAGAAAAAAAAACATTACGAGCTCACAAAAATACGACCTTAACGCCAGAACCGCACGCACTTAAAAACATTAAAAACACAATAAATACACACAACAAACACATAAAAAGCTTACCCACAGCAAGGCGGGCACCGAGGACCTCTGCAAGTGAAGTTACACCTCCATTTAAGTCCAAATTCATGAGTTTAGACACCCGAAAATCACCTAAGTGAGAGAAAAAATGGCCCTTGAAAAAAAGAAAACGAGGCTACAGGACCCTAAACACGCAAAACACATACGGATTTTCCTAAAAAGCCGTACGAGGTAAAGATACACTATTAACAAGGACGCAAAATCATCCACACCCGCGTACCACATACACATTCCCCGCCATTTTACAACACTAACTTACACAATGCGGAAGTACCCAGCTACCCTAACGGCTTCCTCTCGCGCACGCAGCCTATTTACACTACACACTGCACACATTGCTGACACTTACACAGCAGCTCCACAGCACTGAAAACCTACATTGTATGCTGCAGGAACATGAAAACAGATTGTCAGCTCTTCAGCACAATGCTTCCTGCATATATTACTTACAAATAGGTAAAGTATATTCATTTAGTAATTATTTCATTAGCATACAAAAATACATATACACAAAAAAAACATTATCGCATTAAACATAAAAGCCATTCACTGCACGCCTCACAACGAGCGCCAACGCTGCTCATAGCATACAAAGCCTTGCAATAAGCGCAAAAAACACATCACCGCCGACCAAAGAATAACAGCAAAAGCGCCTATCAGAAAAAAAATACAACCAACAGCCTCGCAATGAGCGCCGAAGGATCTCCGACCGCCAACAAAATGAATGTCTCGTCCAAACCATTACCTGCCTTACAATCTTATTGCCGCCATTTTTTGATGGGCAAGTCGCTAGTAAATATATAAAGATCAAGATAATAAAAGTATCAGGAAATGTAACACAAAGATGCACGCGCGTCTGAATAATACGACAAATACGGATTTTTGTCATAAGTGATATGATCGCAGTATTGGGTCATAAACCCTAAACACTGGAATCTGTTACATACAATTTACTGATGATGTCATCAATTGGCTTCAAGAGGGGGGGGGTCTCTTTTCATACTTTTTGAGCGGTGCAAATCCAACATAAGCAGAGAGGAAACGCCACATCTGTGGGACACACACAAAGAGGTTCAGTTTGGGAGAAAAAAAACAACAAATATGAAATATTTAATAATCATATTTTGATGTTACCAACAGATAAGGAAACAAAACTGAGGTTATTATATCTAATAGTAGCAAGCCTGGGAGTACTGGGAGTAATAATACTGCAGCAGGAGGTCAGGACTAATGTCACTCTATAGACACCCAGTCAGATAAAGTCAGTACTAATGTCCCTCTATAGACCCCCAGTCATATAAAGGTCAGTACTAATGTCCCTCTATAGACACCCAGTCAGATAAAGGTCAGTACTAATGTCACTCTATAGACACCCAGTCAGATAAAGGTCAGTACTAATGTCCCTCTATAGACACCCAGTCAGATAAAGGTCAGTACTAATGTCCCTCTATAGACCCCCAGTCATATAAAGGTCATTACTAATGTCCCTCTATAGACACCCAGTCAGATAAAGGTCATTACTAATGTCACCTATAGACCCCCAGTCATATAAAGGTCAGTACTAATGTCACTCTATAGACACCCAGTCAGATAAAGGTCAGTACTAATGTCACCTATAGACCCCCAGTCATGTAAGGTGTAACCCTTACACTACCTGATCGATACAACATCATACCTGATGTTTTAAAGCACGTTATTCCAAACAATTTAGGAATGTTAGGTAATTTATGCCCTTTATGGCTTAAAACCAGACTCTGTATCAACTATGTAATTTTCCGTGGGAGTTTTGCCATGGATCCCCCTCCGGCATGCCACAGTCCAGTTGTTAGACCCCTTGAAACAACTTTCCCATCACTATTGTGGCCAGAAAGAGTCCCTGTGGGTTTTAAAATTTGCCTGCCCATTGAAGTCTATGGCGGTTCGCCGATGTTCGCCGGTTCGCGAACATTTGCAGAGGTTTGCGTTCGCGGTTCGCGAACCGAAAATTTTAGGTTTGCGACATCACTATTAAGTAAATATTAGAGTCACCTCTCATTGTTATATGTACATATTCAATAATTGAAGTTATTGATAAGGTATGCTTTTAGATCACATCCCCATATACCAATTATAAGCACATTGAGTAGCATTGAGTAAAATGTGTTATAAACCATTAAAATATTGAACATTTTAACAAAACTTTGCATTATGTCTACATCATATCTATACGTTTTAGAGTTTCACAGAAAATAAGAAAGTGTCCGTTTAATTTAAACAGGAAGGTGTTGAAGTATATGAAGAAGCAGAGTCCCAATCTAATTAATCAGACAACAGGACCTTTCTTTTTTGAAGAATTCCTTCTAGGATGTATATAAGATAGTGTTGCCAGGTTAGTATGTTGAGATTCATTTTTATTTGTTTACTATTGTCCAGATACTTTGTGGTATTAGAGGATGTTTTAGGGAAGTAAAGAGTTGAGGGAGGGTCTGATCCACTTAATCTAGTTATAATGCAGCTCCTTACTGTCACTGTCAAGTGTTGTGTTGTACAAAACAGTACTTCATCTATATCTCATCTAATTAGACTACAATATTTTAAGAATCGGTTTAGGATGTCTCTGTTTTTCAAGTATAATAAAAGATAAGTCAGCAAAGAGCTGAATCACATTTTCTTAATAAATTAGTGGTTGTTTGATTCTGGCAGCTTGCAAAATAGCTTTTATAGCTGGAATGTTGTGGAGACAAATTATAATATATCTTGGTGTATTGGAAGTTGGATTAGTAAGGACTCTGTGTGCCCTATCTAATGTTAATTCTGAAGTTGGAATGTCAGGTAGAAACCATTGCTTAATTATTGTCCCTATTTTTGTTCCATTTTCGTAACTTTCAGGCACTCCTCTACATTGCATATTGTCTCTTCTTGACCTATTGTCTAAATTGTCAATCTGTTCATGATGTTTTCTTCATAACTCAGTCCTATCTTTCCCTTTGATGTTTCAAACCTGTAAATGTTATCAGTGCTAAAGATGCAAATTTAATTGCAACAATTCAACAAGCCTGCAATTGCCCTCAAGCCTGTAAATTGTGACTGTATAAAAAAGTCCTACAAGTACTAGATATGATTTGCAATTGGGTTAAACACCCGTTCGTAACACAGTAAAAGCAAATATAAATATACTACTGAACTTTAAAATACTGGGAAAGCAATGAATTGAAGAATCAATAGAATTAATTGTACAACAGTCTCAAGCTTGCAAATCTGCAATAAAAAAGTATTTTCTTTATGTTTTATTTCCATGTTATATTGATACAAGAAATTAAGGAGTTAATACATATCAGGCCACCCACATGGACTAGAACAGATTATTTATTAATTATTATGTATTTCTACATTTCTGGATTGTGATTCTGATGGCAAATCGTACTTCTAAACACTAATTAACTGTAGTCTAAATAAATAATTTTATAATCCGTATTAAATACGAATGTCGTTGAAAAATATTTTCTTTTAAAATGCATCTACTATAATCTTTTTTATGTTGTGAGACTATAGTCCATAATAATAAATTAAGTTTGAAATTATTGCAGCATTAATACACTGTTACAGTGTCTGAAAGTAGATCAAATCAACGTGAAAACATGTTATATTGTAATCTTAATTTAATATTTTTTTGCAGCTGGTTTGTTCAATGTGAGTGACAGGTTGTTATAGCTGGACACAAATTAATAAACACTAATATATATTATCTTGGTTTCTTGTCTGTAGTTTACTATTTCATTAGCTGCAATAAAGCCTAGAATATTGCATAATAATGGTGCCATTCACTCTTTAAAGTACTATAGAAGTATTAATAAATGAGCTGCAATTCAAGACAAACACTAATAGCAGCACAGGTCAGAGTATCAGTTAAGATGAAATGCATATAAATGCCTCTTCGAAAACTCTATATTCTTTAATGTTTAAAAATGCCACAGAGGCATGTAGGTAGCCCTTTGTTTATTATATTGTTTACTGTTATGCACAATGATATTTACACAGTGGAGTCAATAATCTCTTTAACATAAAACAATAAATAAAGCAATACAATTTGAAATGTATTGAATATGTGTTTGAATGTTATGAATGTTCTCAATGTTTCTTTCTCTTCTAGTATAATTAATTTTTGACAGTATATTTATTACTAGGGCAAATATTTTACATTTCTATTTTTGCTTCTTGTCCTGAAATATTTTAGTAAGTTTCAGTTCAATTGAACATACAAATGAATTGTGTGCAGTGATCTCTTAAATATTTGTCTGACTGGCAGTACTTTAATTTAGATAAAACTCTTCAGTTATGTAAAAGATGACTGTTCACTAACTGCCAGCTTGTACTATATCAGTTATAATAGCTTCTATAGTGAGATAATGTTAGGTGATCTTAATTGCAGCTTACAAGTTTTTAACTGAACCACATCAACACTTTACCTTAAAGGTATATCTAAGTTTCACTGTTCTAACACATGTTGCTGATATTAGAAACACACATTAAATTGAGTCCAGAGCTGCTTACATAGGCACTAACAAGCAGCAGTAACCGTAAAAAAAGTTCTCTCTGCTGGTAGGTCCCCTGGTTGTGCTGAAATACAGTGAGCATGTGCTTTAAAGGAGTCATGGTTTTGGATTAACAGAGTGAATGGGTGTCCCTGACCAGTTCCCCAGAGTTCAGTTTATCAACTGTATTTCTGAGTAATAATTTGAGAAGGAAATACGTTTATTAACTTATTTTTTAGACACTCAAATGGAATTGCAAATGTACTATTCATTGTTTGTGCTACTGTACTCTGTATGGTGGAGGACCTCTATCACTCTTGAGCCCACCATAAGTAAAATGATTGCTGTAGTGAACTACTCTCTACAAAAATCTATCACACAAACCAGGAACCCACCCCACACTGATGAGCGGCAGTAACTGCAAAATAGTTTTGTCTGCAGGTAGGTCTTCTGGTTTGTGCATACTCCATCTGGTGCTGTGCTTAAAGCGAGCATATGCTTAAAAGTTTATTCACTTATTTTTAAGACATTTAAAAAGAATCACTCATTGTTGGTACTACTGTAGTGGAGGGCTTCTGTGACTCTTCAGCTCACCATAAGTAAAATGATTGCTGTAGTAAAGTGTATACCGTATATACTTGAGTATAAGCCGACCCGAGTATAAGCCGAGGCACCCATTTTACCACAAAATACTGGGTAAAATGAGTGACTCAAGTATAAGACGATGGTGGGAAATGTGCTGCCCCCTGTGTCCCTCTTGTACCCTCTGTGTCGCCCTCTCTCTCCGTGTCTCTTCTCCCCTTTCCCTTCCCTGTGTCTCTTCCCCCCTCCCTTATCACCCTCCTCAACCCCACTCCTCAACCTCCCTCCTCATCCTTAACCTCCCTCCTCATCCTCAACCTCCCTCCTCATCCTCAACCTCCCTCCTCAACCTCCCTCCTCATCCTCAACCTCCCTACTCATCCTCAACTCCCTCCTCAACCTCCCTCCTCATCCTCCCTCCTCAACCCCCTATCCTCCACCCCCCTCCTCAACCCCCACATCCTTATCCTCTCTCCTCAACCCCCCATCCTCAACCCCCCATCCTCAACCCCCCTCCTCAACCTCAAGCCCCCTCCTCAACCTCTCATTCTCATCCTCATCCTCAACCTCCCTCCTTATCCTCAACCTCCCTCCTCAACCCCCCCATCCTCAACCCCTTCCTTAACCTCCCATCTCAACCCCCCATTCTCAACCCCTCCTCGAGCCCCCCCTACTCAACCCTCCATCCTCCTCCTCAACCCCCTCCTCAACCTCAACCCTCCTCAACCTCAACCTCAACCCTCCTCAACCTCAACCCCCCTCAACCCCAACCCCCCCTCCTCAACCTCCCTCCTCAACCCCCCATCCTCATCCTCTCTCCTCAACCCCCCCTCAACCCATCCTCCTCATCCTCAACCTCCCTCCTCATCCTGAACCTCCCTCCTCATCCTCCCTCCTCATCCTCAACCTCCCTCCTTAAACCCCTCCTCAACCCCCTCCTCAACCTCCCCATCCTCAACCCCCTCCTCAATCTTCCTCTTCAACCCCCCATCCTCAACCCCCCATCCTCATCCTCAATCCCCCATCCTCAACCTCCCACCTCAACCCCCCTCAACCCCGCTACTCAACCTCAACCCCAACCCACCTCCTCAACCTCAACCCCCTCAACCTCCCCCCTCAATACCCCTCAACCCCAACCCCCCCCTCAACCCCCCCTCCACCTAAACCTCGCTAAATACCTCCCCCCTCTCCCCTCACTTACCTGCTTGTGCTCCGGCCTCTGCTCCTTGACCCGGCGCGCATTTGACGTCACATGTGCGCTGCGTCATTAGCATATACTGGGTGCCGGCAGGTGGAGGAGGGGGGTTGAGGGGGGTTTAAGTTAAGGAGGGGGGAGGGAAAAGAGACACACAGGGGGTTATAGACATACGGGGGGGGGGTTAGAGACACACGGGGGGTTAGAGACACATGATAGGGGGGGTTAGAGAGACACGGGGGGGGGGGGGGGAGTGACTCGAGTATAAGCCGAGAAGGCCCTTTTTTGCCATAAAAAAAGGGCTGAAAAACTCGGCTTATACTCGAGTATATACGGTATATATGTATATATATATATATATATATATATATATATATATATATATACATGTATATATACATATATATATACACAGATGTGCTTAAAAGTTGGCATACCCTTGGTGAATTGGTAATACATGTACCATTTTTAAAGAAAACATAATTGAGCAGGCACACCAAATGTATTTTATTTCTTATGGTATTCATATTTAACTGTAGGTTGTAACAGAAAGGCACAATCATAAAACAAAACATGGCAACAAAGAAAAAAATGAAATTACCCTGTTCAAAAGTTTGCATACCCTTAGTTCTTAATACTGTATTTTGCCCCATTTAGCATCAATGACAGTGTGCAGTCTTTTGGAATATTTGTCTATGAGGCCCCTAATTCTTGCAAGTGGTATAGCTGCCCATTCATTTTGGCAAAATGCCTCCAGGTCATGCAAAGTCTTTGGTTGTCTTGCATGAACCGCACGTTTGAGAGCTCCCCAGAGTGGCTTGATGATATTAAGGTCAGGAGACTGTGATGGCCACTCCACAACCTTCTCCTTTTTCTGCTGTAACCACTGGAGAATCAACTTGGCCTTGTGCTTAGGGTCATTGTCATTCTGGAAAGTCTAAGAGTGTCCCATGCACAGCCTTCGTGCAGAAGAATGCAAATTGTCTATCAGTATTTTCTGATAACATGCTACATTCATCTTGCCTTCAATTTTCACAAGATTCCATGTGCCTTAGAGCTCATACACCCCAAAAACATCAGTGAGTCACCATGCTTCACAATGGGGATGGTATTATTATCACTATTTGTTTGACCCCTCTCCAAACATAGCGCTTATGGTTGTGACCATAAAGCTCTATTTTGGTCTCGTCACTCCAAATGACAGTGTGCCAGAAGCTGTGAGGCATGTTAAGGTACTGTCGGGCACATTGTTACATGACTTTTTTGTGGCATTGGCACAGTAAAGGCTTCTTTCTGGCAACTCGACCATGCAGCTCATTTTTGTTTAAGTATCGCCGTATTGTGCTCCTTGAAACAACCAAACGATCTTTTTCCAGCTCAGCCTGTATTTCTCTGACGTTACCTGTGGGTTTTTCTTTGTATTCCAAGCAATTCTTCTGGCAGTTGTGGCTGAAATCTTTCTTGGTCTACCTGACCATGGCTTGGTATCAAGAGATCCCATCATTTTTCACTTCTTAATACGTGATTGAACAGTTCTGACTGGCATTTTCAAGGCTTTAGATATCATTTTAGATCCTTTTCCAGGTCTTTTGACAGTTCTTTTCTGCTCTCCATAGCTCAACATCCACGTGAGAGCTAGCAAACTCATTGACTATTTATACATAGACGTCAAACTTTAATTGCCATTTTAACCTGTGTGTGTCACCATGTGTGCCTGTAACAAGGCCAAACATTCAAGGTTATGTAAACTTTTGGTCAGGTCCATTTGGTTGATTTCTGTTGTCATTAAGATTTAAAAACAAGCCAAACAACTATGTGATAATAAATGGCTACATATGATCACTATCCTTCAATAAAAAGCATTGTTTTTGCATGATCAATCATATGCGGAGGTGGAGGCTTTAGGTCTCCTTACATTGTGACAAAACCACCCCACAAAACCATTAACTCACAGCACTTAGTCCTACGGCGCCTCACTTAACAAAACCACCCCACAAAACTCGGAGCACTTCGGCGATGAGCAAAGCAAGGTCCAGCCGTGGAGGTAATGAAAAATAAAATACAATATAGGAAAAATACGAAGTTAACATGAAGTTAACACAATAAATACACAAAAAAACCTACAAAAACCTCACATGTAGCACGGTGGAACAGCCAGGACGTCTGGGAGTGAGATGGGATGCAAACTTAAGTCGAATTTAAGCTAGAGAAAAAATGGCGGCCGTTTTACAACACTAATTTGCTAATCTACACATTACGAATCTGAAATGGCGGCTTTCCCGCCTAACTCAACGGTTCTGTCTCGCGCCTGCAGCCTATATATAGGGCACACTTGCCACAGTGCTGACACTTTCTCCTCAGGTGATGACAGTCTGACTGAACATTTTCTGCTGCCGGAAAATCCAAAGAGATTGTTAGCTCTTCAGGATATTGATTGCTGGCTATTCATTATAAATAAAGTATATTCATTAATTGATTAATTAATTATTAATTTAAAAAAAAAAAAATTATTTTTTTAAAAATGTACATTCTTTTACTTTACAATGCCTTTACTTTATAAAGACATTAATGGTTAAAAAATTCAAAACTGGATCAAAAAATATGTACATTTTACAGTGCACTTACATTTCGGTGTTGCTGCTCAATTATTAATATTCATTAATTACTTAATTAGTAATTAATAATTAATAATATAAAATTAATTTTTTTTAAAGCCCTAAAAAATAGGTATATTTACAGTGCACTTATATTTCTGTGCTGCTGCTTATTGTCTGAAAGGAATAGGATCCTCAAAACAGTTAAATATTGAAATCACTTTATTAGATTATGACACCTGCTACATTTCGTATTTTATAGTGCATTTATTTATGAGTATATCCATGCTTAAACCTTTACATTTTGCATGTATGCCAATTAAACATCATACTCATAAGGATTAATGAATTAATTGGATTGAAATTGTATTTGACAGTTTGATCATCTGTGGAGCTGACTGAGTACACAGAGTGACGTTTGCAGCATTTGATCTGCAATAAGATCACCTTTACAGGTATATAATTTAATGATGCTGTTTTTTAGGAGAAAATTATTAAAGCTTTTTTTTTTCCATTGATCAATGTTATTAAGTAATTAATTAATTAATATTAATTAATTATTAATCAGGAATCATTATAAAAAATAAATATCATCTATTTTACAATGCATTTATTTAATATTGCATTTATATATCTGAAGTAATGATTATTAGTGTACATTCATTGATTAACTATTAATTATTAATAATTACAGAAAATAGAAAATAAAAGAAATTGAAAGAAAAACTAGGTACATTTTCAAATGTACAGTATATATCTATGTTCCTGCTCATTCCTTAACAGGGATAGGACATTATAAGTACTTCAATATTTAAATCCCTTTATTATATGATGACACTTTTTAATAGTTTGGAATGCATTTACTTATGAATATATTGATGATTAGCAGCCTTATTAAATTGCGATTTGGTAAATTTAAAAGGGCTCTATTTAAGCACACGGCATATTTTTTTTACAGAAGTTTTTAGTTGTTGAACTTTTATCCAAAAGCAAGGTCTTCACTAACTAAAATCTTCTGTAAAAAAAAATATGTTCTGTGCTTATATAGAGCCCTTTTAAATTTACCGAATCGCAATTTAACAAGGCTGTAGGCCTTTACGTTTTGCATGTAGGACAAGTAAAGGATACTTTCAATGATTCATGAATTCATTCAAACAAAACATTAAATATGCTTTTTACATCACTTTACAGATGTATCATATCTGCACCTGCCTGAAAACAGAGAGTGACCTCTGCAGGATTTCAGCTCATATAATATCAACTTGACAGGTATATGATGATGACATTCTTTAGAAAACCAGGATTAAGTCTTTTTTTTGCCATTGATGACAGTTATTGATTAATTAATTAATGTATTTTAGTTTATTAATTAATCAATAATTAAAACCAAAATATTTATATATATATATATATATAAATACATACATGCTTAGCCATTTATGTTTTAATAATTAATGACAATTACACGACAACTTGATTTATTGATTAATTAATTTAATCAAAACATTATAAAACAGTTTCAGGCCAATCTATATTTTGCTCATAGCTTTTTCATTTTATCTTTATCTTTATTATATTAGGACACTTGTTAATATATTAGAACTAGCGAATTGCCCGTCAAAAAATGACGGCAATGAAATTGTAAGGTAGCTAATGCTGTTTAGTGTGTAATAATGAAATATATAATACATTAATAAATGAATATACTTTACCTATTTTAAAGCATTGTGTGGAAGAGCTGTGAATGTGTTTTGATGTTGCTGCAGCATTAGTGGTGTGGATCTGCTGTGTAAGCGTGCTGAATGTGTGCAGTGTAACACTGTGCGTGCGCGAGCCCAAACCGTTAGCGTAGTCGTGTACTTCCGCATTGGCGAGAAATGGCGAGTAATGTGTGTTATACGTTTGTATCGGAATATCCGTAGGTGTTTTGTGGTGTTTTGCGAGTTTCTTGTGGTGTTTTGCGAGTTTAGAGTGCTGTAGCCTCGTTTTCGTTTTGTTCGGCGGCCATTTTTTCTCTCGCTTCGTTTTTTTTTTAGTCTCTAAACTGTTTTATTTGAAGTCAAATCGAGGTGTAAGTTGTATTTTTGAGGTGCTGGGTGCTCCCTCTTGGTGTAGGTAAGTTTTTTATGTATGTGGTGTGTGTATGTATTGTGTTTGACATTTTGTAATGTTCGCGAGTTGCGTCCGAGTGTTGCGAGTCCGTAATGTGTGTGAACGTGTGTCGTATGTTGTTTGCGAGTGTCGTAATGTGTGTGTCGTACTGTTTGGGTTGCGACGTGAAGTTTGCGAGGGTCGCAGTTGCTGGCAAGGAGCGCCTTCGGCGCTCCATGCCAGCAACTGCGGCCCTCGTTTTGCGAGGTCCTCAGGTGCTGGCATGGAGCGCCTACGGCGCTCCATGCCAGCAACTGAGGCCCTCGCTTCGCGAGGGTCCTCAGTTGCTGGCATGGAGCGCCTTCGGCGCTCCATGGCAGCAACTGAGACCCTCGGGCAGTGCCCTCGCTTCGCGAGGGCACTGCCCGAGGGTCTCAGTTGCTGGCAAGGAGCGCCTTCGGCGCTCCTTGCAGCAACTGAGACCCTCGGGCAGTGCCCTCGCTTCGCGAGGGCCTCGGCTCGCTGCGCGAGCCGCGGCCCTCGCTACGCGAGGGCCGCGGCTCGCTACGCGAGTCGCGGCCCTCGCTTCGCGAGGGCCGCGACTCGCGTAGCGAGCCCGCGGCCCTCGCTTCGCGAGGGCCGCGGGCTCGCTACGCGAGCCCGCAGCGTTAGCAACAACTCGTACGCTCACAACTATATATGTGATGCATTTACTTATGCATATATTGATAATTAGGCTTTATGTTTGGCATGTATGCCAATTAAAAAGGATACTTTAAATGATTCATAAATTCATTCAAACAAAACATTGCAAATGCTGTATATGTCATTTTACAGATTCATCATCTCTGCACCTGGCTGAAGACAGAGAGTGACCTCTGCAGGATTTGAGCTGGTATAACATCAAATTGATAGGTATATAATTTAATGATGACATTCTTTAGAATTTCATCATTAAATTATTGATGACAGTTAGTGATTAATTAATTAACGTAATTCATTTTATTAATTAATCAATAATAAAAAAAAATACATTATGAATACATATATGCTTAGCTATTTATGTTTTCATGAATAAGAATTAAACCTCATAACTTGATTTATTGATTAATTAATTTAATAAAAACATTACAAAGTTTTTTCATGCCAATCTACAGTTTGCTCATAGCTCTTTTGGTTTGCCCATCTTTAGGAAGACATGATTACCAGTTTACATTTTGCAGTCATGACAGTTTGAGATTTTTTCATTAACGTATATTCATTTATTAATTACTTCATAATTCAGTATAAATATATATATATATATATATATATATATATATACACACACATATATATATATATATATATATATATATATATATATATATATATATATATATATATAAACTAATTAATTAATTTACTTTGGTATTCATGACAGTTAAAAAAAATATGTACAATAAAAAAAAAAATTCTTACACCTGTATTTACAATTACAGATTACAATGGCAGACAACGCAGAAGACAAGAATGAATATAAAAAAAGAATGGCAAAGGAACGGAAGCAAAGATGGAGAGATGCACAGACCCCTGAGACTTCACAGCGCTTAAGAGAAGAAGATCGACAGAGACTTCTAAATAAAAGAAAAATGACTAAAATAGCACAAACTGTAAAACATTCTTTAATGACCCAATATTGCCTCCTGACACCAATGTTCATACAGATGACACCAATGTAGATATAGAAAGATGTACTGAGATCTATATTGAGGAAGCTCATGATAGTCCTTTATTTACAAAGACCAACTGATGGACCAACTGATGGAGAGTTTATTAGTTGCTGTAAGACTTCCAGAAAGACACACATTTCCAAAATACTTAGAAAGTAGAACGAGTTATCCAAAATTTCCAAATTATACAAATTTTAAGAAAAACATTAGGTCTTATAACAGTGCGATTTAAATTGCTTCAACATTAGCAGAAAATGTCCCAGGACATGGTTCTTACTGTTTTAAAGTACAAGGACAAATTTACCACCGGACTTCACATTTACACCTAGATTCAGGAGAACAAAGGAAATTTGCACAGTTATATGTTCTTGATACAATGGAAGCTGTTGAACAACGAATGATGCTTCCTGAAAATAAACAATGCTTACCCATACTCTTTGAACAGCTAGATAACATTATGACCAACAACCCATATAGTCAAGCATACAAAAAATTTGCAGAGGTTGAAAAAGAACAACAGGCACATGCGCAAATGAATCAATTGCCAATGCTAAGAGTAAATATGGTTCTCAAAAGAGATCGCCATACCGATCAAACATAGTATAATTTACCAACAGCAAATGAGATTGCCATTGTATTTAGAAATGATGATGGGGAACCACCATTTGAGCGGGATATTAGAATATATCCACGCAATTAAGAACAACCTTTTATAAACATAAATATTTTAAGTAGTAATTTGGATCCAATGACATATACTATTTTCTTTCCAAATGGTGAGCCAGGATGGCAACCAAAATTACAGTTGCAAAGTTATCCAAATAGTAAAGTTCGTTTTAGAAACAATATTTCTATGCTGGAATATAAAGTGGCACAAACTGCTATTCGTGATCATTTTAATCCTATTTTATGTGGGGGCAAACTCACACAACAATGGATTATTGATTCCTATCTACAAGTCAAAGCAAATAATGTACATTTTGTCAAATTTCAACAAAACAAGCTTTAAGTAGAACAATATTGTGGATTGATGGATTATGTCGCTGAATTGGCTGCAAACAGAGACATTCCTGCTGGAAGAGCAATGATTTCCAAGGATCTCCTCGCAATATGCGAGAAAGATACAATGATGCCAGGGCTATTGTCACTAAATTTGGAAAACTAGATGTATTCATTACATTCACATGTAATCCACAATGACCACAGATCAAAGAAAATTTCAGACTTGGCCAAAATACTTCTGACCAACCAGATTTGGTGGCAAGAGTATTCAAAATAAAACTCAATTTATTATATGAGGATATACTGTAACTAAAGCACACTTATTTGGGAAATGTGTGGCTTTTGTTTTGAATTTCAAAAAAGAGGCCTGACACATGCACATATACTTTTAATACTGCAAGAAAAAGATAAATTGAATATGGCAGACAGAGTGGATTTAGTAATTACTGCTGAACTGCCACATCAAGAGAAACATTCAAAACTTTATGAGATTGTAACTCATAGAATGATACATGGTCCATGTGGAGATATCAATCCAAATTCATGTATTTATGTATTGAAAATAAAAAATGAACAAAAGAGTTTCCAAAACAATTTTAAATGCAGACTTGTGCTAATTGTGATGGATACCCTTTGTATAAAAGAATAGGACAAACAGCTATTATCCGTGGCCTAAAGGTTGATAATACAGGGAGTGCAGAATTATTAGGCAAATGAGTATTTTGACCACATCATCCTCTTTATGCATGTTGTCTTACTCCAAGCTGTATAGGCTCGAAAGCCTACTACCAATTAAGCATATTAGGTGATGTGCATCTCTGTAATGAGAAGGGGTGTGGTCTAATGACATCAACACCCTATATCAGGTGTGCATAATTATTAGGCAACTTCCTTTCCTTTGGCAAAATGGGTCAAAAGAAGGACTTGACAGGCTCAGAAAAGTCAAAAATAGTGAGATATCTTGCAGAGGGATGCAGCACTCTTAAAATTGCAAAGCTTCTGAAGCGTGATCATCGAACAATCAAGCGTTTCATTCAAAATAGTCAACAGGGTCGCAAGAAGCGTGTGGAAAAACCAAGGCGCAAAATAACTGCCCATGAACTGAGAAAAGTCAAGCGTGCAGCTGCCACGATGCCACTTGCCACCAGTTTGGCCATATTTCAGAGCTGCAACATCACTGGAGTGCCCAAAAGCACAAGGTGTGCAATACTCTAAGACATGGCCAAGGTAAGAAAGGCTAAAAGACGACCACCACTGAACAAGACACACAAGCTGAAACGTCAAGACTGGGCCAAGAAATATCTCAAGACTGATTTTTCTAAGGTTTTATGGACTGATGAAATGAGAGTGAGTCTTGATGGGCCAGATGGATGAACCCGTGGCTGGATTGGTAAAGGGCAGAGAGCTCCAGTCCGACTCAGACGCCAGCAAGGTGGAGGTGGAGTACTGGTTTGGGCTGGTATCATCAAAGATGAGCTTGTGGGGCCTTTTCGGTTGAGGATGGAGTCAAGCTCAACTCCCAGTCCTACTGCCAGTTCCTGGAAGACACCTTCTTCAAGCAGTGGTACAGGAAGAAGTCTGCATCCTTCAAGAAAAACATGATTTTCATGCAGGACAATGCTCCATCACACGCGTCCAAGTACTCCACAGCGTGGCTGGCAAGAAAGGGTATAAAAGAAGAAAATCTAATGAGATGGCCTCCTTGTTCACCTGATCTGAACCCCATTGAGAACCTGTGGTCCATCATCAAATGTGAGATTTACAAGGAGGGAAAACAGTACACCTCTCTGAACAGTGTCTGGGAGGCTGTGGTTGCTGCTGCACGCAATGTTGATGGTGAACAGATCAAAACACTGACAGAATCCATGGATGGCAGGCTTTTGAGTGTCCTTGCAAAGAAAGGTGGCTATATTGGTCACTGATTTGTTTTTGTTTTGTTTTTGAATGTCAGAAATGTATATTTGTGAATGTTGAGATGTTATATTGGTTTCACTGGTAAAAATAAATAATTGAAATGGGTATATATTTGCTTTTTGTTAAGTTGCCTAATAATTATGCACAATAATAGTCACCTGCACACACAGATATCCCCCTAAAATAGCTAAAACTAAAAACAAACTAAAAACTACTTCCAAAAATATTCAGCTTTGATATTAATGAGTTTTTTGGGTTCATTGAGAACATGGTTGTTGTTCAATAATAAAATTAATCCTAAAAAATACAACTTGCCTAATAATTCTGCACTCCCTGTAGATATGTGGTTCCATACAATCCACATTTGCTGATGAAGTACAATGCACACATCAATGTGGAAGCTTGCACTTCTATCAGATCCATAAAATATGTCTATAAATACAGTATATATACAAAGGATATGATGCAGCAACTGTTGTTGTGCAAGGTGCACAAAATGAAAAAGACAATCCAATTTTACATGACAAACTTTCATTTTATTTAGGTGCTCGCTATGTAAGTGCTCCAGAAGCAATGTGGCGTCTTCTCAAATTTGAGATGCATGATCGGTTACATGCTGTGTATCGATTAGCTGTCCATTTGCCACAAAGTAAATTGGTTTGCTTCACTGCAGGGAATGAAATAAATGCTTTAGCACAAAGTGAACATAGAGCAACAACACTTACTGCTTGGTTTCAATTAAATTGTCAGAACACTGAGGCCAGACAATTTTTATAGATTGACATTCCATATCACTATATATTCGTAAATGGCCAATGGCGACAACGAAAAAAACATAATGATAAAATTAGTGGTTTGCCTTTTGTCCTTCAAAGGAGACAATTTCCCATTATCATGGCATTTGCCATGACCATCAATAAATCCCAAGGACAAACTTTTAAGTCTGTCTGTATTTTTTTGAAGGAACCTGTCTTTGTGCATGGTCAACTTTGTGTTGCATTTTCAACATGCAACAATTCAGAAGAAATTAAAGTTCATATTAAAGAAAACGCAAGTCAAGGTGATTTATTGGAGGATGGATGCATTTTTAGCAAAAACATTGTGTACTATGATGTGCTGTAAACATAGAGAACAGTGGTTTTATTTTGACGACCAAATTTTATGTCACTCAGACTCATTTTAGATGTCCACTATTTCACTAAGAAACTCTATACAATGGCAACAAAAACATAGAGAATAGTGGTTTTACTTCCAGGACTAAATTTGATATCACTGGGACTCTTTACAGAGGACCACTATTTCACATAGTAAAACTCTATGTGCCATTTGCACAAACTACAAGAATAACAACAAAAAGTTCAGAAAAAAAACAACAACAATAAACAGTTGTTATAGCCCATAGACAAAAATACAAGTCTGCTGGGCTCTTTTGAAGGGAACCACTGGGACATACCAAAAATAAAAATGCAATGTTTTCATATATAACAACATTGAAAAAGGAACACTTCTCTTATTTCAAAGAAGCCATACCAAACAGTGGTTTTATTTCAAGGACGAAATCTTATGTCACTATGACTCTTTTTAGAGGACCACTATTTCACTAAGAAACTCTATAAAATGGCAAAAAACATAGAGAACAGTGGTTTTACCCCGTGCCATTTTCAAGAACTACAACAATAACAACAAAAAGAAAAATTAACAGATTGGAATGTGTTAGAACTTACCTTTTTACATGATTGGCCCGACAATACAATTAGGTGGCATTTTCGTTAAATTACAGGCTAAATGTTATTCTTTTCTGTTACTATTTGACATGTTAACATTGTATTTTAAAAGTTGTGCAAGGTTGGTTCATTGTATATTGTATATAGTTAAGGATTTATGTTAGTAGGAGGATAAGTTTCAATGGGGGGTTTATTGTTTACCTTCCTTTGGATTCAATACCTATTTGGTTTAACAGTAATTAAAAAAACAGTTGAATGTTACAAAGCATTATGTAATTGTTGCAAATAGTTATTCACAGATAGTTTACACTGTCTTCTGTTATTCATGCATAACTATAAATTAAAAATGTTAGTATTGTAAAAAAAAAATGGTTCAAGATTGTTTCAAATATAAGTTGCATGTTACAAAGTTTTATGTTATGGTTTACAATATGTATTCATCATAACTACACCAATTGTTATATTGTTCTTCCATATATGACAATTAATATAGTTAAAATTTAAAAAAAATATATGCTATACCTGCTGGTGAAATACAAGTTGAAAGTTAAAAAAATAAAAAGTTTTATACAAAATGTTGTACTTCCTTGTAGATAACAAAAAGGTTATTAATGTCAGAGACTCACATTGTATGGCAAACAGTTTTAACAGCATTAAAATTGTATTGACCAGTCATTTTTGATAGGCAAGTAGCATGTTATGGGCAATGTGTTGAATGCGGGCATTGTGTACAATGCCCGGGCATTTTGTACAATGCCCGGGCATTTTGTACAATTACTGGCCGATGTGTTGATGTTACACGGGCGATGTGTTAAATGCGGACATTGTGTACAATGCCCGGGCAATGTGTAGAATAATGACAACAAGGTTTTTGAATTATTAGTCCAAATCAACCATAGTTAATCATAAGGATCTTTTATTAGAGCATCATTTATTTAAGCAAGTCAAAGAACTGTGGCACTTTGAATGACAGAGCTGACGAGTAGCTCTGCACGCACACTTTTTGGAAACATATCCGTTCAATGCATGATTTTAATATGACATATAACTTGTAATGAATAAAACAGTTAACATAAACCAATATTCTTTGTCTGTGTTTTAGTTATCAAAACAACTCAATATATATAAGGTGCACTGACAGAAGGCCCCTTGAGCTATGAGAGGCGCGCCTGAGGAGCTGGGGGTGACGAGTGCATACGCCGAACATATCGATGGCCCTGCTGTCGACTAAGCGCCGTAGTATTATGCCACGTCGGAGGATGATTATATTTTTTGCCATCCCTTAAATCCAATGTTAATTTGATGATGACAAAATATAATTAAATTGGATCCATACTGTTTTCAGTATAATGTTGGTTCTGGCCTCTGGGGGTGTTTCATGACAAATTTTTAGACCATAATTTTCCCTGATTCACAGTCACTAGCCAATTTTGTCTTGTGCTCATGGCACCTGCTACTAGAAAATACTTTGGGTGTAGAGTTCTTGAATCAGCTTTGTAACATATAAAACAACCCATTCAACTACAGAATGACAATGTTATTTTATATATATCACATATTATAATTGTCCTGCTACGAGTCGTCGTCACGCTGTTTGCGCGGTCCGTACGAATAGCGGGCTTAGCGATGAGCGCCGCAGGCGCTCATCGCCTGGCGAGCCTCGCGAAGCGAGGCGAGCCGTTTACTTGTAGAAATTTCGCGGGATTAGCGATGAGCGCCGCAGACGCTCATCGCCCGGCGAGCCTCGCGAAGCGAGGCGAGCCGTTAAACCGTTGCACTTTGGCAATGAGCGCCGCAGGCGAGCCTCGCGTAGCGAGGCGAGCCGTTAAAACTTAGTAAAAAAATACGGCCGCAAACCGCCTCATCGCCCGGCGAGCCTCGCAAAGCGAGGCGAGCCGTTAAAGCGTTGCACTTTGGCAATGAGCGCCGCAGGCGCTCATTGCAGGCGAGCCTCGCGTAGCGAGGCGAGCCGTTAAAACGTAGTAAAAAAATACGGCCGCAAACCGCCTATCATAAAAATAAAAATTAACAATAACTACACACACCACATACATAAAAACCTAACCGATAGCAAGAGGGAGCATCCACGACCTGCAGAAAGCGAGTTACACATTGATTTACCTTAAAATACAAAAATGTAAACACTAAAAAAAAAAATAAGCGACAGAAAAAATGGCGGCCGAAAAAAATGAAAACGAGGCTACAGCACTCTGAGCACGAAAAAGACTTACGGTTAATCCCTGAAGGCGTAGACACATTACGGATTATCCGTGACGGCGTATAAGACACATTACGACATCGCAAAAATCGGACGCAACCCGCGGACAAGAAAAAAGATAAAACACACTAAATACACAGAACACATAAATAAAAAGGTTACCGACAGCAAGAGGAAGCATCCTGGACTTCAAAATAAAAACTATCGCCTTCATTTAAAGCAAAATAAAAGAGTTTAGACACTTAAAAAAAAATAAGCGAGAGAAAAAATGGCGTCCGAACAAAACAAAAACGAGGCTACAGCACTATAGCCACGGAAAACACTTACGGAAAATCCGATAAGACGCACACCACACATTTCCGGATTAACACGGAGTTCCCGCCTTTGTCTTGCGTAGACTCCGATTTCCCGCCTTTGCCTCGCGCCGACTACGATTTCCCGCCTTTGCCTCGCGCCGACTACGATTTCCCGCCTTTGTCTCGCGCCAACTCCGATTTCCCGCCGAAAACAACACATTGGTCTCGAGCAACAGCGTATTTCCCGCAGAAAACAATGCATTTCGCTCGTCACCCGTATTTCCCGCCGAAAACAATGCATTTGGCTCGCGCAAAAACCTATATATAGGGCACAATTGACACATTACTGACACCTTTTCCTGAGGTGATGACAGTGTGACTGGACATTTTCGGATGCTGGAAAATCGAAAGAGATTGATAGCTCTTCAGGATACTGATTCAGGAACATTGAATTACAAAAGGTACATTTTAAGAAGTATCATTAATTAATTACTATATTATTAGTTACTTAATAAGGACAATTATGTACATTAAATTAATAATTGGTTATGTATTGTGCATTAATTATTAATGTACATTACATTGAATTATTAATTAATAATGTACATTAAATTAATAATTAATTGATTATATATTGTGCTTAAATGTGTGAAACATTGTAAATAATATTCATAATGTATTTTATTTAATTAAGAATTAATAATCAATAAAATATAACCAATTAACTATTAAATTAATGTACATTATTTCATTAACAGAAATATAATATTGAGCTTAACTGTGTGAAACAATTGACAATACTATTGATAATGTACATTAAATAATTAATGAATTAAGCATTAATATAAAAGTGAGTTTGCGTTTAAGAATGTCCATAAAAAAGAAACACATTTATTCATGAATTAATAAATAATGTACATTAAATTTAATTATTAATTAATAATGTACATTCTATTACAAATTAATTGGTTATATATTGTGCATTAATTAATTGTAGATTACATTACTAATTAATTGGATATTGTAATTACCTGTGTAAAAGAATTGTAAATAACGTTTATAATGTACTTTCTACAATTAATTAATTATTACTAAACAGTAATATCAAAAATGTTAGCGTTTAAGAATGTGCAGAAAACAAACACATTGATTCATTAATTAAGAATGTACATGATTTTAATAATTTAATTCTCAGATAGACTCATGTTTATGTTTTCAGTTTAAATTTAATTAATAATGTACATTAAATTAATAATTGCTTATATATTCTGCATTAATTAATAATGTACATTAAATATAATTATTAATTAATAATGTATATTACATTAGTAATTAATTTTTTAGATATTGTGCTTACCTGTGTGAAAGAATTAAAAATAACATTCATAATGCAATTTATTTAATGAATTAATTATTAATAATGAGTAATATCAAAAACAGTTTTGTATTAGATTACTATAGGAACATATTAAAGAATTTGCTTTCAGGTTTTTAAGGAATAAAAATATATGTCTCTTGATTGATGTTTATTTCATGATATGGGTGAAGTGAAATAATACAAAGATTCTAAAATTTAAATTACAGATTATTGATCAAGGAAAGTGAATAAACACACAGTGTGACGTTTGCAGCCTTTGAACAACATCAAGACCGTCCTTGCAGGTAAATATTTAATTTGGTCCTGACACATCAAAACAGCATATGTTAAAAAAAATTATGGAAAGTTGAATAGACAATACGAAGCAATACAAACATTTAACAAAACGAAGAAGCACTTGCCAAAAAAAAAAAAAAAATGTATGCAGTGAAGTGAATCAAGAAGGATTTAAAATGAATTGAAAGATGAATAATTGATATAATAAATATATATGTCCAGTTATTACCAATTTAATATATGTCAATAAAATACTTTGAAAAATGGTTTCATTTATTTCATTGGAAACAAGGATAACGTTTATTCATCAACTTTAATGTAACAGTCCAAAAAGTAAAAAGACATATGTACACAAAAATAAGAAGAAACACTAATTAATATTTATATTGACTATTACAGATTAAAAAATGGAAGATAATGGAGAAGACAAAATGGAACGCAAAAGAAGATTGGCAAGGGAAAGGAAGCAAAGGTGGAGAGATGCTCAGACACCGGAAACTTCACAACGCTTGAGAGAAGAAGATCAACAGAGACTTTTAAATAAAAGAAAGATTGCTAAGAAAGCCAAAAGTGAGTCTGTTGGGCCTTGCAAAAAAAGGAAAAGTAAAAAAAAACATCTATGTGAACCAGTGTCTAATGATTCTATTGTGCAGAATGACTTAAATGTAGACACACATGACAACAATGTACATATAGAAAGTGGGTTTGATATATATGTGGAAAAAATGCATGACAATGTGTTCAATACTGCAGTACATGTAGATACTCATTATTGTGGGTTACTTAATGTGCTTTGTCAGTTTTGTGGGGCCTATCATTTCATAAAGGAAAGACCTACTGATGGAAATTTCATTAGTTGCTGTCAGAAAGGAAAGGTGAAACTTCCACTAAGACATCCATTTCCATATTATTTAGAATGTATTATGAGTGATCCAACATTTCAAAATTATAATAATTTCAAACAAAACATCAGGTCTTATAACAGTGCAATTTCATTTGCTTCAATGGGTGCAACTTTAGCAGAAAATGTACCAGGACATGGTCCCTGTTTGTTTCAGAGTTCAAGGTCAAATATACCACCGAACTTCACATTTACACCCACAAGAAGGAGAGCCAAGCAAATTTGCACAGTTGTATGTCTTGGATACGATGGAAGCTGTGGAACAAAGAATGACACTACCAGAAAATAGACAGTGTTTGCGCATAGACTTTGAACAGCTGGATAAAATTATGCAAAACAACCCATATAGTAAAGCATACAAACAATTAGCACAGCTGGAAAAAGAACAACAGGAACATGCTGAAAGACATCTATTGCCTATACCAAGAGTAAATATGGTGTTAAAAAGAGATCGCAACACTGATCAAAGAAGATATAATTTACCGACAGTAAATGAGGTTGCTATGGTGTTTAAAAATGAGGATGGTGAACCACCTTTTCAGCGTGATATTAGAATATATCCACGCAATGAAGAACAACCATTTATCAACATCAATATATTAAGTTGTAATTTAGATCCAATGACATATCCCATTTTCTTTCCAAATGGTGAACCTGGATGGGAACCAAAATTAAAATTGGAAACTTATCCCAATACTAAACTTTGAATTAGATCTAATATTTCAATGCTGGAATATAAAGTTGCACAAACTGCTATCCGTGACTGCTTTAATCCAATTTTACATGGAGGCAAACTCACTCAACAATGGATTATTGATTCATATCTACAAGTTGAAGCCAATAATTTAAATTTCATTAAATTTCAACAAAATAAATTACGAGTTGAACAGTATTGTGGATTAATGGATTATGTGGCTGAAATAGCTGCAAACAGAGACATTCCAGCTGGAAGAGCAATTATTTTGCCATCAACTTTCCAAGGATCTCCTCGCAATATGCGAGAAAGGTATAATGATGCCATGGCTATTGTCACAAAATTTGGAAAACCAGATTTATTTATTACATTCACATGTAATCCACAATGGCCAGAGATCAAGGAAAATTTGTATTTGGGACAAACTACATCTGACCGACCAGATTTAGTGGCAAGAGTATTTAAAATCAAACTGAATTCATTAATACATGATATCACTAAAGCAAAATTATTTGGACAATGTATGGCATTTGTTTACACTATTGAATTTCAAAAGAGAGGACTGCCGCATGCTCACATACTTTTAATACTGCAGGAAAAAGATAAGTTGAAAACTGCAGAGAAAGTGGATTCAGTCATTTCTGCCGAATTGCCAGACCAAGAAAAATATACAAAACTTTGGGAGATTGTTACACATAGAATGATTCATGGCCCATGTGGAGAGATGAATCCTAATTCACCATGTATGGAAAATAAAAAATGTACAAAAGAATTCCCAAAACAATTTCAAATGCAAACTTATGCTAATTGTGATGGATATCCTTTGTATAAAAGAACACAAGGAGAAACAGCTATTATCCAGGGCCAAAAGGTTGATAATAGATTTGTTGTTCCATACAATCCACATTTGCTCATCAAGTAGAATGCACACATCAATGTAGAAGCTTGCACTTCGATTAAATCAATTAAGTATGTGTATAAATATATATATACAAAGGATATGACGCAGCTACTGTTGTTGTACAAGGTGCTGTAAATGAAAACGAAAATCCAATTGTACACGATGAACTATCAAATTATTTAGATGCTCGCTATGTTAGTGCTCCTGAAGCAATGTGGCGCCTTTTGAAATTTGAGATGCATGATCGGTCACATGCTATCTATCACTTAGCTGTACATTTGCCTCAAAGTCAGATGGTTTGCTTTACTCAAGGAAATGAAAGACTTGCATTATGTCAAAGTGAAGACAGAGATACCACACTTATAGCATGGTTTAAATTAAACTGTCAGGATACGCAGGCCAGACAATTTTTATACATAGAGATACCATATTACTATGTATTTGTAAATGGTCAATGGAAAGAACGAAGAAGAGATGCACAAAAAATTATACCACGCATTTATACCGTCAGTCCAAGGGATATTGAACGTTTCAGCTTAAGATTACTTCTGCTACATGTTCCCGGTGCACAGAGTTTTGAGCATTTACGTACAGTCAATGACATAGTTTATGATACATTCCTATTAGCTGCAAGACAGCAAAATTTCATAGCTGATGATACAGAATGGGAGAGGTGTCTGGAAGAAGCAGCGCTATGTCAAATACCAAAGCAAATGAGACAACAATTTGCATTCATATGCATATTTTGCAATGTACCTGATGCTTTCACTTTGTGGGAAACATTTAAATTAAACATGTCAGAAGACTTCTTGAAACGTTACAGAGAACCAATCGCTCTGTTAAAAACATTGTTGGAAATTCAAGAAATATTGTTTGCTCATGGATTAAATTGTTCAAGTTTTAATTTACCGGATCCAGGACTTATAGATGACATTAATTTTGATGATTATGACACTGAGCTACAAAAACAAAAAACACAAGAAAAACTGGCAACATTAAATACTAAACAGTTAGAAGCATTTCAGGCCATCACAAATGCTACAGATGATGAAATGGTCAAAGACCGGTATTTCTATCTAGACGGCCCAGGTGGATCTGGAAAAACTTATCTTTACAATTGTTTGATGAGTTATATTCGATCACACAGTCAGATAGCTATGCCATTTGCAACAACTGGAATTGCTGCACTTTTGTTAGATGGTGGTAGAACTGTTCATAGTGGATTTAAGCTGCCAGTTCCCATTTTGGAAACATCAGTGTCAGATATTCGACTCAATTCTATACAAGCAAAAAAATTTAAACTAACAAAACTAATTATCATAGATGAGGCAACAATGATGTCATGTCACGCACTGCAATGTATTGACAGATTCTTAAAAGAAGTGATGGATAATAAGTTGGCATTTGGTGGAAAGGTGATGCTGTTAGGAGGAGATTTTCGGCAAACATTACCTGTTGTGCCACACGGAAATAGAACAGAGATCATTGAAACATGTATCAAGACCAGTAAACTGTGGCAAATATTTACACATCTCAAATTAGAATTAAATATGAGATCTGAAGGCCAAAATGAATTCAATGATTGGCTTATTAAAATCGGAGAAGGAAAACATCCAGAAATACAGCATTTACCAAATGATACTATTGAAATTCGATCAGAAATGGTTTGCAACGAATCACTGATATCAGCCATATTTCTAAACACTCTTAATAACGAGGATTACTCAGACATTGCAAACAAAGTGATATTAACATCAAAAAATATCGATGCCTTGAATGTAAATAATGAAATTTTAAAATACATCAATGCACCACAGAAGAATTATTACAGTGCAGATTCAGTTCTGGCTGATGATAAAGAGAGTTAATCGAATTTTAGTATCGAATTTATTAATTCCTTAACACCATCTGGAATGCCACCACATATTTTACAATTGAAAAAAGGTGCAATTGTCATGTTATTGCGAAATATGAATCCAAAAAAAGGACTTTGTAATGGCACCAGATTAATTGTGCATGAGTTAAAAGATCATTTTATACATGCAGAAATTATAACTGGGACCCATAGAGGTGACCGAGTTTTTATACCAAGAATTGATTTAGCTCCAAGTGAGAGTGGTTTGCCTTTTGTCCTTCAAAGGAGACAGTTTCCAGTTATCATGGCATTTGCCATGACCATCAATAAATCACAAGGCCAAACTTTTAAGTCTGTTGGGATTTTTTTTAAAGGAACCAGTTTTTGCACATGGACAACTCTATGTTGCTTTTTCAAGGTGCACCAATCCAAACGAAATTAAAGTGACTGTTGACGAAAATGAAAGTCAGGGTCATTTATTAGACGATGGATGCGTTTACACAAAAAACATTGTGTACTATGAGGTGTTGTAAACATAGAGTAGAGTAGTTTCATTTCTATGACAACATTTTAAGGTACTCAATATTATTGCACAAAAACAACATTTCAAGAACAAACTATATACAATGGACAAAAAAATCCATAGAGAATAGTGGTTTGACTTCCAGTACAAAATGTAAGTACTCTGGGACTCTTTAAATAGGGGACCACTATTTCACTTTGGAAACTCTATGTGATATTTGCATAAAAGACAAACAGAAAATAAAAAAAAAACTTAAACATCCTTAAACATATTGAAATGGGTTACAAGTTTCATATTCATATGATTGGTCCCACAAAAAAAAAGTTTAAAAACTGTTTGTTAAAGAGATATGTTATAGGCAAACATGTATTGTTACTATATAGTTGAACCATTTCATAAGATTTGGAAAAGTATTGATTCAGGGAGTAATCCGATTGCCAGTTAATGGGGTCAGGAAGGAATTAATTTTTTTCCCTTTAAGATACAATTGCAAAAGTTTGAATGGGGGTTTTTATTGTTTGCCTTCCTCTGAATTCAATGCTAATTTAGTTTAACGAGAGTTTAACAAAAATGTTACAAATAAAAAAAAAAATGTTATTTGTAAAAAAATGTATTTACTCTAAGTTAATATAGTCTGCAGTTACTAAGTGATAAATATCTATTTAAAAGTGTTAGTATTGTTTAAAGAAGGTTGAAAGATTGTATAATATACAAGTTGCCTGTTACAAAATTTCATGTTACACTTTACAATATGTATGCATTAAAAAGTACAATATGTATGCATTAAAAGTAAGATATTATTATATTGTTTTAAAAAAAAAAAAAAATGATTATGAAATATAAGTTGAAAGTTACAAAAAATAAAAAGTTAAAAAAAGAAATGTGTATTTCTTTTTAGAAACAAAAAAGGGACAAATGTAGTAGACTCATTTTGTGTTGCAAATAAATTTCACAACATTTAAATTTTATTGACCGTCATTTTTTGACGGGCAAGTCGCTAGTATATATATATATATACTAGCGAATTGCCTGTCAAAAAATGACGGCAATGAAATTGCAAGGTAGCTAATGCTGTTTGGTGTGTAATAATGAAATATATAATACATTAATAAATGAATATACTTTACCTACTTTGAAGCATTGTGTTGAAGAGCTGTCAATGTGTTTTGATGTTGCTGCAGCATTAGTGGTGTTGAGCTGCACACATAAGCGTGCTGAATGTGTGCAGTGTAATACTGTGCGTGCGCGAGACCAAACCGTTAGCGTAGAGGTGTACTTCCGCATTGGCGTAAAATGGCGGGTAATGTGTGGTATGCGTCTTAGCGGATTATCCGTAGGTCTTTTGTGGTGTTTTGCGAGTTTCTTGTGGTGTTTTGCGAGTGTGTTGTGGTGTTTTGCGTGTTTAGAGTGCTGTAGCCTCGTTTTCGTTTTGTTCGGCGGCCATTTTTTCTGTCACTTAGAGAATTTTTTAGTGTCTAAACACTTTTATTTTGATTTAAATGAAGGTGTAAGTTGCTTTTTTGAAGTCCTGGATGCTCCCTCTTTCTGTAGGTAAGGTTTTTATGTATGTGCTGTGTGTATTTATTTTGTTTTATTTTTTTTTTATGTTCGCGGGTTGCGGCTGATTTTTTCGAGGTCGCAATGTGTGGTAACTTGTCTTGTATGTTGTTTGCATTTGTAGCCTTGTTTTCGTTTTGTTCGGCGGCCATTTTATCTCTCGCTTAGGGAATTGTTTAGTGTCTAAACTCTTTTATTTTGATTTAAATGAAGGTGTAAGTTGCTTTTTTGAGGTCCTGGATGCTCCCTCTTGCTGTAGGTAAGGTTTTTATGTGCTGTGTGTATTTTTTGTGTTTTAAATTTTGTAATGTTCGCGAGTTGCGTCCGAGTGTTGCGAGGTCCTAATGTGTGCTAACGTGTCTCGTATGTTGTTTGCGTTCCGAGGTAAAGTTTGAGAGGGTCGTAGTTGGTGTGTCGTGTTCTTTGCGTTGCGATGTAAAGTTTGCGAGGGTTGCAGTTGCTGGCAAGGAGAGCCTTAGGCGCTCCATGCCAGCAACTGAGGCCCTCGCCCGCAGCCCTCGCTACATGAGGGCTGCGGTTCGCTGCGCAAGCCGCGACCCTCGCTTTGCAAGGGCCGCGGGCTCGCTACGCAAGACCGCAAGCGTTAGCAACAACTCGTACGCTCACAACTATATATGTGATATATATAATTACAAACACATATGAACACCATGCTGATCCACTTGGTATTCATGGCAGAGATACTGGAGTGGGTTGCGAGTTCCTTCTCCAGTGGGCCACAGCATACAGCTCCTGGTATTCCCAGGTGGCACTGGGGAGCTACAGTTCCTTGAGGGAACTATTAATGACAACATGTACTGTGATATACTGAAGCAGAGCATGATCCCCTCCCTTCAGAGACTGGACCACAGGGCGGTATTCCAACATAACAACCGCAAAAACACATCTCCAAGATGACCACTGCCTTGCTAAAGAAGCTGAAGGTAAAGGTGATGAACTGGCCAAACATGTCTCCAGACCTAAACCCTATTGAGCATCTGTGGGTCATCCTCAACCGGAGGTGGGGGAGTGCAGGGTCTCTAAAGATCCACCAGCTCTGTGATGTCATAATGGAGGAGAGGAAGAGGACTCCAGTGGAAACCTGTGAAGCTCTGGTGAACTTCATGCCCATGAGGGTTAAGGCAGTGCTGGAAAATAATGGTGGCCACACAAAATATTGACACTTTGGGCCCAATTTAGACATTTCCATTTAGAGGTGTACTCACTTTTGTTGCCAACGGTTTAGACATTAATGGCTGTGTGTTGAGTGGACTGGACAGCACATTTACAGTGTTTTACAGGCTGTACACTTACTACTTTTACTACATTTTAGCAAAGACTGCATGCGCGAGGGCAAACCGTTGGTTTATTTGTGTAAAGCGCTAATTTAGATGTGTAATATTGTTAGTGTCAAGTTAGGATTGTAAAATAGCGTTGTTTGTCTATGTGCTAATTTTTTTGCCCGCCATTCGTTTTATCACTATTTTCAAGTGGCAAAACTCGTCAAAATCGACTTAAATTTGCGTTCCACCTCACTCCCAGAAATCCTGGCTTTTCCCCCGTGCTGTATGTGATGTTTTTGTTGTATTTTTTTTGTTTATTTTTTGTATGTTTCATGTTTTTTGCTTTGGGCAGCTTGGCCATTTTTTTACTATACTTCGTATTTTTCCTATCTCGTATTTTTTTGTTTCTAAATCCCGCGTCTTGTAATCTTTTTTTTTTTCTAAGTCCTGCGTCTCGTAATTTTTTTTTCTAAACCCTGCGTTCATTAAATGCTTGCAGTCTAAGACAATACCGCGTTTCCTAAGTGTTTGGAGGCTAAGTCCTGCGTGATTCATTGCCTCCACTGCTCGCCTCGCTTCGCAAGTCTTGCAGGCTATGAGCGCCTTCATCGCTCATCAGCCAAGTGCTGCTAGTTAACGGCTCCCCTTGCTATGCAAGGCTCAAAGGCGATGAGCGCCTTTGGCGCTCATCGCCCAAGTGCTGCAAGTTTTAGTGCTTAACAGTCGTACGCACCACGCAAAGCATGACGACGTCTCGTAGTTCGACAATTATAATATGTGATATGTGTGTGTAAATAAATATAAATATATATTTTGTGATGGAGTGCCATTAGGGGTCACAAGAGAGCTCTGTAAGACTTCTCCCCTGAGAATGAAAAGAGTTAATTCCAGGCAGTTATCAGAGGCTAAATGGAAGCCCAGCTGTGAACTGCCTTTAAAAGCAGCAGAGAGATGGGTGGAGTCTCTCTCACTTAGGCTTGGGCCTAAGAGCCGTGAGCTGTGTGTGTTGCAGGAGAAAGCCCTGGACAGCTCAGCTGCTGTTTGGATCCTGAGAGCTGGGATTTATGCTGGCGCGAGACAGTCAGGAAGACTGCTGTATTCCAGAGTTTGCTCACAGAGAAGACTTCTGTGGTATCAGAGATATTCCACTGAGAAAGGATTATCTGAAGACCCCATCCCTAAGAAGCCGGATGCAATAAGGGATAAAGGTTGGTGACCAATGCATGTTATTCTCATTGTATCCAGAGAACGATTACAAAGGCCCCAGGGAGAAGAAGAGTGCATTGAGAGTGAGAGTAAGAGTCCCTCATTACAAGAGGGTGACAAGGGCCCTATGCTTCACCCACGATTGACAGAAGCTGTAGAGGATAAGGCAAAAAGAGACTGTTTGTTTCCTGGCCACAAGGTGGCGATATAACAAAGATAAGAGACTGTTTGTTTCCTGGCCACAAGGTGGCGATATAACACAAATAAGAGACTGTTTGCATCCTGGCCACAAGGTGGCACTCTCCGGAGCAGAGAAGCTGACCGGATATAGTTAGGGCGTTCCAGGTCATAGAAAGCACATCTATGTAGGATTTATTTTATTGCTGAAGACAAGCACTGTTTTTTTGTTTTATTTATGCTAACAAATAAAATAGCAGTAAAACTCAACTTTGGACAAGCCTGCTGTGTCTTCCTCCCTGTATAAACGTGAAAGAAAACAGGACACAAACCCCGCCAGAAGGGGGCGCCCTGTTACACTTGTGGCAGTGGTGGGATCGTGAAGTGTCTGAGTGCAAGAAGACAGCCCACAGTACAGTACAGTGATGGAGGATATACTGAAGGCCTTGCTGCAGCAGCAGCACCAGCAGCAACAGCAGCACCAGCAGCAACAGCAACAACAGCAGCGACAAGAAGAGGAGGAAATATCCTACATGAGAGAGGCCACAGCTGCTCAGCAAGAGTTCAGTAGAAAGTGGGCCATCCAGTTAGCCCACAATGAAGCTAAAATGGAAAAATATAGAAAAGATGCGGCCAGAGTTAGAGCCAATGAAATTCTTTGGGAGCTGACAGAGGATGATGAGGTGATCATATACCTCACCATTTTTGAGAGAACAGCCATTAGGGAGGCGCGGCACAAACGTTACTGGCCAGCCTCATTGCCCCGTATTTGACGGGCGTAGCTCAGAAATCTTATCTGAGCTTGAATGAAGAAAAGAAAGAAAATGATGATGACCTCAAAGCTGAGATCCTTGCCAGAGTTGGAGTTACCTGGGATGTCAGAGCACAAAGAATCAGTACCCAGAAATATAAGAACAAAGAGAACCTGAGTTGTAATAAGGAGAAGTTACAGTACCGAGGGGAAGTCTCACAATTTGGACAGGCCCCTACCTGTCTGTGGGAAAAATCTGATAATAGAAGATGGAATACCAAAGAAGAGCATGCCCATCTCTACCACAGTACAGTGTACAGGTTCCCTGATGAGAGGATGAGGAAAGACTCCCAGAATGAACAGAAGGCGTACTTTACAGCCAGCATAAAGGCGCTGGGGGTGCAACAAGCTAGCCGGAGAAGTGCTCCTATACTTCAACCACACGAGAAAGGTGCGACTGGCATGACAAGGAGAGATTTCCATCCAAATATTATGGACACCCCATTGGAGCTTGGCGTTGAGAAGTCATTTGATGATATTGTCAAAGATAGACAAGCAAGGAACTGGCGGGCTGACAGAGGAGCCGCCGCAGAGCCGGCAGGAGCCGCCGCAGAGACGGCTGGAGCCACCGCAGAGACGGTAGGAGGCGCCGCAGAGTTGGCAGGAGCTGCTGATGAGAATGCAGAGTGCACAAAAGAAACTGCAGAGTGCACCAGAGAGACTGCAGAGACAGTAACAGATATTGCTGAGAAAGCAAAAGAGCCGGCTGGTGCAGACAGAATGGCCTCAGAGGAGGAGAAACAGTATTCTTTAAGGCTCCAAGGACAATTTAAAGTCAAGATTGAGGAGCTTCAGATGAGAGAGCAGGAGATGAAGAAAGAAATGGAATCTTTTATCCAGTCCCAAAACAGGAAGGTTCAAGAGTTGCACAAGCAGCTACATGAAATGGAAGCAGAGAAAAATGTCTGCATGGATAACTTCTCACGTCAGAAGAATGAGCTGGAATACAGTCGTGAGAGAGAGGAGAGACTGATTCTGGAACTGGAGACAGCAGCACAAACAGTAAAAAGACTGGAAGAAGATATAGAATCGGAAAGAGCAGCCCATCGGGAATCTAAGTTTAACTCTGAAGTTATCCAGTTGCGGATCCTGGATCTTGAGTCTTCACTTCAAGTGGAAAAGGCCAGCTACTCGCAAAGTGCATCCGACTTAGAGATGATAAAAAAACAGTTCAGAGAAGTGGAAGCTGCTTATAACAGAGAAAAGAAACGGGCTGACCGCAATGCAGAAAAACTCAAGGAGTACCCACTGTCCCAGACAGGACAAATGACGCAGAGCATGGAGATGTGTCATACCAAACAAGACCAGCGAGAGGTAAAGATGATGCCAGACTATATTCCTGAATGGCGGAGGATGCCTGCATTTGAGGACTACAGAGTGTCCTACAGGAATGAGAAACTGATGCCTATTTGGGAGCAGAGGAAGAATCCTCCCAAGTCTAAGCTGGAAAACATGGGGGACATCCTGAAGATGGAAGGATTGACCCAGGAAGTAGCTGAAATCACTGCTAGGTGTACAGATCACCAAGCTAGAACAAGAGAAGAGCTCCACCAATGCAGAACTAGAAACCCAGAGAGCCCGGTTTGATTCTGAGAAACTGCAGCTACAGGGAATAATCTGCAGACATCCCTTTCAGAGAACACTGTACAGAAGGAGAGACAAGACCAAGCGGCTCAAACTCAAGAGGAGCAGCTGATTTGTCAAATAACCACATTGAAACTGGAAATCTCCAAGCTGAAAACAGTATTAACGCAAAAGGACAAGGAGCTTGAGGGACTCCAATATCGGGTGGAAGATGAGAAGAGGCAGAAGGAGCAGACATGCAAAGAAATGAAGAGTCATCAAGACAAAACATAGCTGGACTCAACCACAAAGTGGACAATCTAAGCAGTATATTGAAGCAAACTGAGGACAAGCTAGCAAAGTTCACCAGAGAACTGGAGAGCGAGGCCCAGCAGATGGTTCAGTTAAGGGAAGAGCACAATAAGGTGATTAGTGAGAGAGAGTCAACTCTTAATGTGTTTAATGAGTACAAATCCACAAATGAACAAGAATTAAACTCTTTAAACCAAGCTGTTGACACTCTGGAGAAAGGTCTTCAATCAAGTTTGGCCACAACCGAGGAGCTAAAAAAGGAAAAATCAGAATTGGCGGCTAAAGTGCAAGAACGGGATGCAACCATCCTTGATCTAATTGCTAAATGCCAGAATATGGACACTGAGAATGAGGCGCAAAGTAAGACGCACGCAGCCACAATGGAGTCTCTAAAGACGCAATTAATTGAGAAGGACAACCAGTTACGGCTTTATGAACAGAGAATCTCTGGGAAGGAGGTAATGACAAAAGAAATCCATCACCTAAAAGAACAATTGCTTGCTATGGAAGAGACTGTGAAAAATCTGAAAGATCTCTTAGAGAGTGACGTAAACCAAAGTCTACATAACCTCAAAGAGAACAGTAAGCTTTCAAGCTCAGAGAATTTAGAAAAATCCCCAGATCTTGGAAATGATCCCATTACTTCATCTCTTGAAAAATCAAACCAAAAAGTACTTTCAAAAGAAGAGCTGCGTGAGACTGATTCAAACAAAACCAGTGCCAAGGATGAAGAGACAGAGAAAAAGAAAGACATTATTTCTGTCTCTAATAAAGAGAGAGCGAGTGTAGGCAAAGAAGCATCTAGTAAAGTTGAGAGTGGTGCAAAGCAAACTAAGGAGTCAGCTGTGATAGATCAGCCAAAAGAAAGAAGGGAAACAAAGGTTTCACCAACCATAGCGGATCAGTGTGATACAGAGCAGCAACCTGAAACATCAACAAAAAGGGAGACAAAATCACTTGACACTGAAAAATCTTCTGAACCTGAGAAGAAAACAAGTATTTCAAAAAATAAACATAAAGATAAATTACTTCCCAATGAGAGCAAGCAGACTGACAGAGCAAACTCAGTGGTTGAGTCTCAATTGACAGATGATGGAGCTGCAACTCCAGAAGTAGAGAAGTCTTCAAAATCATAGAAGCAAGCTCCAGGTTTAAAAAGTAAACATAGATCTAAGTTAGTGCCTGAAGATGAAAACAGTGGAACAGAAGGGAAGGAAATGACAATCAGGATCTCCAGCAAGAGGAAGAGAGGTGACGGATTATTTGTGGCTTCCGCATTTGCAGAAGCTGAGGAGCCTGAAGCAGAGGAAAGCATAGTCCGGACATTAAGACGGTCTCCGAGAATTTCATGTCCCTCTGTCAAGGCCGTTGAAGTCAAAGAGCGTAAACCTGAAAAGAACCCTTTGATGAGGAGGACAAACCTACTGCCCAGAAAGCAGAAAAAGAATTGGAAGAATGGAAACATAAGAGTAAGGAACTCAAGGCAAATCGTTAGAAAGATTATGTAAAAGAAAACGGTTGTGAGAGAAATGATACAAGCAAATCGCTCTCTGCAGAATTATTTGAACTGCAGGTCCTATTAAAATAAATTGAAGAAAAACAAAGCAATGAAGAGAAAGTGATGTCAATGACTCCGGTCCAGAAGGATGAGCTTCTGTTGTACCAAGGAAAACCTGTTCTTCTGAAAAGAAAGAAGAGACAGAAAACTATGTACAAAGGTCGTACAGATGACACTTGCCTTGATGAGAAGATCAGGAGGAACAGAGTTGTGTGTAACAACCTAAAGGTGTGGTTTGGAGATACTGTCAGTATCCAACCAAGTCCAGGGGGGCCATATGGCGAACAAAACTGTGTGTTCCCCATAGATGATGCGGTGGACGAAATTCATGGTAGTCTATTCGAGGGGTATCTCAAGCCTTACCTCGTCAAAGTTGATGGATCAATTGAAGAAGGGAAAGTTCTCCTGGTGCATGGAAGTACGCGTGCTGTTGAGCTCAAGTTGAAAGAGCAAGACCCAAGCCCATATTGCATAGTTGCACCAGAGAATATTAGGCCCTATGAAGAGGAGCCCCTTAAACGAGAAGACAAGAGGAAGATAAAGTTACAAGTGAGCGTTTACGGCCTCTCGGCTCATGTAGCTCAACTACATGGTGTTGAGCTGAGGGGGAGGATATGTGATGGAGTGCCATTAGGGGTCACAAGAGAGCTCTGTAAGACTTCTCCCCTGAGAATGAAAAGAGTTAATTCCAGGCAGTTATCCGAGGCTAAATGGAAGCCCAGCTGGGAACTGCCTTTAAAAGCAGCAGAGAGATGGGTGGAGTCTCTCTCACTTAGGCTTGGGCCTAAGAGCCGTGAGCTGTGTGTGTTGTAGGAGAAAGCCCTGGACAGCTCAGCTGCTGTTTGGATCCTGAGAGCTGGGATTTGTGCTGGCGCGAGACAGTCAGGAAGACTGCTGTATTCCAGAGTTTGCTCACAGAGAAGACTTCTGTGGTATCGGAGATATTCCACTGAGAAAGGATTATCTGAAGACCCCATCCCTAAGAAGCCGGATGCAATAAGGGATAAAGGTTGGTGACCAATGCATGTTATTCTCATTGTATCCAGAGAAGGATTACAAAGGCCCCAGGGAGAAGAAGAGTGCATTGAGAGTGAGAGTAAGAGTCCCTCATTACAAGAGGGTGACAAGGGCCCTATGCTTCACCCACGATTGACAGAAGCTGTAGAGGAAAAGGCAAAAAGAGACTGTTTGTTTCCTGGCCACAAGGTGGCGATATAACAAAGATAAGAGACTGTTTGTTTCCTGGCCACAAGGTGGCACTCTCCGGAGCAGAGAAGCTGACCGGATATAGTTCCAGGTCATAGAAAGCACGTTTATGTAGGATTTATTTTATTGCTGAAGACAAGCACTGTTTTTTTGTTCTGTTTATGCTAACAAATAAAATAGCAGTAAAACTCAACTTTGGACAAGCCTGCTGTGTCTTCCTCCCTGTATAAACGTGAAAGAAAACAGGACGCAAACCCCGCCAGAAGGGGGCGCCCTGTTACAATATACATATATATATATATATATATATATATATATATATATATTGAAGAGTGAAGCAGCCGTGAATGTCCAGTAATCTAGTAATGCCGGGTTTTCTCTAGTACATGTGTGATTTTCTCCTGTGATTTTCTCCTACTTTACGAGTGTGAATACGTTTGTGAGCTTGGGGAAATTGAGCAATTGAATAGTGATTTGCAATTTTAGCCTTGCGAAAGTTAAAGATCAAAGGCTTCTAAAGGCTGTAAGTTACAAGTTTGAAGGACGCCATTTTGTCAAGCCCATAACTGGTAACAAGTCCACTCTTTAAACAGTAATCTTTCAATTTCTCACAAGACACCCCAACCTCCAGGGACCCTTAATACCAGATACCCCAACCTCCAGGGACCCTTAATACCCTCTTTCGTTGAAGACTAAAATCTGTTAAAGTCACAGACTTCTCCCTTGGGTATATTATAACAGTCTCAATAATGGTACCTCATTCCACAAGCTTTTCTCTCCAGCCTTTTCTTCCAAATCTGGGATAGCAACAATCAGTTTCCTCTGTAAACTTTTGTGGCAAAAACCTTGCAGCAGCTCCTCTGCAATTCCTCTCTTCTGCAGCAAACAGTCTCCCCTGTAAATGTTCTTGTGGCGCAAATCCATTTTTCTCTGCAGCTCCAGCAATCCCTGTTGCAGACTTCTCAGTTTGCTCTCTGAGCTGTGCAAACTGCAGCAGTCCAAACCAAACAGCCTTTTTACTTCAGACTGTAAACTTTCAGGCTCCTCTCAGCCTGGTACAATTTATGCTTCCAGCAGACAAAGTAAAAATACTGCGTTCCCCTCACTGGCAGATAACTACAAGTGTCCTTCTTAGCTTGCTTCAGACTAAGGCCTTCACTCTCACTGGCCTCATTCGCTAGGCCAAACAGGGCCTAATTGCAGGAAACTCCACCCATCTCTCTGCTGTGGCCTTGAAGGCAATCCACAGCTGGGCTTCAATTAGCCTCTGATCACTGCCTCGAGTTAACTCTTTCTTTCTTCCAAGAAATCTTCCAGCCTCTTCAATTAAACCCACCTCTAGGGGCATTCTTTGCTTCACTCTGTTAAATATCTCCCCCCCTTAGCTCAACACCATGTGGTTGAGCTACATGAGCCGAGAGGCCGCAAATGCTCACTTGTAGCTTTATCTTCTCCTTGTCCTCTTGTTTAAGGGGCTCCCCTTCATAGTGCTTTACAGTATCTGGCACAACTATGCAGTATGGGCTTGGGTCTTTCTCTACCCTCTTGAGCTCAACAGCACGCATACTTCCATGAACTAGGAGAACTTCCCCTTTTTCGATTGATCCGTCAGCTTTGATAAAGTAATGCTTGTGATAACCCTCAAATCGACTACCAGGGGTTTCATCCACATCATCATCTATTGGGAACACACAGTTTTGTTCGCCATATGTCACCCCTGGACGTGGTTGGATACCGATAGTATCTCCAAACCACACCCTTCGGTTGTTACACACAACTCTGTTCCTCCTGATCTTTTCATATAGGCAGGTGTCATCTGCAAGAACAATGAACACAGTTTTCTGTCTCTTCTTTGTTTTCAGAAGAACAGGTTCTCCTCGGTACAACAGAAGCTCATCCATCTGGGCTGGAGTCATCGAGTTATTTTGAGTGAACAGCACATTTACAGTGTTATACAGGCTGTACACTTACTACTTTACATTGTAGCAGAGTGTCATTTTACATGGTGGCATGGAATATTACCTAAGAAGTTGGGCAATAATATATTGCACAACACTACTATTATCATGATGTCCATGGCAGAATTTTGTTTTTAACTATAATTTTTTTTATATATATAGGTGTTTATGATTCAGTAAACCTAGGATTACAGCTGGATAAGCAATATGAGGAATACTGAATAGCATATATTCTATGGTATAGGGCAACATCATGTCAATATCCTTACTTATTATAGGGATCTTGTTATTTCATACATTATGGCAATATTTGTATTCACCCCATTCCTTGTTCTATATTTACCATTAAAATACCTAACTTTATGTAATAATATGCTTTTGATCTATTTATATGGTCCCTAGGTTACTGCACCATTATATAATTATTTTATTATAGTTTTAATAAAAATCATATCTAGTTTATAGTTATTTTGAGGGGACAGTAAATTTACACTGTTATACAGGCTGTACACTTACTACGCTACATTGTAGCAGAGTGTCATTTCATCAGTGTTATCACATGAAAAGATATAATAAAATATTTCCAAAAATATGAGGGGTGTACTCACTGTTGTAAGATACTATATATATATATATATTAGGAATATTAATGAATAATAATAATATTTTCAGAAATGTAATTTTCGGACAAGACTCAGAATAAAGCATTTTCATATAAAGTCATATAAAGAGTTTATGGCGAATAATCAAAACCTAACATTAAAGAAAACTCGCAGCGCAAAGATAATACAGATACAGTAGGTGAGCTTTAAAGGATAGAAAAAAAAATAGGGCCTCTTTGAGACAGATTTTAAAGTACAAGTTCACTTGAATGTCTTTGCCTTTAATAACCCTTAGCTTAACTAACAGAAGTAACTTTATATTGATCTGTGGTGAGAATTATTTTCTCCTAACAAGGCTCTACTATATTTAGCTATTTGTCTACAGGATAAGAAATAGCAGATATTTTATTTTTATTTTACAAAAAGTGGTGATTAAGTAACAGGCATTTTTTTATAGCTGAGAAGATGAACAATGTAGTAAAATCATAGCCTTGTTACCAAGACAACCAATAACTGCTCAAAAAAACCTATGTTTTTTTCTGTATTGTCAGTTATTTTTTTTATTTGTTCACTGAAATATAAAGCAATTATGAAACCTGTAGTTATTGCTTTACATTGTTCAGAATCAAAATATTGCAGCTGTCTTGTTATCTAAATATCTAATCTTAATATAGCCCAACTGTATGTAAGATTTTTAACACTTAACTATTGAAATATATTGTATAAAAGCTTTTTATATTGGATTGTGTTGATAGTTTGTCATATCTTTTACAAACAAATATTTTACACTGGGTAGCTACCAGATGACTGGAGAAGAGGTGATACCTATATTTAAGAAGGAAGCAGGGAATTATAGACCTGTAAGCGTCACTTCTGTGGTGGGAAAGCTTTTAGAAGGGTTAATAAGGGATAACATACACAAATATGTCTATTCAAACAGGTTTAAAACTAGGATCCAACATGTATTTATGAGGGATAGGTCATGTCAAACAAATCTAATTAGTTTCTATGAGGAGGTTAGTAGAAACTTGGATCAAGGCAAGTCAGTGAATATAGTCTTTTTAGATTTTGCAAAGGCTTTTGATACAGTGCCACATGGGAGACTTTTGTGCAAACTAAGGGATACAGAAATTTCAGTAAATATATGCACATGGATTGAGAGCTGGCGAAAAGACAGGAAGCAAAGGATTGTTGTAAATGGAATATACTGGGATTGGACTAATATGGTAAGTGAGGTTCTTCAGGGTTCAGTATTAGGTCCGCTTTTTTTAACATATCTATTAATTACTTAGAAGTAGGATTGGAAGTATTGTCTCCATTTTTGCTGATGACACAAATGTTGCAAAGTAATTAAATCAGAAAATGATGTACTTTCCCTCCAAAGGGATTTGCATAAATTAGAGAAATTGGCAAATAAATGACAGATTAGATTTAATATGAATAAATGTAAGGTTATGCATCTGGGAAGGAAAAATAGTCATGCAATTTATAAACTTAATAAAGCAAATCTAGGGGTATCAGATATTGAAAGGGATTTGGGAGTGCTTGTGGACAACCACCTATGTAACAGTTCTCAATGCCAAGCAGCATCTGCAAAGGCAAATAAAATATTAGCATGTATTAAGTAGGGTATAAAAGCCAGGGAAGAAAATATAATTATGCCACTATACACATCCCTAGTACGCCCTCATTTGGAATATGGAGTACTGGTTTGATCACCACTTCATAAAAAGGACATTTTAGAACTGGTAAAGAGAAGGACAACAAAACTAATAAGGGAAATGGAGGGGCTAAGTTATGAAGAAAGATTAGCCAAATTAGACTTATTTTCTCTAAAAAAAAGGCGTCTAAGAGGAGATATGATTACCTTATATAAATACATCCATGGTTACTATAAAGATTTGTCAAGGAAGCTTTTTGTGCCAAGAGGTTTTCAATTGACAAGAGGACACCCCTTGAGGTTAGAAGCAAAAAGATTCCACCTTAAAGAAAGAAAAGGGTTATTTACAGTAAGAGTAGTTAATCTGTGGAATTCTCTACCAAGGGAGGTGGTGACAGCCGATTCAACAGATAACTTTATAAAGGGATTGGATATATGTTTCAAAATAAAAAGGGCATTTAGAGTTATCCTGTTTACTTAGAGAGGGAGTATTGATCCAAGGAGGAATACGATCGCCAGTATCTGGGCTCTGGAAGGAATTCATTTTTTTTCCTTTTGATACAACTTGCAAAGTTTCACTTGTTTTTTTCTGTTTGCCTTCCTCTGGATCAATTAACAATTAATCTGCATATTGCAGATCAGAGGAGATCTTAAAAGTTTGAACTTAATGGGCTAAAAGTATTTTTTCAACCTCAATTACTATGTAACCATGTAACTATGTTATGTACTTGATTGATAGGGAGGATACATATTCACAGTGTAACCTGTTGTAGGTGTAGCAAAAGGTACTATGTTCAATAAAGCAAACCCCATGTGTGCTCATTAGGAACTGCTTATCCCTAGCACATAACGAGGACCTTCTTGCGTCTCTGTACTAATGGCCCTGGACAGCGCTGCTGCTTCTAACACAACTTCCTGTGCTCTTTCATTGAAAACTATTTACTACTTTAAAGCCTTATTAAAAATATGCTCTGTGCTTATATAGAGCCCTTTTCAATTGGCCGAATCACAATTTAATAAGGCTGTTAGTCTCCACAGCACAATTACCTTGTGCACATGCTCCTTTTTAAATGTTTGAATCAATGCCTTATATACTTAGAAATTTTTCTATTTTATTCTCACAATTCTTAGGATACTATAAGGCTTGGTTTTGATACAAATCATAATTTTCTATCTATACATTCTCACTTACCAAACTAAAACACATTTCTGGAAATCAATAGTAAGTGACAAAAACATAAAGCACAAAATATAACTACAACTACTTGATCTATCCTGTTATGGTGTCGGGACAGGTACGCCGCTGCAGTGCGGCCTCCAACCGCTAGATGGCGCTGCCGATACTTTGTAGCGCTGCTGATACGTGAGAGAAGCTCTAAGCGTATAATGTTAGCCTAACCCATGAACTAACCCTAACCCTAACCCCAACCCTAATCATCATCCTAACCCTAACAGATTACCTAAGTCTTGACTCAATGATATGGCACCGGAATATCGGCAGCGCCATCTAGCTCATGCTCACCACCACTGCTGCTGCCTTGTGCTGCGCTACCATAAGACGATAGGACCCAACTACTAAACAAATTCTTGCATTCTTCCCATACCATCCCAAACCATTGATCAGTGGATTGTCAATTATGGATCAACCCCATAAAGACACCACACAATAAAGTCCCAATACATTAGGTTTTAGTAGATAAGACCACAGGTACTTGATTTCCCGTAACATGTTTTTGAAGAGTTGGGCTGCAGTACATCTAAATATGAGACCAAAAACATTACGGAATGGGGTGAGAGGGGGAAGGACTAAATGGAAAACACCAGGGAGATAAACAGTGCTAATTTAAAAAAAATAAGGAAAAAAATTACACGATTACTGTTTGATTTTATTTTCTTACAAAAAAACTGCAGTCATAGGGCCTCATTCTATTATCGGCCGTAAATCGGCCGCAAAGCTGCGATTCCTTGCGGGGCTCCCGTTACCTTGCAATTCAAATAGACGGCGCCGCATATCTTGCAACCGGCCGTAAGCTCAGAAATCTTTAAAAGCAAATATAAATTCAAGACGGCACTGTAAAGCTCTGTAAATGCTAGGGATCATAATGGGGGACATGAGGATTAATAGCAACCCCCTCTCAAGCTTGCACATCAGCCCAAATCTGAGATTTTATTAACTGTTTATTTTCCGGCCGCAGCGTGGGCGGGTCTGAGGTGCTCCAAGCCCTCTGGACTTTTTCCACGGATATTTGACATAAATTAAAATAAAAATTATTTACGGATTTGAGTGTAGGGGAATGTTGTGCTATGAATGCTAACACCTACAATCACTTTATAGTCTCCTCAGAGTGCAGGATGGCTTTATTATGGCTTTATAATGTGCTTAATTGGTGCTAGCGGGACCTTTTTGCTGCAAGTAAGCTGCGGCTCTGTTTTAGCCTTGCAGAGAGGGTTCCCGGAACAATTGAATAGCAACCGGGATTTGCTTGCGGCCGAAACTCTTGCGGCCGTTTAAGATCAAAGGCTTGCCTCCTGCGCGTGAAGCCGCAAGGGATAACAAGGAGCCGGCCGCAAGCCTGCCGGAGCCCCCGGCCAGAAGGGAATAGAATAGGCAAATAGCCTGCGGCCGGTCCTTGCGGCCCCGCATCTCCTACGGCCGATAATAGAATGAGGCCCATAATATTTAGTTGTGCTCTAAAGGACCACTTTACAGTGAAAAAAATATATATTTGAAAACTTTACATCGCATTGAGAGCATAAAGCAGACAAAAAACATCATACAGGTAGTTTTAAATGATACCCTGGATCCCTGATACATTTGTTGAAGTTTTATGTGAGAGGCTGTTTACATTTCTGGACAGCTATGGTTGCATTGAATGATGCAAGTTCTTCTAGGCCAGTAAGGCGGTAGTTATGTGGTGTCATCCTATGATCAAGCAAAGGCTTTGGACCTTCCACACAACTTCCTCCACTACAAACACACACCCCAATAATACAGCTCTAAGGATGTGATGTAACAATCACAAAATGGATTCCTGTACTGATTTTCACCCAAAATGTTTTTATGTCCATGACTTACACAGTCCTTTATATTTTACAAACCACTGCACGTGTAGCATAATAGTCAACTATAAACTCACCCTAGATGAACAGTAAACTGTGAACCTTTGTGAATTTAGTCACAAATTTTGGAACACAAACAAAGTTCTTTTGATGAATTACTCCCTTTGAAACGTTTAATATATACAGTGCGAATGAAGATGTCGCTGATTTTGTATTGCTATGTGCTTTCAAGATTCTTTTCATCCTGTTTTTTTTAACACCGTTTGCTCTTTTGTACCCAACTTCTAAGTATAGCCAACCACACAATGCAGACGGAAGCCTTTATGTGACTGTGATTTAAGGTTCATCAATAAAGTCAATTTTAGTTAACTTGATTTAACGAGCAGATTCTGAACCATGACTGGCAATGAGAGACATGTCCGCACTGCTTTGTGTAGGTGACTCTGCCGGCCCAGAAACACACAGTCCCAAAAGAATAAAAGCCAGATTCTGAAGTTTTAATTATTCATGTCTCAAAACAATATTTTTTAGCAAGCAGCTGTTACATGCTGTTCACTGAAATTTAATCACTTTCCATAAGGGAGAAACGCTACAGGTAATAAACCACTTTTGATGATCTATTTAAGATTTACCTAGGATACACAAAGTATTACAGCATGCATAAAAAAAGTAAGCTATGTAAAAAATGAAAACTGTAAAATGCTGTTACTATTCATTTTTTTTTTGACTAACAGATAGTTACATAGTAATTGAGGTTGGAAAGAACATTTTATTCCATGAAGTTCAACATTTTTAGATCTCCTCTAATATTTTGTGATATGTGGATTGATTGTTAATTGTTAATTGATAATTGGTCAAGAGGAAGGCAAACAGATGTGTGTCAAAATAAAAAAGCTGTTCATTTTATTTATTGTAAAGGACCAAGGTGGTCAATCTTTTTTTCTATATGATCTTTTGAAACTTGATATAGGACATATTATTATTATTATTATTATTATTATTATTATTATTTTTATTATTATAGTTTATTTATAACGCGCCAACATATTCCGTAGCGCTGTACATAAATTAGGTTCAGACAATGATAAATACAGATTAACATTTAGCAAAGCAAGGAGGGCCCTGTCTTTGAGCTAGGAATCCAATGTCCTTGGTGAATTCCCAAAGTACTTAGGACAGAAACTCGCAGATTTACTATGTAAGGTATAGTGAGTGGTAAAAGAGGGAGAGAGAGGTGATAAGTGTGTTAGGGTGGAAGGTGATACGCTTCTTTAAAGAGATGCATTTTAAGTCAGGTTTTAAATGTTTTGAGGCCAGAGGATAATCTGGTGGAGCGAGGCAAGGAGTTCCAGAGAGATGGGGCAGCACAAGAAAAGTCCTGCGGGAGTGAGAGGAGGTGACAAGAGTTGTAGAAAGAAGTAGGTCATTAGCAGAACGAAGAGGGCGGGTGGGGGAGTTTTTGGGACATTTTTATCTTTCATACCCAATTCATTTTTTTTGCTGCAGGCATCTATTGTTTTCTAAGCTAATTCTATAACTTTCTCAGCTGCTCACTAGTCCTATTAAATGCACTGGCAATACAATACGCCACATTCTTACTGTGCAGTTTGAAACTTCCTTGCATTCAAAGACTGAATTTGATCTGCAGAAATCAACATGGTAGATTCCACTGTAGTATAGTTGCATATCATTGATAATATAATAGAGTCTGTATTAAGTTATTTTACATTCTAAAAACATTGTTATATTCACTCAATTTCTAAACTAATAGAGATGTCAAAAAATTCATACAGCAGATGAAAAAAACATTGTTTTAACCTATAACAATAGTGGTATTGCTATTTAAACTGTTCTAAGGAAATGTATTGTATGTTATAATAGAGGTGAGGATTGGGTATTTTAGAACTGTGTGCTCAGTAAATAGAAGCTGAATGTGAAAAATGTAAATTACTTATCAGTCCGTGATTTAACATGCAGCAAAGCTATGTACATGAATGAAACAGAGAGAGACATCATCATTCACATACACAATAAAAGTGAGATTGTATTCAATCAGTGAAACTTTTTCTTTTAATTTTTAGGAGTTAATTTTGAAATTTAAATACAGGATTGTTGTCAATGATTCCTCGATGATTTTAATATTACAATAATCTGCCTAAGTTAATCATTTTATTAACAAGTGCTTTAAAACTCTGTTTTTATTCACCAAAACCTTCCAAATAATCCCTGCATAGCTCCACCCCATGTAGTTCATGCACACCATGTTTCTATAATACTAGATGTACTAGCCAGTGACAGATTGCGTCTCAGCTGCATTTCAGCAATACCTGCAGAGACACAGTTTGTGATTGGCTAATACATGTAGCGCTATGTAAACACTGTGCACGGTTTCAGTGAGAAAAAAAGGCTATTAAGCACTTGTTAATATGGAAATAAACACTTAGGTAGACTATTTTAATATTAATAACAGGGAAGCCTCTATGTCCATTTAGTAAAGGGCAAAATACATTTATAACTGTAAAAAAACTGTAAAAAGAATGAAAACAACCTCTAACTTACCACCTATTATATGTAGTTATACATAGTTTTGATCATCTACTCCTCTTGTAAGAAACTAATATATAATTCCTACAAATACTATATACTTTTGGACAGGTGAATAATCAAACAGACAAATAAGGTACAATTAAAAATATATATTGTACATAAATCAAAATACTGTTACAAGATGGGTTTAGAGAAACAGATAACAGACAAGAAGTATAAAGATGATATTTACAAAAATAAAGCTTATATGAATATCTACTTTGTTATATCTACTGCACAAACCAGAATCTGCCTCATACTGATGAAAGCCAAAAGCTTGAAACAGTGCTGTGAGTGATATGAGTGATTCTTGGTTTGTGCAAAATCAAACACGGTGCTTTGCTTAAAAGCTGTTTAATACAGTGGGCATATGCTTTAAGGGAGCAATGTATAAAATTGCTATTTTTGGATTGAAAGAGTGAGGTACATTGTATTCTCATTTGCATGTCCCCGCCTTTTAGACATGCAAATGGTCTTATTAATGTATTATTTGTTTTCTGTACTTTGTTATATATATATATATATATATATATATATATATATATATATATATATATATATATATATATATAAATACCCCCCATAGTGTTTCCTTCAGTTCACTTCCCATTAAGTTTGCTGTCTGCTGGGCTTCTCTTGCATCCCCTCTTGGACTTCTGGCTCCATCAAATGGAACAGTACTTTGACTTGTATAATCCATTTAACTGTGTCCTACCCTCTCTCCATAAGGCATACATGGAAATAAGTTGGATTTAGCTTTGGTTACCATACAGGCTGTAACATTACACCCATCTTCGGCTATGTTTTTACCATAAGTTTCATGTTGTTGATTATTTTCATCTGCCCCAAATTTACAAATGTTATACCTTCCTTCCTCAGGCTTACTGCTTGTACTGTAAATAAAAATTAAATAAAGATCAGTTGTGGTCTAGCCTATTTTGTGGGTTATCATGGTGTGAGGCTACCCACATCTGTTGTCTTTTTATCCCAGTGCAGGGTGTGGTTGAAAACTAGTTACAGTAATACATACATTTTGTGTGTTTGTTTAGTTGTTCAGTCACGTAGGACTCTCTGTAACTCTATGGACCTCAGCACACCAGGTACATCTCCAAGCACCATCAAGTTCATGTTCATTGATTCAGTAACCTCATCTACCCACCTCCGCCTCTGTTGTCCCCTTCTTCTTGTGCTTTTAATCATTCGCAGCATGAGAGTATTTTCCTGCCGTCTCATGATATGGACAAAAAATTTGAGCTTCAGCCTCTTGACCATACTTTCTAGTGAACAGTTGATTAACTTAAGTACCAAATTATTGGATTTTCTCCAAGGAACTGTATTTAGTTTTTGCCAACACCCCAATTCAAAGGTTGTCAATTCTATGTTGCTCAGCCTTCTTTATAATCCAGCTCTCAAATCTGTATGTTACTACTGGGAATACCATAGATCTAACTTTGCAGACCTTTGTTGATAGCTAATTATATTTACTAGCTTGTCCAAGCTTGCCATAGCTTTCCTACCCAGAAGCAAACATCTTTTAATTTCATGACTACGCACATACACATATATAAAACGAATGCATTTGTGGCCCTATTATTCAGTTTAACTAAAAATACATGAGGTGTTTCTAATAATGTCTTGAAACCAACACACCATTTTGGTAACCAACTTTTAACACTAGAGATTTATATGACAGCATTTATATTTATAAAATACACTTATTAAAGTCATAATGTTAAAAACTGCCATATTTAACACTTATTTAAATCAAGATATAAAGGTCTACTCAACAATGTCTTTTCAGCAAAGGTGGATTAGCCAGTGGTTCAATCATTTTGATTTAGCTATCTGTACTCATAAAGGAATGGTTTCATAAGCTGGCTTGGTTCTGGCACTCAAGGATTGGAATAGGACATGTTGACATGGTAGAATTTGGAAATGTCAATATCCAATATATTTAATTAATATCACAATAATCTGTGAGGAGATAAAGTAATATTTTCTGTAAGAAAAAAATCAACATAGTGTAGATTCACCTTGCTTTTCACTGACTTCAGCAAAGTGCTTTCTCAAGGCTGAGATGGCAATTTTCCCCAAAAGAAATAGACATTAAAAAACTTTTGCAATTGGCTTTGCAGCCCATGTGAAGCTTTGTAAACCTGGGTCATGAAAACATATTGGAGAAGCATAATGAAGGCACACTGTATCTAATTATGTTTGCTTAGCTAGATGTACATTCAAAATTATTTTAATACTTTTTCATCTTGAATTTCATCTTGAATATACAATAGATTCCCATGGCTTACTGCTACTCGACATCACAAAACAGTTCGAGAAAAGGTAAGAAACAAATACATTTCCCACTACATTGATTTAATGATTTTTTTTCTATGCTATACTATACTTTTTAACTAAGCAAATAAAAAGTATTGGTTAAAAGCTACTCTTTTTTTTTTTCAAATGCGACCAATATTGCTATGTAACCGAAAAGGATATTTTAAATCTTTAAAATGTTAAATTACAAAATAGAGTTAATGAATATAAATGGAGTGACTACTTTATGCTAAGAACGTCTGCTGTACTTCCATCAAATGGATATGTCTGTATGGCTTGATGTACATTCAGCAGTCAATAGTTAGAATTTAACTTAGATCTAACACTTTGTCATGTAACCGATATGCAATATACCTAGTACACTCAATGAAATGAAGTACTTGTGTTATCTCAGCTTTCATTCCTCAAATAGCTTCATTTTAACAAAGGAAGATTGCATAATTTTCAAACCATATTACACTGCCACCATCAGCTAGGAAGGAAATACATTGTGAATAGAAATTATAATGAAGCCTTTCAATTTTCTGTTCCCTGCCTTTCCACTGGATTTAAATGCTTCAATCTGCAATTTCCTTACAGTGCTGTCCTAGATGATGCAAAATGCTAGTTAGTAAAGTGACTTCTTGAGACATCTAACAAATCAATCAGCCTGCTGGAAAATACGCTTTTCATGAAAATGTCATGGGCAAGCTTTTATATACCTCTCTAACATAAAAATACATTTCCCAGATATCTTTTGTGAATGTTTCCCTGTTTAAAAGTATATATAACTGTATTTATCAGAATTCTGAGCAGAAAACAAATTTTTTAACTCGTTTCAGACGTTCAAATGTGAACGCAAATGTACTATTTATTTACTGTACTATGTATCGCTCTTTTGCCCACCATAAATGAAATGGTTATTGTGGTAAACTACCTCCCCAAAAAATCCACTACGCAAGCTAGGATCTAACCCAATGATGGGAGGCAGTAACCTTGGAACAGATGTACGTGGGTCAGTTTCCTGGCTTGTGTATAATCCATCCTGAGCTTTGCTTGAAGCTGTGTAATTCAGCAGGCATATGCTTAATGGAAGCCATATTTAAAATCGTGATGCATTACAAGAGTGAAGCCTTTGTGTGCACATTTTCAAGTCGCTGCTCAGGTTCCAAGAATGCAGTGTAATAACTATATTTCTCGTAATTCTGAGCAGGAAACAAGTTTTTTTAACTTGTTTTAGACGTTCAATATATATATACTAGTGACTTGCCCGTCAAAAATGACGTCAATAACATTTTAGGGCTAGAAATGCTGTACCATTGGCGCTCCTCGCTAGCCCCTCGCTGAGTGCCTCTCCCTTCGTCTACTGTACGGGCCTCACTATGAGCGGCTTCGGTGCTCATTGCGAGCCTCTCACCAGTCTCTGACCCCTTTGTCTGTTTCCCCCCTCTCTCTGTGCTTTGTGTTTTTTCTTATCCCCCCCGGGTCTCTTTTTACCCTCTCCCTCCCCTGTGCCTTTCTCCTCTGTGTCTGTGCTGCAGTTTTGCGTGGCTTGCGATGAGTGCCGTTGTTTGCATTGTTTGGCTAAGTGTTACTGGCTTCGTGATCGTGTTTACTTTCTTGCGCTAAGTGTTACTGGCTTCGGGTCGTTTTTACTGCCTTTGGTCTCGTTTTCATCCTTTTTTTTTGCCCGCCATTTTTTTTCTCGCTTAGCCGATTTTCGTTTGACGAAACACTGCAAATGTTGGTCAAATTAACATGCAACCTCACTCACAGGCTCCCTGGCTTTCCCCCTGTGCTGTGTGTAATTGTGTAATTAATTTTTTTTAAGTATTTGGCTTTTTTTTTGTTGGTCTTCAGAGTTTGGTGGTTCAGTCGTTAAAGTCGTTAAGTATTGTGTGCCGTAAAGTAAACTGCTACGTGCTGAGTCCCGCTGACTCTCAGTCCCTGCAATGAGCGCCTTTGGCGATCATTGCAGCTAAGTCCCACGTGCCTCGCTGATCGTGGGACCTGCAATGAGCGTCTTCAGTGCTCATTGCAGCCAAGTCCCATGGGCCTCGCAATGAGTGCATGTGGTGCTCATCTCTATCCCTGCAATGATCGCCTATGGCCTTTGGCGCTCATTGCAGCTAAGTCCCGCGGGCCTCCACCCCCGCAAATGCGTCCCTCGCTTTGTGGGGCCCGCAAACATGACAACAACTCTCAGATTGACAACTATAAGGGAAGGGCACAAGTGAGCTAAACGAGTGCTGGTTTGTGGGTGGGTTCCCATTCTTATAGAACAATCCTTGTTAAATTTGTTAATTTTTAGATTGAACATCTCTGACCTTTTTTCTGTATAGATGACAATGATCATAAATCTTTTATTAAGGTAATGAGTCTACAATTGTTTTGGTCAAATGCATGTATTTGTTTTCTACCCTGATGATGATCATATGTGTTGTAAGCTTGTGAGTTTTCAATTTTGTAAGGTGCTTTGGGGAAAGCAGCCCTATTAAATTCCCTCAACGTGTAAAACCGTTCCCCGTAATGTAGCCCACAAGACTTACATCTATTAAATTGGCCCCATAAAGCAACCCGCTATTGATCTGCAGGTTACAGGGGGGGAAATCCTACAGGACTTCAAAGACAACTGATATATGTGGGCCGCTCATGCCAGCAACCGAGGGCCTCAGTTGCTGGCATGAAGACATCACATATATAGTTGTGAGCAGGCGAGGTCCGCGGGCTCGCTGCGCGAGCCCGCAAGCGTGAGCAACGACCCGTACGCTCACAACTATATATGTGATGTGATAATGTTTTTTTTGTGTATATGTATTTTTGTATGCTAATGAAATAATTACTAAATGAATATACTTTACCTATTTGTAAGTAATATATGCAGGAAGCATTGTGCTGAAGAGCTGACAATCTGTTTTCATGTTCCTGCAGCATACAATGTAGGTTTTCAGTGCTGTGGAGCTGCTGTGTAAGTGTCAGCAATGTGTGCAGTGTGTAGTGTAAATAGGCTGCGTGCTCGAGGGGAAGCCGTTAGGGTAACTGGGTACTTCCGCATTGTGTAAGTTAGTGTTGTAAAATGGCGGGGAATGTGTATGTGGTACGCGGGTGTGGATGATTTAGCGTCCTTGTTAATAGTGTAACTTTACCTCGCTTTTTAGGAAAATCCGTATGTGTTTTGCGTGTTTAGGGTCCTGTAGCCTCGTTTTCTTTTTTTCAAGGGACATTTTTTCTCTCACTCAGGTGATTTTCGGGTGTCTAAACTCATGAATTTGGACTTAAATGGAGGTGTAACTTCACTTGCAGAGGTCCTCGGTGCCTGCCTTGCTGTGGGTAAGATTTTTATGTGTTTGTTGTGTGTATTTATTGTGTTTTTAATGTTTTTATTGTGTTTTTAATGTTTTTAAGTACGTGCGGTTCGGGCGTTAAGGTCGTATTTTTGTGAGCTCGTAATGTTTTTTTTTCTAAGTCCCGTATTTTTGGATGGTAAGTCCGTAAATTTGATGGTTGCTGGCGCTCCTTGCCAGCAACTCTGGCCCTCGCTTCGCAAGCCCGTAGCGTTAGCAACAACCCGCCTGCTCACAACTATATATGTGATATCTGTAACGTCTTCCCCAGTTGGCACTTGTAAATCGGCTAAGCGACAAAAAAAATGGCGTCCGGAAAAAATGAAAACGAGGCTACACGACCCCAAACCGCGCAAAACATCGCCAGCCATGTACGACTTTTACCTAGGAACAGACGAGGTACAAAATACACTATTATAAATAATGGAAACTGCTGGCGAGCCGCGTAACACATACACAATCACCGCCATTTTACAACACTAACTTGCAACTAATAACATTACAAATCTAAAATGGCGCGTTACACGACTATACAAGCGGTTTCCCCTTGTGCACTGCGCACATTGCTGACACTTACACCTCGGGTCACCAACAGTCCAAATGTACACTGTAAGCTGCAGGAAAATCAAAACTGATTGTTAGCTCTTCAGGTTATTGATCACTGGATATATTAATTACAAATAGGTAAAGTATTTTAGTAATTAATTAATTCATTGTTATTAAAAAAAATATATATAAAAAAAATACGCTTAATAGCATATTTTACACTGCGGTTACTTTACATACATTAACGCTTCGCACTTCCTAATACATTTGTTCATTCACAATAGTTATTATCGTGCATTCATTTAATAAGTATTAATTAGTAATGGAAAATAAAAATGTAGACTTTACACTACACTAAAATGTTTTACTTTTTACTCTGCAGTTATATATCTGGATTACTGCTCATTGGCTGCCAGCGATAGCACTCTCAAAGCAGTTACAAATCTAAATCACTTTATTATGCTCTGAGACCTGAATACATTTTTTAATTTACACTGCACAAAAAAAATTATATATTTAACACTGTACTTAAATATATCTGTCTTTGCGATGAGCGCCGAAGATTGATCGTTGCAAAGCACGAAACATGAAGGACACGAGGGAAGAGACTCACAATGAGCGCCGAAGGTCCTCAGAGTTCAAAAAGCATCACATTGTGTGGCAAACAGCATTGCCATGGCTTCAAACTTTATTGCCCCATCATTTGTGCCAGGCAAGTCGCTAGTGATATAATATAACATAATGCAATAGAATATTATACAGTACACATGGGTGTTGGAACTCTCCCCCCCCCCCCCCCAGATTTCTTATCGTATGTATGTATGCGTATAGAAGCTAACAGGGGAGGAGAGAGGGGGAGGAAACACAGGGGAGAGGGAGAGGAAGACACAGGAGAGGGGAGAGGGGGAGGAAGACACAGTGGAGAGGGGGAGGAAGACACAGGGCAGAGGGGGGAAGAGAAACAGGGTAAAGGAGAGGTGAGGGGAAGAGACACATGGGAGGGGGGAGAGACACAGGAGAGAGTGGGGGGTAGAGACACAGGGGAGAGGGGGGAAGAGACTAATGGGAGGGAGTGGTGAGGAGACACCGGGGAGAGAAAAGGGGGTAAAGACACAGAGGAGGGGGGAAGAAACACAGGGGAAGGGAGAGGGGGGTAGAGACACAGGGGAGAGGGGGTAGAGACACAGGGAAGAAGGGGGAAGAGACACAGGGGAGAGGGAAGGGGGGAAAGACACAGGGGAGGGGGGAAAGAAACACAGGAAGGGAGAGGGGGGTAGAGACACAGGGGAGAGGGGAGTGACACCGGGAAGAGGGAAGGGGGAGAAGACACAGGAGAGGGAGCAAAGAAACACTGGGGAAGGGAGAGGGGGTAGAGACACAGGCAAGGGTGGGAAAGACACAGGGGAGAGGGGGGGGGAGACACATGGGAGGGAGTGGGGGGGAGACACAGGGGAGAGGGGGGGAGAGAGACACATGGGAGGGAGTGGGGGGGAGACACAGGGGAGGTCTTCTGCTTTATTATTATTCTTCTTATTATTACTATATAATGTGTAATACGGACCACTTTTTGGCAATGAGCGCCGCAGGCGCTCATTGCAGGCGAGCCTTGCGTAGCGAGGCGAGCCGTTAATATGGACAACTTTGGCAATGAGCGCCGTAGGCCTCTATATATCATTCCTGGCTTATTCAGATATATGGAGGATGAATCCATGGACGTACCTGAATCCCACAAGAGAGTGGTCGCCATGTTCATGTGGTGTTTATTATGACACTAGCGACTTGCCCGTCAAAAAATGACGGCAATGTTATTGTAACTGAGCTAATGTTGTTTTGTGTGTAATAGTAAACATGTAATACATTAATAAATGAATAGACTTTACCTATTTGGAAGCATTGTGTTAAAGAGCTGTGAACCTTGTTTGCACACAGACCCACAGCACCAAGCACACTGACAGTACACACAGACCCATAGCACCAAGTACACTGGCAGTGCACACAGAACTACAGCACCAAGAACACTGACAGTGCACACAGACCTACAGCACCAAGGACACTGACAGTACACACAGACCCATAGCACCAAGTACACTGGCAGTGCAAACAGACCTACAGCACCAAGTACACTGACAGTACACATTGACCCACAGCACCAAGTACACTGATAGTACACACATATATACAGCACCAAGTACACTGACAGAACACACAGACATACAGCACCAAGTACACTGACAGTACACACAGACTCACAGCACCAAGCACACTGACAGTACACACAAACCTACAGCACCAAGCACACTGACAGTACACACAGACCTACAGCACCAAGTACACTGACAGTACACACAGACCTAAAGCACCAAGTACACTGACAGTACACATTGACCCACAGCACCAAGTACACTGATAGTACACACATATATACAGCACCAAGTACACTGACAGTACACACAGACTCACAGCACCAAGCACACTGACAGTACACACAAACCTACAGCACCAAGCACACTGACAGTACACACAGACCTACAGCACCAAGCACACTGACAGTACACACAGACCTACAGCACCAAGTACACTGACAGTACACACAGACCTAAAGCACCAAGCACACTGGCAGTGCACACAGACCCATAGCACCAAGTACACTGGCAGTGCACACAGAACTACAGCACCAAGTACACTGACAGTACACACAGACCCATAGCACCAAGTACACTGACAGTGCACACAGACCTACAGCACCAAGCACACTGACAGTACACACAGATCCATAGCACCAAGTACACTGGCAGTGCACACAGACCTAAAGCACCAAGCACACTGACAGTACACACAGATTAACAGCACCAAGTACACTGACAGTACACACAGACCTACAGCACCAAGCACACTGACAGTACACATAGACCTATAGCACCAAGCACACTGACAGTACACACAGACTCACAGCACCAAGCACACTGACAGTACACACAAACCTACAGCACCAAGCACACTGACAGTACACACAGACCTACAGCACCAAGCACACTGACAGTACACACAGACCTACAGCCCCAAGTACACTGACAGTACACACAGACCTAAAGCACCAAGCACACTGGCAGTGCACACAGACCCATAGCACCAAGTACACTGGCAGTGCACACAGAACTACAGCACCAAGTACACTGACAGTACACACAGACTCACAGCACCAAGCACACTGACAGTACACAAAGGCGCTCATTGCAGGCGAGCCTCGCATAGCGAGGCGAGCCATTAATACGGACCACTTTTTTATGGAGCAAACTGCTCCATATGTATATTAATAACTATACAACTTTCCAAACATACACATCTCATTGCAATACGCTAGTAATAATAATAATGCACAAGAGTCCTTCAGCACTGCACTGGACACTGAATAAACTTGCCTAGCTATGGTTTTCCCTATTGATGCAGTATCATCCAAACTGTCCCTCCTCTCAGTAAGACTGCAAGGTACTTATGATTCCAAAATGGCTGCTGTCCATGAGGTAGAAGGGTGTAGAAGGGAGTGTATGCTGCTGATTGGCTGGAATGTGTCTGCTGACTGTGACATGCAGGGTCAAAGTTTGCTCAATGATAAAGTATTGGGGGCGGGTCGAATCTTGCATATGTTCGCAGTTCGCCGCGAACGCGAACATGCTATGTTCGCCGAAATAAGTCCGCCGGCAAACTATTCGCGACATCTCTACTTATTGTGTGTCAGGTGGCAGTGGCCTAGCTACACACCTTATATAGAAGGGCCAATAAGGGAGTAGGCTATTTTTTTTTCACTAGTATTTTTTAATATTAAAAGAAAAAAACATTTGATGTCAAGTATTTTTGGTGTCATTGTGCATTTTTTAGTACAAAACCCACACGGTGATCGTCAGGCTCCTGGGGCCACACTGACACAAAGAGACAAGATATTTTGTGAAATATATATGAAAGAGCAGTGCCCTCAGTCTCCCATATTGGTTGTTGAATGTCAGCTGAAACTGTAACAACTTCAAAATATGTTCTGTATACTGCTAGGTAACATGTTAATGATGTGGACACACCTTTTAAAATACACTACCCAATATGGAAGAGTTTTTACTTTCTCTAAAGATTGAGAGCTACAATTTTATAACTACTATATATACCTGAGGTGTTTAGGTCTAGGCCCTCAAAGAATATTTCTAGGGCAGCATATTGTCAGGGGGCAGCAAGCTGCTTAAAAATGTTGGTGCAGTACCATAGAATAGTGGTTTTATAGGCACAGTAATCCCTATTTGTAGTGATATTTCTGTGTGTAAGTGTGCCTAACACTTCCTGATATACATACATACTCATAAACCTATGATTTGGGATATAGCAAAGATATAGGGAGTAGTAATAACTGGGGTGTTGGGCATGGGGCACATAACTCTATATGGGCCTAGGGCATCATACAACACATCCAATGTGCGCAAGAATGGTTTGCGGGTTTGTGTCTACAGGCTGTAACTCACAGCATGGTTCAATTTAATAGCTCTGTAAAGCAGCCAAACTTCATGCCTGCAGCCTGTGTGGGTGTGTCGATGCCGCTACAGGCTTCAAAATTTATTGAACTGTATGTACGTTAGATTCTAAGAGCAAGACAGGGCCCTCCATACTTTTGCAATGTGTAAAATAGTTGTTGCCTTGTACTTAACCCCTGTATAGTGCTACAGAAGATATTGGTGTGTTACAAATAAAGGATAATAATAATATGTGGACTGAATCAATCATGGGCTCACTATCTCAATACAAGATTTACATTTATGATGTATCTTGTTTTACCCATATTTCTAAGGTAACATCTATCTATCTATCTATCTATCTATTCTCTACCAATGCCTTCTGACATTTCTTTGTGTATCTATCTATCTATCTGTTAAAATAATGACACATAAGAATGGCCATTTTATCTGAGAAATTATAATGGGTAACACTGAAATGCTTTCCATAATCAGCTTGCATAGATTAGTCTTTTGTGCAGCCTTTGTAACAAAAGGCATGACACAGCAGTCATCATTAGATAATTAGATTGATAAAAATGGTTTTAATCATCGGGACACATCAGTAATTTAACAAACAACATGTTCACTACAATGCAAAAATGCCAACTGAAGCATAAAATATGTTATTACTATTTGATATTACAGTGCTGTACTCACTTCATGTACATAAAATATACAGCAAATTGTCATAATATAATGTTATATGAAACATATCTGTGTTCCCTTGATTATAAATGTCACTCTCCTTGTTCCCATTGTCTTCTTTGTGGGCAACATCCCATTAGTATCTTTAAAATAATTATTAGATGTGTTCACTGGAGCTTACCATTAACATTTCCATGCTTAAAAAAAAAGTTTATTAGCAGGACTGTGTAACATAACATTAAGATTTAAAGTTAATAGCAACAAATAAGCATAATACTTTGAACACATGAGTTTTCAATAAAAATAGGCAGATTCATCTATATATTAGCAGTATGCTTTTCAACCAACTCATGGAAGTTCAACAAAGTTCACTGCAGTTCAATAACTGTCCATAGACATTAATTGCTAGTGAGTGTTCTGGATAAATAATATTGGCAGAAAAACAAGTCAGTTAATTTCCTATGAGAAAAATAACAGAAGGGCATGTGATTAGAAGCCCTGGGTGGTAACAATATTAAGCTGCAGATATTTGTTTACAAAGATTAATAGTTATGTAAGTCATCAAACTCATTATCAGTTAAGTAACCTTTAAAACAAAATTCAGAGAAAACAGTTCAGAGAAAGTTATCTGTATAACATAGCTCTGAAAGCTTCTAGGTCTGATAAACTATGGGCGAGTTTACATAGAGCATATGCAATAATGTCATTATAATGGGGAAACAAGTAAAAATGAATCCTCCTTTTACTCCCAGTAATATATGACAAATGCTAGTTAGATTTTGTGAAGCTTTTGTGAAGCCCCTTAATCCAAATTCTTGGATTCACAATATAATTAGATATGCTGATGGCATGCTGCCAACATAAATCACAACTGATGCAGGGAGCTTGGAATAAATAAATAAGTGGTTAGTATTATAGTCACATTGTCATTGAGAAACTAATCATAGAACTGTTTGGCTATTTTCAAAACTCAAAAGTATATAACCAATAGTATAAAGTCTTTAAAATCCCATATATTTTCGCATAATCTCATAAAATTAAAGTATTGGATGATATAATGATCGTATTGAAATCAGTAACAAAATCCTCAAAGTAATACTCAATGATAAACTGCCATTTGTTCTTTACATTAAATGCTACTTAAATCACGTTAATATTATGAGACTGTCTAAATAATCCCCATGAGAGATAATGGTTAGCTAAGTAGTGGGTTTCCCAAACCCAGTACCCCCAAGTGTTCTAACTTACAGTTAGTGGATAATCATAGCATTTAGTAGGAGAGCTGCAGCAAGAGCTGTAACAGTGGCGTCTGACGTCACCCCAAGGCAACACCAATGCAATGGTCCATATCAATAAGAATAACATCTTTTTATGGTATTATCACTTTAAAACATATTGTGACTATTAAAAGAAGGCCAAAGGATAATGACAAATGTATCTAAAGACCAGACAAATATGGAAACATATGGATATAACAACAATGTTTCCATGTTTGCTTGATCCTTAAATAAATCTGACCCGTTGTTTCCGTATTATGATTGTAAATTTTATTCATTTTACTTCTTAAAACTCTACACCACATGAACATTTTTCATCATTACAATGAGAGAGTCCCAAAAAAATGAAAACAGTCCAGTATGAACCATGTTATCAAATTAAAATGTGAGAAATAGCAGGTTAGATATTTGTTTGTATTTTCTCATCTGCTGAAAAGGTTCAAATTAATGTAATGGTTCTTTGTAGCAGGAGGGCTATTAAGTCCCCTCCATGATGGCTAATTTTATGCCATTGGATTAAGAATCACCCTGATGAAATTTTATTTGTTGAACTTTAACATGTAATCAAATATTAATAATATAAATCCAGTATATCTGTTCATTTAAGTCATTGATTGTTGACATTTTTATAATGCAATAGCAAATTTGTATAGAGATTTGCTGGTTCATGTAATTATTTAGTTTAGTAAATTGCTCTGATAGCAAATATGTCATACTCCATACTGTAACGATCTGCTACTTCAATTGGACTTGGTAAGAACCTAGTTCAAACCTATTCAGCAGAATCGTGCGGTCATTGTACACCTCTGATAGCAGAAGATGGACCCTTTAGATTGTAAGTCTGCGAGTTTTAATCCTGCAAGGTGCTTTAGGGAAAGCGCTATGGACCGGATTTAAAACTCAAAGACAGGGCCCTCAATTCATTGCAATGTGTGAATCTTGAACTTGTCATTGCCTGTAACTTAACTTATGTATAGCGCTACGGAATATGTTGGCGCATTACAAATAAACGATAATAATAATAATGGACCATACACAGGAACCACACCCAGGAACTTGTTTCAGCAGACCATAATATCCGGATTAATGCCAAGAATTACACTTATACCTTGTCTATGTAAGTCCAGACACAACTGACTTACCTTTATTAATTTACACATGTTATACAATTGTCTGGCACACAGGCTGGCCAATCACAGTAAGCCCCATCCCTAAATAGGCTGTCCCTGCTTACTATGAAACCCTGTACCTCTGATGAGATCAAATCTTTAATATCATCCTGTTGATTATATTTAGGTGGGTTGAGTGAGTTATCACTAGAGAACAACATTGTAACATAATAGGCTGGCGCAATAGCCTGCAGAATAGCCAATATGTTTTTTTTTTACAACAATTCCTATAACATGAAACATAATGCATAAACCAACTTACATACAGTATAATAGTAATAATATTTTACCCATAAGCACTAAGAAACACATAACCATAATAATACAAACAGGGTAACTCTGGCCAGTAAGGCGAAGGACATAGTGTAAAACAGTCCAGTCAGGCCCTCGGCATGACACATACTCATGTTTCCTTTTTATGATTAAAAGCCCAATGCAGGATACTGGAGGCACCCATGATACATTGTGTGCAAGAAGGGAGTTTATATTTCTGTAGAGCAATGTTTGTCCTGATACAAGCATTCTGCTGCTGGGCTAGTGAAATGGAAGGGGTTAGGTGTCAATTGCAGACTAAGTGATCCCACTCTATGATCTAACCATGGATGCTGAAGTTGTCTAATTCTATGAGAATATTCAACACCTCCTAGATATAACACCAAGAAAATATATTACTATCATTATAGGAGAAAGGAATGCTAAAATAGGGAGCCAAAATATACCCGAAATACCAGGTAAGTTTGCCTTTGGAGTACAATATGAAACAGTTCAGAGATTAGTAGACTTCTGTCAAGATAATTCTCTGGTTATAGTAAATACCCTCTTCCAACAGCATCAGGGACAACTCTACACATAGACATCACCAGATGGACAATATAGAAATTAGATTAACTATATGATTTATAGCCAAAGATGTAGGAGCTCCATACAGACCAAAGACATGGAGCTACCTGTGGCTCAGATCTTTAGCTTCTTATTACAAACTGCAGAATTTAACTGAAGAAAAAGGGGAAAATCATCAGACAAAGCAGATATGAAATAAATAATATCCCCTGTGAATATGCAGTGGAAGCAAGTAATACATTTAAGGCAACAAACATGGAAAGTGGGTCTGATAAAAGACAAAAATGGTAGGGATGTTTGCCTTTTATCAGACCAACTTTCCATGTCTTTTGCCTTAAATTAGATAAGGTAAAGGATAAATAAGAGGTGGGAGGAATAAACAGACGATCTATACAGGAAGAACCTTAAAGGGACAGTTAATTCAGCACAACCTGAAGCACACCACTGTAACATACTCACTAAAACATATTTAAATACGTTTTGAATTGTTTGGATAGGTGCATTTTCACATAAAAAATCCTAAAAGAAGTGTATGTTTACCTTATCTCTGGCAAATCCCACAGGCAAACTGGCAGCAAAAGCTAGAGCACAGAGCAGAAACAGAAAGTAATTTAACCCTTCTCAAATACATCTGTGCAGAGAAATGACTGCTTCAAACTGCTAAATATGTGACACTAGAGACTTGCCCATGAAAAATGACGGCAATATAATTTGAAGCCTGGGAATGCTGTTTGCCACACAATGCAAGGCTCTCCCCCCTCTAACTTGCGGGCCTCACAATGAGCGCCTTCTGCGCCCCTCACAAGTCACACAATGAGTGGCTTTGCCACTCATTGCAGGCCTCGGGCAACCCGCAACTTTCATGCCTTCGGCGCTCATTGTGAGCCCCTCCCCCCTATCTCAACCCTGTGTCTCTTTACTACCTTACCCTCCCCTGTGTCTGTTTCCTCCTGTCTCCCTCCTGTGTCTCTTTGCCCCCTTTCCCTCCCCTGTGTTTTTACCCTTATCACCCTCTCCTGTATCTTCCCCCCTCTCACCCCTCTGTCTCTTTCCCCCCACTTCCTCCCCTGTGTCTCTTTCCACCCTCTCCCCTCGCTCCCTCCACTGTGTCTTTCTCCCCTCTCTCCCTCCTCTGTGCTTCTGTTTTCATTTATGGGTGTGAGATCATTTGCGGGTTTGGGAAATTGATCATTTTCTCCAAGTCTGAAATGTGTTTCCGATTTACTGGCCTGAAAAATAATTACAGCAGTCATTGCAGCCCCGTCAAGCCAGTCACGTACAGGCCTCCGCCTTTGGAGCTCATTGCAGCCCCCGTCAGACCCGTAACTTTCGGGCCTTGCGATAAGCACCGAAGCTCATTGCGCATGCGCAACCTGTAACATTTAACATAGAGTTACCAACAAACTCACAATTACCACAACTATTATGTGATGAGGGTTAACCAGTAGCTGAATCTATTGTTAATCATGGGCATTCAGGAGTCTGTTTGTAAACAGACCAAATACGTTTCATTTGCAGGCTGTTATTAGTGTAATTTCAAAAAAGCAATAGATAATTTTAACATAGAATGTTGTGCTCTTTTACACCAAGAAGAGCACTTATGGGGACGTAACCTTCCCTTTAAAATCATTGCTATCCTCAATAGTTTGTCCAATGAGCTGGAGCCAGACATCTTAGAGAGTGAAATAAAATGGACTCTAGGAAGCCTTACCGATAACAAGGCTGCAGGAGTTGATGGAATCCCATTTGAATTATTAAAAATCCTAGAAGATGATGCTGTGAAAGTGTTGCTTGCATTATGCCAACAAATTTGGAAAACAGTAGATCAGTTTATATTTGTTGTGGTTTAGTCGTTCAGTAGCGTCTGACTCTCTAGACCACAGCACGCCAGGTACATCTGCGCCTCTTGGCTCCATAAAGTTCATGTTCATTGATTCTGTGACCTCATCTATCCATCTCTACTTCTGTCATCCGCTTCTTGTGCCTGCAATCTTTCCCAGCTTTAGAGTATTTTCTAGGGAATCCAGCCGTCTCATGATCTGGCCAAAATATTTGACCTTCAGCCTTATGATCATACCTTCTAGTAAACAGTTCGTCTTGGTTTATTGGTTCTTCTTGCAGTCCAAGGAACTTAAGTAGTTTTCGCCAACACCACAATTCAAAGGTATCAATTCTACGGCGCTCAAACTTCTTTATAGTCCAGTTCTCACAACCGTACTGTATGTTTCTACTGGGAATACCAGAGTGCTAACTATGTGGACCTTTGCTGATAGTTTAATATCTTTACTTTTTACTAGCTTGTCCAAACTTGCCATTTCTTTCTTACCCAGAAGCAAATGTCTTTTAATTTCACGACTACAGTAACCATCTGCAGAGATCCTGGCTCCCAGGAAAAAAAATCTGTTACTGCCTCCACTTCTTCCCCAGAACTGAGATTGCGTTTGCCTTGATCTTCATCTTTTTAACGTAGAGCAGCAGGTCAACTTTTGCACTCTCTTCTTTCACCCTCATCAATAGGTTCTTTAGTTCCTCCTCCCTTTCAGCCATCAAAGTAGTATCATTGGCGTATCTGATGTTGCTGATATTCTTCCAGCAATATTGATTCCAGCTTTGGATCCATACAGTCCAGTCTTACACATGATGTACTCTGCATATAAGTTGAATAGATAAGGTGACAATATACAACCTTGCCGCGCTCCGTTTCCTATCTTGAACCATTCTGTTGTCCAATGTTCGGTTCTGACCGTGGCTTCTTGGTCCACATATGGGTTCTTCTGGAGGAGGATGAGATGATCTGATACTCCCATCTCTTTAAGAACATGCCACATTTTGTTATGAACAACACAGTTAAAGTCTTTAGAATAGTCTGTGGAGCAGGATTAAATGCTTTTCTGGAACTACCTTGCTCTCTCTATTATCCATCAAACATTGGTAATTTGACCTGTTGTGCCTCTTCCTCTGCAGAACCTGGCTTGTAATATTGGTAGTTCACGGTCCATATATTGTTGGAGTTGAACTTGTCTTAAACATTACCTTGTGAAATGAGTGCAATTGTTACATAACTGAAGCACTCTTTGACATGCTTTTTTTTTGGTTTTGGGATGTAGACTTACCTTTTCCAGTCTATTAGCCATTGTTTAGTTTTCCAAATTTGTTGGCATAAGGCAAGCAACACTTTAACAGCATCATCTTGTACAATTTTGAATAGTTCAATTGGTATTCCATCACCTCCTGTAGCCTTATTTCCAGCAAGACATCCTAGGGCCCATCTCAATTTGTTCACCAAGAAGTCTGTCTCTAGTTCACTGAATAAAATATTGAGGTTATCACTGCTGATAAGATCCTTCATGTATAGATCTTCGTTATATTCCTATTCCTGCTGCTGGGTGGTTTGTAGTCTTTAAAGATCTCACCTGGGCTTAATTATTCTCAGGGTTTAAATCTCACACCTCCTGGTATGAGCTCTGCTGCAGGAATTAACGCCATCCTTCCTACCTGTACATCTATAACGGCCTCTGGGGGCACACGGTCATACATCCCCCTCCCTAGCTCGACACCATGGAGTTGAGCGACCATGCTTTGAGGACGTATTTTCAACCAACGTATCCTCCTGTCACCCTTGCACCAGTAAGAATTTCTCATTAATGCTAAAACCACTTCTCTTTCAGCTGTCTCATCCTCTAGTACCTTCCTCTTTGGACAACTAGGAGCATCACCAACATTGCTCCTTACTGTTTTTTGAATCTCTCTTACAGGACCAACCCCGATCTTTCAAGTCACTTTCTTTATCACCGCTTTAAATTTTTTTCTTATTTCCTTGGAGCCATATTTTCTTACTGGGTGAAGAGTTATTTCCTTTTCCATGTCTTCCTTTCTCTTTGGATTTTCTACCTTCTTTGACTTTCCGTTTATTGAACGATTTGTGTGGCTTCTACTTTATGACTTCTAGAGCATCTCTCTCAACATCACCCTCAAGAAGCTTGTAGTTAACATTCATGTCTTTTAATTGTACGTTGTCATCATTAGCAAGTGTAGCCTTTTCTTATGCTTTAGCATCAGTCTTGTTTTGTTTTCGCTCTTTACTCTTTGTAACGTAATCATCCTTTGACAATATGTTCATCTCTGAATCCTTGTACTTTAATTTTTTTTCTAAGACTTTCTTTGCTGAGTCATCTGTGTTAAATAGTGATGGCACGAACATAACATTTTCGGTTCGCGAACATCGGACGCAAACTTCAATCAAATGTTCGCGAACGGGCGAACCGGGCGAACCGCCATAGACTTCAATGGGCAGGCGAATTTCAAAACCAACAGGGACTCTTTCTGGCCACAATAGTGATGGGAAAGTTGTTTCAAGGGGACTAGCACCTGGACTGTGGCATGCCGGAGGGGGATTCATGGCAAAACTCCCACGGAAAATTACATAGTTGATGCAGAGTCTGGTTTTAAGCCATAAATGGCATAAATCACCTAACATTCCTAAATTGTTTGGAGTAACATGCTTTAAAACATCAGGTATGATGTTGTATCGATCAGGTAGTGTAAGGGTTACACCCGCTTCACAGTAACAGACCAATCTCCCCGTTTAATGCAACACAAACAACCGCAAACAGTCCCTTTGCACAACCGCAAACTCCCCATTTGCACAAGGTTGGATACCAAGCTAGCTATGTCCCGTTCCTTGTCCTCACTGATGCCATTGAAGGTCTCTTCCTCCACCCAGCCACCAAGGGTCCCCGAAAGGTGACAACAAGCCCCCTGGGACGCCTGCTGTGTTTGATCTTCCACCTCCTCAAAGCCACCTTCCTCATCTGACTCCTCTTCTTCAGACTCCTCTCTCTGCGTTGCCTCTGTCTGCGTTATTATAAGGTGTGTACTGTTAAGTAGTACTATTCCTATCGGTTTAATCCCTGCTACATCCACTATTAGGGGACGTGTATATGGCATGGATTTTTGGAACAGGGAGATGGAAAAAGATGCTTGGTCGGACCTCCTACTTCAAATTTGGGGCACTGCGCGTGCAATCTAAGGTGCCACCATATATGAGTGTCACTGTGCACTGGCAAAAGTTGGCAGAGTAGGCGCTGTAGGCCTCACACACATGCCTGTAGGCAGGCAACTGATATTCAATCTATTACAGTCAAAAAAGTGTTGTTTTATGTCACTGTACACTACGGTTGCACCAGATATGACGTATCACTGTGCACTGGCAAAAGTTGGCAGAGTAGATGCAATAGGCTTCACACACACGCCTGTAGGCAGGCAACTGATATTCAATTGATTACAGTCAAAAAAGTGTTGTTTTATGTCACTGTACACTACGGTTGCACCAGATATGAGTGTCACTGTGCACTGGCAAAAATTGGCAGAGTAGATGCAATAGGCTTCACACACACGCCTGTAGGCAGGCAACTGATATTCAATCGATTACAGTCAAAAAAGTGTTGTTTTATGTCACTGTACACTAGGTTGCACCAGATATGAGTGTCACTGTGCACTGGCAAAAGTTGGCAGAGTAGATGCAATAGGCTTCACACACACGCCGGTAGGCAGGCAATTGCTATTCAATCTATTACAGTCAAAAAAAGTGTTGTTTTATTTCACTAAGCACAATATAAGCTGTTAGGTGTTAGTCTGTCACACACACACACGCTGGCAGGCAGGCATATGCAATTAGATTACACAGAAAATAATTATAAAATAAAATAAATTATGTTCTAGCCCTAAAAAGGGCTTTTTGGGTTGCTGTCCTTGCAGCAGATATCAGATGAGTCCTTCAGGTCTGTAGTGGAAGCTAAATACACAGCCTGGCTATCTATTTCCCTATTAAATCTCCAGCAGCTACACTATCTGTCCTCTCACAACGAATGCAGCTTCAGAATGATTCTAAAATGTATGCTGTCCTTCAGATGGTAGGCCCTGGAAGGGAGTGTATGCTGATGATTGGCTGGAATGTGTCTGCTGACTGTGAGGTGCAGGGTCAAAGTTTCCTCAATGATAAAGTATAGGGGGCGAACCCAAAAGCGCATGTGTTCGCCATCCGACGCGAGCGTGAACATGCCAAAATCGCCGCGAATAGTCCGCGGGCGAACTGTCCGCGACATCTCTAGTGTCAAACACTACAACTATTGATTCCTTAATTTCTTTCTGAATGTTTTCAACTGCACCTCTGCTAAAATCAATCCATTTGATTACCCTGCCACTTTGAAATAAGGCATGTGTAACCTCTCTAGAAGTAATGTTGCTCAAGTCTACAGATAATTTCAGAAGGCATCCAGTCTTCTGCTTCCTGACCATTTTGGGGCAGTCCTCATCTCAGGAAGACTTTCTGTGATACTTTGTGCTTAAGCATTATGGTTATAGTGCCTCTTGTGATCTTCACTAGTGCGCTGTGATTTTTCTGCACCTCAACCTGTGCTATGACATCTCTGTTCTCACTTTCTGCATTCAGCCCCACTATATCCTGCCTCACACTGCTGAGTGCATTCTTCATCGTATGAAGTTTGGCTTCTTTCTCTCTTGGGAACTCTTTCACTTCATTCAGTTGCTCCTTCAACTCAACCAGATGGGGGTTGTAGTGTGTGTGTCTGGCTTAGATAGCAGCTGACTCTCTGCTATCAATCTGTATACTTCTTGATCAAACTCTGTGACACTTTGAGCTTGCTTGGCGGACTTCCTTTCTCAGCCCTTTCTGTAGGGTCTCCAATTTTCCGTCTCTAGGTTCATCCTCATCATATTTTTTTCATTAGCTTTAACATCATCACCTTCACTATAGAACAGCAAATTCTTGGGCTGTTTCTGTTTCTCTTTTCCTCACAATTTACTTCATAATTCGGCAAACTGTCCTGAGCCAACGGCTTATAAGGGTAGATAACGTCTCTCTCTGTTCCAGGTGCTCCAATTAGCTGGCTGATAATTCTCACCAAACTTCATACAGCCATGTTGCTTCTGTTCTGGTACAGTATCCTTCATAGATTCCAAAGGCATGTGCGCTCTCAGGGCTGCTTCTTGCTCTTGGATCTGCACCTCATCTTTCTTATTGTTCACAGCAGGCATCATTGGTACCACTGTGCTTCCAATCCTACAAAGTCTGTGACTCCCTATCTCTGCCAGAAAGGTTCTCTCAGACATTTGATGTCTCCAGCTGTTCAGCAACGTCAGGCTTACACTCAACTCATAGGCTAGTACACATCTTAGAAGCCTTTTGAATTTTGGGTTATATCAGTACCCTCAGCTTTCCTCCATATTTCATCTTCTTTAAACTGATTCTATTTTCTGCTTTTCTACTTGTTTTGCCTCCAAGGCTTTCAGCTTTTAATTTTTCTCTACTTGCTTCAGCCGCAGTTCCTCTTGCTTAGGTTGTTGCCAATCCAGTTCACTCTGCTTGCACTGGATCTCTTGCTGTTTATGAGACTGAGGAATCTCCTCTGATTTTTTTATCAGGTCCTCCCTGAATGTCAGTGCTAGTCTCTTCTGGACCTGTGCCTCAATATCAGAGAGATCGCTCACCTTCTTCTCTTGTGGAGTATATAACAGCAGCACCTTCTTGATCATAGCTGCTTCCCTCTGAGATACACGGTTAGTGTAGATATTTCACTTCTCCTGTCTGCCATTGTGTGGTAGTTTCTGCATTTCTCATTCAGATTGTGCATGGGAGGACTCTTCATCTGCTCCCAAATAGATAGCTGTGTCTCCTTCCTATGGGTCGCTCTGTTATTCTTAAATGCAGGTTTCCTTCTCCATTCAGGAATATAATCTGGAATCATCATTAGTAGCAATTTGCTTGTCTTCCATTTCAGGCTTTTTCAGTCCCACTAGGATAGTGGGAATTCACCTGTACTTGTTTCCTCTCTTGCTTCTGCTTGTCCATAGCACTTTGTTTTATATCTACCAGAGAGAGAGAGCTCTTGGGATCCTTTACAATTTTATTATGACACATCTCTATGCTCTGATACATATATAATCTCAGGGACGATGGTTCCTTTTTCACCTTTTTCACCATCTTAATCTCCATACTCTCATCTTCGTTATCTTTTACTTTAGTAAGGATTCCAGTTTCTTCACTACACTTGGTAAGTTCTTTCTTAGTAATAACACTGGCTGCCATCACCTGTTTGAACTTTCCTTGTCACTTTCTTTCTCTAGTATCATTCTCCACCTCTGGAGTATTTACCAAGAACAGGTGTTTGTGTCTGTCCAGGTTTCTTATGGAGGTCCCTTCATTGCTCTCATCCATAAGTATTCTATATTGGTTTGAATTCAACTCTGTCCCAGTCAGTTTATCAGCATGCTTCATACTGGGGCTGGTTTTGCACTCAGTCAGTGACAACAACTTGTCCGTTTCTCTTTGACGTTTGCTCACAGCTTCAGTCCCTTTAATACTTTATCTGCACCAACAGTCTCTTTTGCCTTTTCAGCAATCGCTTTGACTTTCTCTGTAATCATTTTTGCTTTCTCTGCAGCCTCATTTGTTACTCCAGCATTTTCATTTGCTGTTCCAACAAAGCTTTTCTCTTTCTCAGTACTAAACAGGTTGGCTTCTTGCATTTTCTCTGCCATCAAACAGGTCTCTAACTCCCGATTTTCTGCTGCATCAGGTTCTGTTTGCAATCCCTCAACACAGAAACTACATTTTGAACTTCTGTAGCTAAGCATGCCTCTCGAGTACGATAAGCATGTCTGTCAAAAAAATTCCAGGACTGCAATCTCTGTACTTTGTTCACTCCTACACAATTAAGGATCTCTTCTTTTCTTCATCTAAAACACCATATACTTTCTGAGCTTCAACACACAGATAGGGGCCAAGGACTGTTGCTCGGTGCTTTTTAGGCCTAAAAATTCAGAAGGAATGTTTCTACATCATTCTTACTTCTCACCTTTCTTAGGAATTAATTAGGATTTACAATTCCACTTGACTCTGAAACCACAGTGTTTGTTGCAGACCTCAGTTGCTGCAGCTGCGCTTTCTGTGCTTCAAAAAATTCTCTCATTTTCACTCTGTCCTTTTCCATTTGTCAATACCATTTCTCTGTGGCCTCAGTAATACAGACTCTATCCTCCTCAGCTTGTCTCTGCTATTTCTCTGAGGTCTCTCTCAGACATGCAGCAATGTCTCTCAGACTATCCTCTTTTGCAGCACGGGATCTGTCCTGTGCAATTTCCCTCGGCCATTTCTGTCTGTTTTCTTGCTTTATTGCTGACATGTAGTGGGTTCTACCAGGGCTTTCACAAGTTCCTCCATTATCATCCCACCACTGCAACCATATGTGACAGATCAACTGCCATGTTAGGGATTCAGTGCCTTAGTTTCCAGCACTATAATGGAGTACCCAGGAGGCCTTTAAATGCTTTATCCCTTTTATTAAGGAGTATTAGCCAGCAAATAAAATAAACAAAATAACAAATGAACAGTCCTAAAATACTGACCTCTACCAGTGTACTCACTCTATGTATATCCCCAGGCCTCTCTTGAACCTTACCCTTCCTGGGTGAATAACTTCAGGGTCTTGCAAACAAAATAGCTTTCAGACTGCAGCTTTTTTCAGTCTCCATCTTCACTGCTCAAAAGCAGACTTTAGACCAAAATGCAGTTCAATAACATAACACAGGCCTAAAATGTATCTGTTTGTGAGGAATTGACTCTGCTGGGTTTTGAACCCTGGTCCCCAGGCTGCTATACCTCTTCCCTACCACTGCGCCAGCCTGCCTCTTGCAGATTTGCCTGAGATCTGATACCTTGACTCTAAAAGCAATGCAATCAGTGACAACTCTCTTTAGCTGTGTCTGGTCAGCTGTCTGGTTCTTGGCCTATATAAGGCACTTCCTGTCTCTGTATCCTTGCCAGATTATTGTGTGGTTTCTGATCACTTCAATAAAGCTTGTTCCTGTTTCACCTACAAATTGCTGAACTGGATTATTGCTGACCTTGGCTGCTGGTCTCCACAACCTTGTGATTCCATATCATTACAGAATAATCTGGCAACTTTCATGGAGACCGCCGGGTCAGATTCTGCATTGGCCCAGCAGGTTGCTTGATTTGCAAGAACTGTGCAGACCCAGGCACAGACCATTCAAGTGCTGCAGGACCAGGTAGCTGAACTGCAGGCCCAACAGGTTGCTTTTACTGCAAGAAATGTGCAGACCCAGGCACAGACCATTCAAGTGCTGCAGGACCAGATAGCTGAACTGCAAAATAAAATTCAGTCAATGCACAGTGAGTATACCAGCTACAGGGCACGAGATGTTACACCTGCACAAGATGCCCGCTTGCCCCTACCAGAAAAGTTTGGAGGAGATCTCAAAAAATTTAGGGGTTTCCTAAATCAATGCCGTTTGCACTTCATGATGTTACCTCAACGATTTCCATCTGAAAGAGAGAAGGTGGGATTTATTTTTTCCTTATTCAAAGATGAAGCCCTGGTTTGGGGCTCCCCTCTTCTGGAACAGGACAGTCCAGTCTTGGGTAATCTAAATGACTTTCTTGAGGCCATGTGCCTAGTTTTTGATGACCCAAATCGATGTGCTACAGCAGAAGCCACTCTCCTTCATTTGCATCAAGGGAGGCGCTCGGTGGCTGAATATGCTGCTGAATTCAGACAGTGGGTTGCTGATACTACCTGGAACCAATCAGCCCAGAGGTTCCACTTCAGAAAAGGTCTCTCAGAAGCTATAAAAGATGAGCTAGCTCGTGTTGATCTTCCTGCTGACTTTGATGCATTTGTGCGTTTGGCTATCCGTATTGATCGGAGACTTTCTGAAAGAAGATTGGAAAGACAGGGCTCTTTTAGACCAAGTACTACTCCAATTTCCTATTCAAGAACTTCTACTCCGATCCCACAAACACCTACAGACTCTGAGCCAGAGGCTATGCAGGTAAATCTAATAAGAGGGCCATTATCCAACGAAGAAAAACAGTGGCGACGCACTCACAATTTATGCCTGTATTGTGGTAGTGCAGGGCACTATGCCATCAATTGCCCTAGCAAATCCAAAAGAACAATAGCTATGGCGGCTGAGGGTGCACAGATTCAACACCAATCACAGATTTCAGATCAACTGAATTCCGTCACACAACCCTTGTTTTCTCTGGCTCATGGTGAAGAGGGTATGTTGACTCAACATCCTCATTTTGTGGTGCCTATCACTTTGCAATGTGGTGATCGTAAAATTTCAACTACAGCTATGATAGATTCTGGAGCAGGTGGAAACTTTATAGACATTAAATTTGCAGCAGGAAATAGAATTCAGTCTATCCCTAATTCTTCACCTGTGTTAATGGAGACAGTTGACGGTTCTCCACTTACGTCAGGCCCGGTTACACATGAGACTGTGCCCTTAATGTTGTGGAAGTGAATCACCATGAGGCTATCTCTTTCCACCTAATTTCCTCAACACAGTTTCCAGTGATTTCGGGGGTACCTTGGCTTGCTCTGCATAACCCACAGATTGATTGGAAGATCAGAACTTTGTCCTTTCCTTCAGAACACTGCTTAATGAATTGTCAACCCTCTAAGGTAACACCTGTTGCCACAACAATTAATGAAATGGTTGCTACAAACTTGACTAAGCTTCCTCTACAATATCAGGATTTTGCAGATGTCTGCGATAAAAAGAATGCTGATCAGCTTCCACCACACAGGCCTCATGATTGCCCAATAGAGCTGTTGCCTGGGGCTGCTATCCCATTTGGCCGTATATATTCCCTTTCTGAGCCTGAATTGAAAGCTCTTCGTGAATACCTACAAGAAAATCTTGCCAAAGGCTTTATTCGACCATCTACTTCTCCAGCAGGAGCTCCTATTTTCTTTGTAGAAAAGAAAGATGGCAGCCTACGGCCATGCATTGATTACAGGGACATTAATAACATCACTGTTAAAAACCGCTATCCCTTGCCTCTGATTCCTGAACTTTTGGAGAGACTTCGCTCAGCTAAAATATTTACGAAGCTTGATCTTCGGGGGGCATATAATCTGGTTCGCATAAGACCAACTGATGAATGGAAAACAGCTTTCAGAACCAGGTACGGGCATTACGAATATCTAGTAATGCCTTTTGGGCTGTGTAATGCCCCTGCAACTTTCCAGCATCTTATCAATGATGTACTACGAGATCTCCTGGATCAGTTTGTTGTGGCATATTTGGATGATATCCTAATATTCTCTGATAATCTTGAAAACCACAGAAAAAAGGTCCGTATAGTTCTAGAGCGCCTTCGTACCCACCGCCTATACATTAAACTAGAAAAATGTGAGTTGGAACAAACAGAAATTCAATTCCTGGGGTATGTAATAACTCCCAAAGGTTTAAGTATGGACGCAAGTAAAATTAAAGCTGTGCTGGACTGGCCCATCCCCAAGAATTAAAAAGATGTTCAGAGATTTGTGGGGTTTGCCAATTTTTACAGGCGTTTGATTAAGAATTTCTCTGCCGTTATTACACCGATCACTGAACTCACACGTAAAGGGACTCCTTTTCAGTGGTCCGATAAGGCGGATACCGCATTTTCCCGATTAAAGACTCTGTTTACATCTGCCCCCGTCCTGGTACATCCTCAGCCGGAATTACCATTTATTGTGGAAGTTGATGCTTCTGATTCAGCTGTTGGTGCTATACTGTCTCAAAGGACTGGACCTAAGATGCTGTTACATCCGTGTGCCTTCTATTCCCGCCAGATGGTGCCAGCAGAAAGAAACTATGACATAGGGAATAAAGAAGTTTTGGCTATAAAAGCTGCCTTCACCAAATGGAGACATCTCTTGGAGGGAGCTACCCATCCAATTACTGTCCTCACAGATCACAAAAATCTGGAATGTATTCAATCAGCAAAGAGACTGTCAGCCAGACAAGCACGCTGGTCCCTATTCTTCTCGAGGTTAAATTTTTTGGTTACATACCGTCCTGGCTCCAAGAATGGTAAGGCGGATGCCTTGTCTAGAATAGCTGACCCCCTCCATACTACCGTAACCAAGACCACCATCTTGCCGGAGGATATATTTATAGGAGTTACATTTCCTTCTGATCTGATGTCTCGCATTAAAAAGGGCTACGCTGAAGACCCAGTTCTTCGTGATCCTCCTCGTGACCTCTATATGACGATGCTTAATGGGTTTTGGATTTTTCAACAACGTCTGTTTGCTCCCGAGTCAGTGCGACTGGACCTTTTACGTCTCTACCATGACTCAAAACCAGCAGGTCATCCAGGAATCCGAAAGACGCAAGACCTACTTGCCCGATCCTTTTGGTGGCCGAAGTATCCTGAGGATGTTAAGAAGTATGTGTCCTCTTGTGATGTATGTGCCAGACATAAGACTCCTCGCTCATCCCCTGTTGGCTTGCTTCAGCCTCTTCCAATTCCTCATCGTCCCTGGGGATCTATATCCATGGACTTTATTGTGGAACTACCTCCCTCTAAGGAACACACTACCATTCTTGTTGTTGTGGACAGGTTAACTAAGATGGGTCATTTCATACCAGCTCGTGGTCTCCCTTCAGCTAAACGGACGGCTGACCTAGTTATTCGGGAAATATTTCGCTTGCATGGAGTGCCTGATGAAGTAGTTTCTGACAGGGGAGTGCAGTTTGCATCTCGTTTTTGGAAACATTTTTGTTCTAATCTAGGTATTAATGTAAATCTGTCGTCAGCTTTTCATCCGCAAAGTAATGGACAGACTGAGCGAACCAACCAGACTTTGGAGCAATATTTGCGGTGCTATATTAGTTACCTGCAGGATGACTGGCTGGATTTTCTACCCACGGCGGAGTTTGCCTATAACAATGCCCACCACTGCTCCACTTCTTTGAGCCCATTTTTTGCCAACTATGGTTACCATCCGACCTTTCTAGTCAGTCTCCCAATTACTACTTCCATTCCTGCTGTCACTGACCGGCTAACCGCCTTACGTGATTCCCAAGCACTGTTGAAAGAGACTCTTTTGGAGGCTCAGGAATGTTACAAAAGAGCTGCTGATAGGCATAGAAAGGAGGCCCCAGTCTATCACGTTGGTGACAAGGTGTGGCTGTCAACAAAGAATCTTAAGCTTCGGATTCCTTCTCATAAATTGGGTCAAAGGTTCATGGGACCTTTTGAGATCATTGCTCAGATCAATGCTGTCACTTTCCGTTTGCAACTCCCGAATTCCATGAAAATACATCCAGTGTTTCACGTTGCACTGCTTAAACCTTTTTATGAAAATACTTTCCCTGGCCGAGCCCTGCCTGCCCCACCTCCAGTCCTCGTAGATGGTGAGGATGAGTACGAAGTGGAAAAAATTCTTGACTCCAGGTTCTTCCGTAACAAGCTTCAGTATCTGGTTCGCTGGAAAGGCTATGGTGAGGAGGAGAGTTCGTGGGAAGCAGTGGACAATATTCACGCACCTGATCTCCTTCGGTCTTTTCATGTGCAGTACCCTGCTAAACCAGGTAATAGGGCATCCAGAGGCTGCACCTATAGAGGCGGGGGTAATGTGAGGAATTGACTCTGCTAGGTTTTGAACCCTGGTCCCCAGGCTGCTATACCTCTTCCCTACCACTGCGCCAGCCTGGCTTTTGCAGATTTGCCTGAGATCTGATACCTTGACTCTAAAAGCAATGCAATCAGTGACAACTCTCTTTAGCTGTGTCTGGTCAGCTGTCTGGTTCTTGGCCTATATAAGGCACTTCCTGTCTCTGTATCCTTGCCAGATTATTGTGTGGTTTCTGATCACTTCAATAAAGCTTGTTCCTGTTTCACCTACAAATTGCTGAACTGGATTATTGCTGACCTTGGCTGCTGGTCTCCACAACCTTGTGATTCCATATCATTACACTGTTTCAAGAGTCTACTCTTGTAGGAGTCTGTTGAGGAGCTGTGTCTCTCTCACCTCCCAGGTCACACTACACTCTCTTGTCAGTGTCTCTCAATTGTGCTTTCGGTTTCTCCAGGCAGTTTCTCTTACTGCCTCTCTCTGTGTCCACACACAGAGCTGTCTCAGGATCTCTCTGTCCCAGCTCAGACTGAACTCTGTGCTGCTGGGTGCTTTGTAGTCTTTAAAGATCTCACCTGGGTTTAATTATTCTCAGGGTTTAACTCTCATATCCCTGGTGTGAGTTCTGCTGGAGGGATTTACTCATTCCTTTATAGCTGTATATATATAAAAAGGCCTCTGGGGGAATACTGTCACAATATATAGCAAATATAATAGTAGTCATAATAGCGAGTTGGCATCACGCAATGGTTAAAAATACAAGGTTGCACATGTGCAATGAGCGCCGAAGGTGAAGGAGCTCATCGAGAGTCCTGCATGCCTTTGAAATGCTGTGGGCTGCAATGAGCGCCAAAGGCGCTCATCGTGAGGCCTGAAAGACTTTGAAAAAGGACTTTGCCAGGCCCACGATGAGCGCTGAAGGCCATAGGCCAAAGACGCTCATTGCCAACCTCTTTCAAAGTCTTGCGGGCCTCACAATGAGCGCCTTACCAGGCCACCGATGAGCCTGGGCCTCACGATGCAGACCTCATGATGAGCTCCTTGCAGGCTCCTGATGAGCATGAGGCACGCAACACTGTTGGAAGACTGTACAGGGGGAGAGGCAGGGCAGGGAGCCTGTGAGTGAGGTTGCAAGCAAATTTGAGGTTTAATTGGCGTTTATTGTTCAAAAATCCATAATTGTTTTGAAATAAACTCAAAACAAGGCAGATGAGCTTGCAATGAGCACCAAAGGTGCTCATTGCGAGGCATGAAAGTGGCGGGTGAGGCCTGCAATGAGCGTCGAAGCCCGTAAAGTAGACGGTGAGGGAGGCTGGCAATGGGGAATGGGGAAAAGAGCCAGTATACATATACACATACTGCCCCATAGCCAATTCTGGTAATGCATGATTATGTTTAAATTTGCTATTTTTTGTCCCAGTTCCTACACCCCTGTCACACAGGTTGGAGAGTGATGTTCATTGGTTTAACACAACCTCAAGAGACAGAGGAGAGTTATGAAAAAGGGCATTTGCAGATCCAGCTTTCCTGAAAGGCCACTAATATATGAACTTAATGAACATGTTGTGCTTTTTAATTATAATGCCCTCAAAAAATTGTGGTAAAAAAGGCCCATATAGTCAATGCATGATTCAAAAATGTCTCCAATGTATTTATTCAGTTTCATAACATTTTACAATTCCTCAATAAATTTAAATGTAGTTTCTGTTGCAAAACCCATAATATAACATTTCTGGGATACTTCTGTTATTGCTATACATTGCTTGCCTATTTTAAGTAATGTAAAATAATACCTCCACGGTTTCTTTGTTCTTTTATTGCTATGATATTGAATTTGCCTTTGCATTTTTGTCATACAAATGCATAAATGTGCATGTAATTATGTGAACATTAAGCTGCCACACTCTTGTCCATTTCTCTAATGAATTTAAATGGACACCTTTGTTTATGGAGACTACACTGTTGTAGACCTTTGAGTATATAGCAAAGAATATAACTTCCATTATGAATAAATTCCAATATCACTAATAAATGTAATAAGCTGAAAGTAAAGCAAAATCTTTTTTTTGCAGTATAAGCATCTCAGTAGACAGTCAAGATATACCTTTTTAAATTACACAATACTTCTGGTTATTTGTGAGGCCTGGGGACACTGTTAATTTCTGAATCTCATATTTGGCTTCCCTTATAAATAATTTTTCTAGTGAATGTAGTTAAATAGAGCATGGAACGGTCAAGTCCTTTCATGGATATAATAATTCTAAGCACTGCTGTTGAAAATGTTTATAGATCTCTATACGTATTTGCTTATTTTAGTTTAACAGTGTTTAGATTGCTAGATATCTCCAGAATAACAAAGAAGCCATACGCTAATTTTTATTGGCTTATTTTAGCCATTTATTTCGATTATGTAACTGTTTTTTAACTAAATATCCTTAAAACTCCACTCTATTCTCATAATTTGCTGTTAAATACCTTCATACACCTAATTTCTCAAGAATTGTGAAATAAATCATATGGAAATGAAGTCTACCTTATGAGATGAAAAGCAACATGTTAATATCCAATATAAGCAGGAGATGTGGCATCATGAACATTAGAGGACCACTGGACATTGGGAAAAAACCTCAGATGTTTGTGAAGCTTGTAATACGTCTTGAAAAGTAAGTATGACTTTCATGGCAGATTCCATGTGCTAGCAGAATCTTAACAGCTTTTGTCTGAAAATGCTTTTATGCCTATGACTTATGTTGTTAGTTTGTTGCATAAATCACAAACGTGAAGTTTTTTCTAAACTAAGTGAACAGATAAGGGAGGACCTGTCACTCAAGAATGTGGTATATCAATAGTTTCAAGTAAGCTAATCGAAGGTACCAAAAAGGTGGGTGAGAAAGAAGAAAAGCACCAGAGAATTCAGTATCACATATATAGTTGTGAGCGTACGGGTCGTTGCTCATGCTTGCGGGCTCGCGTAGCGAGCCCGCGGCCCTCGCGAAGCGAGCCGCGGCCCTCGCGTAGCGAGCCGCGGGCCTTGCGAAGCGAGGGCCGCGGCTCGCACAGCGAGCCGCGGCCCTCGCGTAGCGAGGTCACTGGGCAAGGGCCTCAGTTGCTGGCATGGAGCGCCGAAGGCGCTCCATGCCAGCAACTGAGGCCCCTCGCGAAGCGAGGGCCTCAGTTGCTGGCGAGGTCACTGGGCACGGGCCTCAGTTGCTGGCATGGAGCGCCGAAGGCGCTCCATGTCAGCAACTGAGGCCCCTCGCGAAGCGAGGGCCTCAGTTGCTGGCGAGGTCACTGGGCAAGGGCCTCAGTTGCTGGCATGGAGCGCCGAAGGCGCTCCATGCCAGCAACTGAGGCCCCTCGCGAAGCGAGGGACTCAGTTGCTGGCGAGGTCACTGGGCAAGGGCCTCAAACCCTCGCAAACTTCACGTCGCTACTCAAAAAACACGACACACAAATTACGACACTCGCTAAATTTTACGAGGAACGCAAACAACCTACGAAACACGTTACCACACATTACGACCTCGCAAACATCGGACGCAACACGCCGACATTCAAACATTTAAAACACAATACATACACACAGCACATACATAAAAACCTTACCTACACCAAGAGGGAGCACCCAGGACCTCAAAAATGCAACTTACACCTCGATTTTACTCGAAATAAAAGACTTTTGAGACTAAAAAAAAATCTAAGCGACAGAAAAAATGGCTGCCGAACAAAACGAAAACGAGGCTACAGCACTCTAAACTCGCAAAACACCACAACAAACTCGCAAAACACCACAAGAAACTCGCAAGATGCCACAAACCACCTACGGATATTCATACCACACAGTGCACACATTCAGCATGCTTACACAGCAGCTCCACACCACTAATGCTGCAGCAACATCAACACAGATTGCCAGCTCTTCATCACAATGCTTCAAAATAGGTACACTATATTCATTTACTAATTTAGCTACCTTACAATTTCATTGCCGTCATTTTTTGACGGGCAATTCGCTAGTTTAGATATAACACTGTGTGAATGCTAATAGTTGTTCATATCATTTTATTTGTAAATCCTTGTCTGCTTCCTCAAGGTGAGCTCTGGAGACCAATCCTCTAAAGTAATCCATTTGTGCATCCCCAAGGACTTATGAACAATTCCACGCACATAAACAAATCATGTTGATTTTATAGTCAGATATTACCACTTGATAATTTCTCTCCAAATATTGAGAAAATGATCACATTTTTACAGGAACTCAAAATAATTCCCCATTCAGTTTCCAATTTTCTTTTTCATGTTATAAATGTAGCTCTAGTTTTTTGGAATGTAAAATCTATTCTACAACCATAGCTGGCAGTTAATTTCCATTGTTGAAATGGATCTATCCTTTTTTAATATGTGTGTCTCATGTCCCTTTCTTAAAATAAAAATATGTTAGAACGAAGACCTAATCAAATGTCCATATCAGTTGATTGTTGTAGTTATGGCCTGCAACTTAGCCCTTAAACCGCAACTTGGCCTGAAACATCGACAACTTGTCCTAGCCATCAGTTAAGCTATCCTGTATGTGGGGATGAGGAACCTATTCAACCTGCGGTACAACTGGTTTTCTTGGCTTTTTCAAACCCAACAAAGAGCGGGTTGTGACACGTTTTACTTCCCAACTGTTTACTTTTTCTCTCTAAGCTGGTCTTTTACATTTCCCAATTTTCTGTGAAATTTCCATTGCTTGAATATATTCAGTTTTACCACATCACTTTACCTTGCATATCATACTTTGTATAATGCTCAGTTGGCTGTTGAATGCATAGTTGTACCTTAGAAAAGCTTAATGCAACATGTAATTGCAGTTTCATAGCACTCATGATGTGTTAATGCATCCAATCCAAGAGTCGGATTACAGATGCAGTCACACTTTATTTTCTATTACTATTTGTAATTTTATTTCATACAAAAATAATCTTGTTGCACTGGGAGCTATTTTAAATAAAAATGTGATTGTTTATAATGTATTTTGCATCACTTTAAAATATTTGTGTACAATGGTATAATGATATGGAAATCTTAAGGCATTGCATACATTTATTTTTCTTCACATTGCCATATTATAAATTATACTGATTGCTTTAGATTAATTTTTAAAGTTAGTATTGATTGACCTTTTTTATACAACATATTATATTGCAATACATATTCAAACAGTGATAATAACTGCAGCCATTTTACATTTATCACATAATTGCAATTAGCTTGTTTCATTTGTTATTTTTGTGTCTGCTAATTTACTACACTGTGTTGTAAGAGGTCATTGTAAAACTTCAAGTGATTAATGATGGTGATTACTGATTGCCAATTATCATCAGATCTAGTTTGGCAAAATATTTTGTCTTATTCTCAACTATTCCTCATATTTACATTTATAAATGAAATGAAAACTTGTGTATATATTAAAAAGGGGAAAAAAGTTAAAAAAAAAAAATATATATATATATACTTTTCAATATTCTTTTGACTCATACTGAAAAAGAAACCTCATGAGAACTAAATGTTACACTTTCTAGATATTATAGGTTGCTATATGGATATTTTATGTCAGAGAAAAGATCTATTTTTGTAGGTTTTACGGTTTTCCATCTACATGCATATAAAAGTCCTTTAATAGATTTGTTTTGTTTATTGAATTGAATTTCAGAGACTTGATAGAAACAGACCCAAAACATATCTCATGTTTAACTAAACCTAGGCTCTACATTTTCTATATGTCTAAACAGTTCATTATGAGTCATTCAGTTTGTCAACCATCATTTGGCACATGAATGGTTTCAAATAAAACTGTTTAATGCTCATGGTGTAGTATGTGCATCTGTCTTCACAGACAGACCTAATCCTTCATGGTTCACTGAGCGTACTTTTATGAGTTCTTTTGATTGGTAATTGAGAAAATAAATCTTTGAAGGACCTACATAAATGCAAAATATAAAAAAGACATTGCTTTTCAGCAGGTGCCAGATAATATATTTTCTAAGGTGCCTTTTCAGACCAATGGAATTTAAATTCATTTTGCCAGACAGAGATTTAGGATCCCTATTCAAGCTATAAATGCTTTTGTGATGCACTGTCAACTGCAACTTGGGTGTTTTCACTACCAATGACTCCATAGTATATGATCAGTATGTAAAAGTCATTCTGGCTCTAACCATGCAGTATAGAGGAAGCAAATCATAGTTTTTGACTGTTAGTGATCTTAGTGACATAAGATATGTCCATATTTATAGTTTATTGATGCACAAAGTTAATTTCAAAGGAAAATCTTCCACTGCTCTGCATAAAGCTCCAGAGGCTTGATTCATTGTAGTTAACAAAGTCAGATGAAAACTTAAAGGGACACACAATGTTCTATAATGCATTTAAAGAACAATACTAATATATTTCAAATATACTCTTCTGAATAACAATACTTGAGAACACGATGGAAGCACCTATGACTGGAGCAGTTTAAAAAAAAAAATTAAATAAATAAAATTAAAATTGCATGTCGGAGGGCCACAAATTTTTGTTGCAACATGCCCTCTGCCCTATACTACTGCACGTGCTTACTAGATATTACAAAAAGTAATGATATACAAAATATATGATATTACAAAAAGCTTGTATTTCTTTGCTAAAAATATTAAAATGCACTTTCTTTCTTTTTTTGCTCATAGTATACCAACATAGCAGCAACTAAGTTTCTGATGTCTGTGCAGAGTTCATGAACATGACTAATTTCCCTAATGACCTCTGTATAGAAATTGATATTAGCGAATGAAGCCACTTGAGGACTTCCGAAATATTTTGCACAGGTTGGTGGAAAATACAGGCGCTTGCATTTCCTTGATCTGTTGAGCAATGCAACATACCATATATTTAATTTATAGAAGGACCTCTGTAGTGCATTTACAAGTAAAGCTCATTTGTTTCTTATGCCTCCATTAAATTGCAAGCCCACAGTTGACTTCATACCGGTCATAAGTCTGCAGGCTTTAAATTTGCAACAGTTACAGACCAATTCAATTGATTAAGCCTGCAGCTACCTCATTCAATTAGGAAATTGTAGCTTACGGGAGCCCGTAATGTAGCCCGTAAACTAATTTGCTATTCAATTGGTGTCTTTTTGCGAGCTGCAAACAATCTACGGGTTACAGGCTTGAAATCCCTGCAGTTGTTACAACCGGAACTTACGCCCCATCTAAGCCTTTGATCTTTCACATCAGCAAGAGATACGATGGCTAAAATCACAAATTCCTATTCAATTTCTACAAGTCCTCAAGCCCGCAAATGTTTTCACGCCCATAAACGGCAAATGGAGAAGAAAATTCTACAGATACCAGATGGGACCCGCAAATGGGTTAAAGACATGTCTGTAGCACTGTAAATGTAAATAAAAAATCAATACTGTACTTTAAATGACAGGGAAAGCTATAAAAGAAATTAATTGCACAACAGTCTCATGCTCGCAAATAGGCAATAAAAAATCATTTATTTTTATGTTTCATTTTTAGAGTTATAATGATCTCGGGAATCAATGAGTTAATACATATCAGGCCATCCATATGGACTAGAACAGTATTGGCATTCATTTTTATTATTTAGAATTTTGCGAGTCCGATTGCAAATCGGACCTCTAAATGATAAAGGTCTCTTTTTCTATTGGCTGTTTCTAAATGGGTAGTTACGGCCTTGCTTAATTGATCATGTTCACACTCTGAAATGCTATATACGATTGCATAGTTTACGGTTTCGGATTTCGGCACTTAACCTATGCGCTTTTTTCAATTGAATCTCTCCATAATTGTAACAGAGTTCAAGCTTGCAGCATGCCCGCAGACATTTGGCCTGTATACCGTGAGTCACAGCCTTGCAATTGAATGAGGCCTCAAAAGCCTAAACCGTAAACCATGCACCCGTAAGTAGCATTTTAGAGCATGATCATGAACAATTAAGCAGGGCCGTAGCTACCGATTTAGAAATAGCCAATAGTAAATTAGACCGTCATGACGTCAGTAAAACATGGATGTTAAATGTCAATCAATTAGCGTTTAGAAGTCCAATATGCGATCGGACTCGCAATCCGGCAATGGATAAAATAATGGAAATGAATGAGGATACTGTTCTAGTCCATGTGGGTGGCCTGGTATGTATTAACTCCATGATTACCAAGATTTATATACCACATAAATGAAATGTAAAAAAACATATTATTGCAGATTTGTGAGCTTGAGACTGTTGTGCAATTAATTATAATGTCTTTCATCACTTTTCCCGTCTTTTAAAGTGCAGTATTGATTTTTTTATTTGCATTTACAGTGATATAAACAGGTTTTTAACCCCCTTGTGAGCCCTATCTGGCACTCGTAGGATTTTCTTCAACATTTGCCATTTACGGTTGTGAAAACAATTGCGGGGAATTGTAGCAAATTAAATAGCGATTTGCGATTGTAACATTTATGGGCTTAAAAGATCAAAGGCTTAGCTGGGTTGCATTTACGATTTTGACAACTGCAGGGATTCTCAGCCTTTAACCCACAAATTGTTTATGGGTAACTAAAAGAAGCCAATTGAATAGCAAATTAGTTTACGGGCTACATTACAGGCTCCAGTAAATAACAATTGTTTTATTTTAGATTTCCCATATAAATCAGCAATCCCCTTTACAATCCTTGCAATGATTGGTAAATGTTGTCTATATATTGAAAGGGAAATAAATATCCCTATATAAAGCTATATTTTCTGGATTTTTTGAGAAAATGTGGATCAAAGTGACTCATTCATTTTATTTTACTTTTCTGTGCTAAGTATCTGGCAAATATGGAGTGCACCAGCTCCGAAAGACAAACTTTGGACAAGCTTATTACAAATCAATAACCAATAACACAAATCTACAATTCCTTGGATTTTGCCTAGTGTTAGTATGAAAAAAATTATTTTATTTAAAACTTCATCATTTAACAAAAAGTGACTAAAAAACATTTAATAATATTGCAAACTCAACTAAACCAATGGGAAAATATGTCCCTGTTCTCACACATTTCATTTCATTCATTATGGTCAACGTCAAGGCTAACATTGCACTAACTGTAAAATATTTCTATAGAGATGCGCTATAATTAATTTGAATAACTGTGTTAAAGTACAGCTAAGGTCAAAGTCAAGAACATCAAAACACAATATATTTTGAAGTTAATGTTACACTACATTAGCAATTTGCTAATCATCCGGAAGCACTCAAGACAACAATGACTGGTTAAAAAGTGCAGCTAATGGTGCAGCATTCACAGACCTAAGATCCATTAATACTCCTGGATGTGCATTATCATCGAGAAATAAATATATTAACCTTTTCTTTCATACGTCACGTATTCTTGGTCTGAATGATTACTCAGATATGGTTCTTCCGTTTTATTTCAATACACATATATTAAAGGTACCAGTGCTTTGTAATGCACATGATTAATATGTGTTGTGAGAAAGCCAATTTGCAGATTTAAAGATCTGATATAATATGTATCACTGATTATTTATTTTCATAAGTTATGCTTAATAAGAGGGCCAATATAGGGTAAGAAAACTTTATCTTTTTTTCTCTGTCAGTGTGTTTCTCTCTCTCGCTCTCCCTCACACCCATCCACATTCCTCTTACAGGAGCCCTTTTAAAGTAGGAGGTCTGGCCTCTTTAGTTATGTGGAACACTCCTTCCTGCCACTGATTAGGTTCTCTGTACAGAGACGTTCATATTACATGCACCTGATCAGTTAGAAATATATACCAATATTTTAAACATAAATTGTCACCAACTTACCCACCAGGTACACCCTTCTTAACCTTCAAAGCTATTACCACAAACCGCAAACATGTCAACAAACATCTTGAACCTTAAACCATCTGTGGAATAACTATTTGTGTTTTGAATAAAATGCTATATGTAAATATGTAAATAAATAAATACATTAGTCTACTTTTAAGAAGTAGTATCTAATAGGACAGGCTACATTGAATTCCATATGATCTGGGAATGCTTCTCTCACACTGCAAATATTCACAATTATTTTACATGTTTGTAAATCTTATATCTACCGAAAAGTGGTTTGTTATTATTGTAACTATTGCAAGCCACAAACATAATTGGAGGATTACAGAGGATATTTAAGAAGTACTATTTTGAGGGGAGGAAGAATGATACCGAGCACAACACTTTTGATATAATCCCTTCATTCCCTGCAGTCCTAGAAACCTACCTTGTTGGTCTAACAAAAAATGTTAAATAATAAAATTAAATAATATGGCATCTATAAACTGAAAGTACATTGCTAAATTAGCATATAACTGTTTATTGTATAAGAGTCTAGACCCAAGGGCCTTATGCAGCGCTCACATGTGCCCTCCAGTCTATGTGCTGGGTGGGAGAATTTGACTCTCTTTTACAGAGTCTGGTTCATCTCTCAGTAGGTACTATATCACTTAGTCTTGAATATCAAAGCATTTCCCCTCCGTACCTATCCTTTTTTTATCACTCAATCACTTCCTTTGCATAATGGATTTATTATACTTTTTACTATGCTTAAGACAAAAAATGTTGTATTGTGAGTTCCTTTTAAGGGCTTGTTGGGACACACATAAGACCCTTCAAAGGAATTTGCTTGCCTGTCACTAGTTTAAATGAAGTTTTATGTATAAGTAACAATGAACCTTTTTCAGTGACTTAGACGATGCTGTTTTCTTGTATTCTACTTCCTTTCTAAAGAGCTCCCATGCTGCGACCTGCTTACATTTGAAAGGCATTACTCTTGTGTTTCTTTGAACTTGAGGGAGAGAAGAGACATTTAGATCATTTTATAGATGAGAATTTATTGATTTATTGTTTAGCTAAATTGTTGTAACAACAAGACTGGAGGCTACTCTAAAAAAATAAACTAATGGCACCACTGCTTGTGATTCTGCAGTTCCACCAAGGGAAATATATGAGGTACACAAACATAAACATTATTAAAATCAAATCACTGCTAAGTCCATTTTGAAATGCATGATATACTTTTAAGATAAAATGGATCTGTTATTGTATTAGAAAGACTGATCCTTTAATGTGCATCTTCGAGCCACAAAGTTTTATCAGGGGCTCATTATTTGTTGTTCTGAGCCTTTTCTGAAATTCTCGCTTGAGCTTCTTATAGATACTGGCATTTTCTATCTTGTGTTTTCCCATGAGTGTTTCTGGGTGCTGCAAAGCTCTGTCACAACATCTAAACCTTAATGTCCTTCAGTCTTAGGCTATAAATGGTTATTAAAGGCTACTTGCATGCAACCTCAGCAGAAAGCCATTTTGAAAACATCTGTGTACCTTGTTGCGCCATCCTTATATGCTATCTGATATATGATAATGGTTGTGTATTTCCCTGTGAAAGTGAACACATCACTTTCGCAACATGACAAGACTAAAAACTGCAGGTGTTTAAAACTGAAGCCCTCTTAGCAGTGATCCAACCAGCTCCACTTTTGTACAAAGTTTTAACCTCCACCAAACCTCATTGAGATTCTCTGTATGTTAACCGGAGATTTGATTTGGTGGTCTCAAATGTATCTACCATCTTAGACACTTAGTCTTGAGGTCCCCAACTTCTGTCTTCTCTCCTGCATGACATGACCCGATTGTGTGTAACCTAGATAACCAAGTCAGCTGTGTGCTTCAAACCTTTGATACTTGCCTAATGATCCCACAACTATTAATGCACCAAAACAAGACAACTTCTTTCCAACATGGTGTACAAATTCTCAGAGAGCTCTGGGCTCTTCTGCAAACCTGAACCAACCCAAAGACATCATTGTTCATTCCCTAAGACAAAACACCAGAGACATGATTTTAGCTTCTTCTAGACACCTGGAAACAATCTCTACACCAGACGAATCTCATTTACAAATCTTTGCCGACATTACCCCTTCACCCTGCTTATAGGGAGACTTCTAAAACCAGCCCTAACTATATTTAAAAAAAACAGCATAAAATACAAATGGTGATTCCCATTTAATCTACAATTCCAATTTGGATCATGCTTTTTCATTACCCAAAGCCTAGAGGAATGCCACAAACACTTACTAAATTTAAATCTCATTACAGCTGATGAACTCAGTATTCAAACTGAAACAATCTTATCATTACGACCTATGAGACAATGGTCCGAAGTTCCACAGAGGAAACACCAAAAAAAATGATTGTCACCAAGAGACAAAGGGGCCTCTCCTCTCAGGACCACAGAGATCTCGGAGCACCCTTTTGATTCTGGAAAGTAATGTACTGTAACTTTCTTCTGTAACCACAACACAACAATTGGCTGCAATTGTTTTTTACCGTTGTAATTGTACAATGCTCTATTACCTTGTACTAATTTGTTTATGCTATATTTTGAGTATAATTCAAATAGTATGTCAAAACAAAACTATCAGGTGGACTACAAAGTTAGAGATGGAATATATGTCTAACAAAATCTCTACTTCCCCATCCTGGGCTAAGAGAAACCAAATCACGGCTTTGCTATTCCATAACTGAATCCCAAAGCCCCCCTTATATTATGTATGCCATAATTTAGTTTTAACTATTTCAAGACTGTGTATGTCCTTTTAAGGTTTTAGAAATTTTATAGATCTGACCACTAAACCCTACATACTATTGTGCAAAAAAGTTAGTTATGTTTGATGGTCTTAATATACAAACTTAGTAGTTTGTATTCTCCCTTATTTAAGTGCTTTCCCTCTTTTATGTGACTTCAGAGCCTCATCACCATACAGATCATCCTCCTCCGTCCTTGGATGTCAAGGGTGGACCTTACATTACCAGACTCCCCTCCAAAACTGGGTATGCATACTGAAACAACAACATCCCATACACTTAACATGACCTCCCCACATTACTCCTTTATCTCAAACAATGTTAAAGGCTTCAACTCCCCATAGGCAATCCAAAAAAACATTCATTAGATAATCCTGCATCAAGTTAGCCTCTGAATACCAAAAAAAGCAATTACACAAAGAAAGAACGCTACAGACAATTGATAGCTTTGGGAAAACAGAACCAGACCACCCTTCCCATACAATACTGTCCAAAATTGACAAAAATACATCAGAACGTCACCTAATCCTTTCCAACCACACAGAGAAGGCCATGAGATTGACACATCACACGTTTTTCACCAAAGCTCACAAGTCCAATTTGCTCTAGGAAATTGAACTTGAAATCCACACAAATAAAAATCTTTTAACTAAGAGCAAATGATGTACAGAAAACCAATAGGGCAAATATAATTAAAAAATCCTACATAGAATACTACCAAAAGCTATACTCCTCCTTTCAAAAGTCCAATAGCAACTTAATGCAGAGTTTCCTTAACTTCTGCAACTTCCCATCCCTGTCACAAGACCTGAATAATTTAAACTTTAAAGCCACAGAAAAGGAAGTCAGAGATACTTTTAAAAAACATAAGGCAGGCTAAATCACCAGACCCAGATAGTTTAACCAATTAAATACTTCACAAACCTCCTTCCCCCTCACCTAACAACACTATTTAATTCCATTCTCAAACGTGATTCCATTCTACCAGAGTTAATCCAAGCCGAAATAGTTGTTGTCCCCAAAGAAGGAAGAGACCACCGGAATGTTAAAAACTACAGACCCATCTCCCAACTGAATGGAGATATCAAGTTCCTTGCAAAACTCATGGCAGAATTATAATTTTTTTATCTAGACTTGTTCATAAGGATCAAATTGGCTTTCTCCCACATAGGCAGGCGGGTGATAACATCAGACATGTCCTCAATATCTCATACCTGGCCCATAAAACCCAAACACCAGCCTGTCTACTAGCCCTAAACATTGAAAACGCTTTGACTCTGTGGAATGGTCTTACCTCCATGCAGCCCTTAGCAAATTTGGATTTAAAGGTCAATTTATAAATCTAATAAAAACTTACTGCAACTCCACCAAAGCCACTTAACTTAAATAACAAATAAATGAACATATCTATATACAAAGGGAAACCAGGCAAGGATGCCATCTATCTCATCTCTTATTTGTCATTGAACCCCTTGCACAGGCCATAGGAACAGATTCTGGCATACGTGGGGTCAGCATAGGCCTTCATCAATTCAAATGCTGATTCTTTTCAGCCGACCATTAGCCTCATTCAATTGCTGCCAATTTGAGATCCGAGCTTGCAAGTGGAAATCACAGGCAATTTTGCTATTCAATTGGCGTCTTTTTGTGAGCTCAGATCGGGTTACACTTTAAGGCTTTGCGAAAATGGCAGCCATACAATTTAGAGCCTACACCACTCTGAAGCCTTTGATTGGTCACTTTTGCAGCGCTAATAACGCAAATCAATATTTAATTGCAAGATCCCCCACACTTCGCAAACTTATCCCAGCTTGCAAATCGCAAATGCAGGACGGAAGTCCTACATGTGCTTGAGAGGACCCGCAAAGAGGTTAAACACCAATTCATGGCAATGTAAATGCAAATAAAACTGTAATACTGCACTGTAAATTACGAGGGGAACAATGACAGACATTAGGATTAATTGCACAACAGTCTCAAGCCCACACAACTGCAGGAAATAATTTGTATTTTTATGTGTCATTTCGGGGTTAAATGATCTTGGGTATCCATGAGTTAATACATATCAGGCCACTTATATGGACTAGAACAGTATTGGCATTCATTTTCATAATTCTTTATTTTTGAAGTCTTGCGAGTCTGATTGCATATCAGACCCCCGAACCTGATTGATTGACTCGTAACTGACATGTTTTACTGCCGTAATAATGACATTCTTGTCTTCTATTGGCTGATGTGAAATGGGCAGTTACGTGCTCAGTGAATTGATATGCATCCCTCCCACAACTGCTCTGACCTAGTGCATGGTTTACGAAGCTGGCTTCAGGATCGCGACTTGCGACCTGGAGCAATTGAATAACATCACAAACAGAGGTCAATGAAAGCCTGCAACTCACTCGCTGACATGCAGCCATCGGCAAGCGAGTTGCGAGCTTGTAATTGAATGCGGCTACTTCTCTGCACCCTCACAAAATCTCAATACCTATCCAATTACATACACTTGATACATTCCAGAAATTCTAAGGTTTAAAAGTCAACAGTGACAAAACAGAAGCCCTGAACCTGACCCTCTCCCCCTCTGAATTAAAACGTCTTCACCTTAATTTCAACTTCACATGGCAGAAACAATATGTAAAATGCCTATAAATGAATATCACCTGCCAAATTAAAGATCTCTATATAGCCGACTATACTGCCACATATAAGACACTAACAGTTAACGTGCAGCAATGGTTTAACTTCAAAATTTCCAGGTTATGTTGTATAAATACAGTGAAAATGAACATTTTACCCAACCTACTACATGTAGCAATATTAAACCTTGAAAATTGCTAGTGCCACTATGGTAAGGCACAAATCTAAAAGATGTCTTTGATGCCCCAATTTTCAATTATATTTCAAAGCTGCCCAACTTGCCTTTATTCCAATTGTACACTCTCTTCAGTCAATCTGGACCTTTATGAAGAATTTCCTAATGTACCCTTACACATGGGATAAAATAATTTGACTCTCCAAACCATGTTTTTGTATTAGAAACTTCTGCAAGCCCTATATCTGGATAAACTGTAAAATATTGGTTCTGGGCTACCATGACCCCACTAATAGCATACCCCCAATTTCCTCTAGGACTTATTGAGGGGGCACTATCTTGGTGGAAAATTGAAAGACTTATATGGAAACAGTTTCTGGTGTATAGATGGTTCCATTTTATCTTTTACTCAACTATGTAATTATTAAGATTTATAAATGGTCTAGTAATTATTCTATAACTCCTTGAATCTATAAAGTTGTGACTTTATTTTATTTTTTTATATTATTAAAGATGTGGAAAAGGAGAAAGACAGATATTCATCTGTCACTAATTAGAAGAAAAAAGACCTCTATTAACATACTTTATTTATAATTAACCATATTGATGGAGCTTTCTTTTCTTTTATATGTATCCATTTTTATATAAGGAAAGAGAAATAGGAAAAGGCCATCCATCTCAGGCCTCTCCTAGTAGCCACCTATTCTTCCTAGAAGTTTTTATCATATATGACCCAATTTAAAGTCTTTTCCACTCTAAGAGTTAACCTGTCGTGTACGAGGCTATCTTTGGATGTTTCCTCAAATGGGATCATCCATTCTTTTAACTGATCTTTCCCTTCTTTAACAGAATTGATAATCTTTTTTTAAATATTTTTAAAAATAATCAATTTTGTAGGAAAACCCAATTTATAGGGAATATTCTCCCTTCTCAATGCTCTTGTTACTTCTTGAAAATGTTTACGTTTAAGTAAAGTATCCCCTGATATATCAGAAAAAACAACCAAGTTTTCAAACGGTGCATCATAATTAGCCTCTCCCCACGAAGCTTTTACAACTGCCTGTTTGTATGAATAACAGCGAAATTTAACAATTACATCTCTTTCAGCATCTTTTCTAAAATCTCTTGGAAGTGGGATCCTGTGGATCCTATCTAGCATATTAAGCAAAGGTTTTTCTGTTTTAACTAAGTAGGCGAAGAAATCTGAAACAACATTTTTTAAATCATGCAAGGCAAAAGTCTCTGGGACTTCCCTTATCCTTAAGTTACTTCACCTTGAAAAATCTTCTTGATGATCTATTTTAGTTTCAAGGAGATCAGATTTTTGTTCCAGATCAAACGCATATTTAACTACATTTTGATACATTTTAATCAAAGTCTTTAGATTTTTTTTCCAGCTCTCCTACACATTCTAGAAGGCAATTAATTGCTGTTTTGGTGTTAAGAATTTCTTGAGATAGTTTCTGTTTAATGGTACTTTGAGACTCTAGAAATATTTTTTTCATTATTGATGTTGATAATATTTCTTCATCCATTGTGGATTTAGAGCCACCTATGGTAGCTTTAGCTTCCTTTTCAAGTTTGCTCTACAATGGCGAAGAGTGTATCTGTTTATCCTTATCTCTAGAGGGGAAAAAAGGTAGCTGCATCAGAGGTTTGCATATTACCACCCATTTTCTTATCTCTTGTTTACCCTTTAACACAATTCAAATCTTTTTTCATGCTTGGATGACTAGAGTCAATTATTAGCTTAGAGGCGAACGGACATAGCTCTTATCACTTGTTATATCCAATGTTTTACTCCATAAATTCTTAATCCACTTTGATGTTAAGGGACAATTTAGGTCCTGGCCTTAGCAAATTTGTATGTGTTGTAACTTGAGGCAGGGAGCTTCCTATGGACTCCCTTGATGTTGAAATGTACACTATGTGTACTTCTTCTTTACTTGAAGCCAAGATGAATCTCACTTTGCACATGTATCCAGGGACTTATTGCTCAGTTCCTCTTCACCCTGTAACATATGTAATTACAGTTCCCTCTTAATATAGCCAACAGCTAATTCAATTGTATCATAAAAAGATAGAAACATTAAGACCATAGCAAATTTTTATGTGGTGTGGCTTGAGGACATAAACTTTCTATAGACTCCCTTAATGTTGAGATGTACACTATGTATACTTCCTCTTCACTTGAGGCCAAGATTAATTATATAATGCATATGTATCTAGGGACTTGTTACACATCTTATTTTCACCCTATAACATATGTAATTACAGTCCCCTCTTACTATAGCTCTTCTCTTTAGAGCTGTCAGCAGCTAGTTCATTTGTATCATCAAGATAAAAATATTAAATGTAGAGAGACACACAGGTCTTCCTCTAAAGCTCACCACGTTCCAGTGTCTCACAATTCCATCCAGAAGTTCCCCTCTGAAATCTTCATTCTTTGTCCTTGTTGAATCAGGTGGATTAATCCGAGCGGTTGAATCCCAAGTGTCTCACTTGCCTCTAGTGTCCTTTCTTTTTGCTGCTGAGGCTCCAGTCCTCGGTTACCAGTCTCCAATCTGGAACCAAACATCAACTAGCATTAGAGCAGCTGTACATGGGTGCGACACACATCCACAATCTACAGCAATGGCAGGTTAGGGTTTGCTGCTAGGCCTCTGCTCAGCTCTGCCTGGCGCGCTGCATGGCGTTACTGATCTCAGCGTTCTATCTTCTGCGCGGCAGATCAGTAACCCCAGGCAGCGCGTCATGCTAGCACTTTCTGGGGAGGGCCACCAAACTATATTGTTCTTGAAACTTCTTTCAAAGTACTCCACAGGGTCTATATTACCCCAGAGAAAAGTAATACGTTGAAACCCGCAATGAGTCTGCTATGCTTCACAAATAGAGATGTCGCGAATAGTTCGCCGGCGGACTTTTTTCGGCGAACATAGCATGTTCGCGTTCGCGGCGAACTGCGAACATATGCGAGATTCGACCCGCCCCCAATACTTTATCATTGAGCAAACTTTGACCCTGCATGTCACAGTCAGCAGACACATTCCAGCCAATCAGCAGCATACACTCCCTTCTACACCCTTCTACCTCATGGACAGCAGCCATTTTGGAATCATAAGTACCTTGCAGTCTTACTGAGAGGAGGGACAGTTTGGATGATACTGCATCAATAGGGAAAACCATAGCTAGGCAAGTTTATTCAGTGTCCAGTGCAGTGCTGAAGGACTCTTGTGCATTATTATTATTACTAGCGTATTGCAATGAGATGTGTATGTTTGGAAAGTTGTATAGTTATTAATATACATATGGAGCAGTTTGCTCCATAAAAAAGTGGTCCGTATTAACGGCTCGCCTCGCTATGCGAGGCTCGCCTGCAATGAGCGCCTGTGTGTACTGTCAGTGTGCTTGGTGCTGTGAGTCTGTGTGTACTGTCAGTGTACTTGGTGCTGTAGTTCTGTGTGCACTGCCAGTGTACTTGGTGCTATGGGTCTGTGTGCACTGCCAGTGTGCTTGGTGCTTTAGGTCTGTGTGTACTGTCAGTGTACTTGGTGCTGTAGGTCTGTGTGTACTGTCAGTGTGCTTGGTGCTGTAGGTCTGTGTGTACTGTCAGTGTGCTTGGTGCTGTAGGTTTGTGTGTACTGTCAGTGTGCTTGGTGCTGTGAGTATGTGTGTACTGTCAGTGTGCTTGGTGCTATAGGTCTATGTGTACTGTCAGTGTGCTTGGTGCTGTAGGTCTGTGTGTACTGTCAGTGTACTTGGTGCTGTTAATCTGTGTGTACTGTCAGTGTTCTTGGTGCTTTAGGTCTGTGTGCACTGCCAGTGTACTTGGTGCTATGGGTCTGTGTGTACTGTCAGTGTGCTTGGTGCTGTAGGTCTGTGTGTACTGTCAGTGTACTTGGTGCTGTAGGTCTGTGTGTACTGTCAGTGTGCTTGGTGCTGTAGGTCTGTGTGTACTGTCAGTGTGCTTGGTGCTGTAGGTTTGTGTGTACTGTCAGTGTGCTTGGTGCTGTAGGTTTGTGTGTACTGTCAGTGTGCTTGGTGCTGTGAGTCTGTGTGTACTGTCAGTGTACTTGGTGCTGTAGGTCTGTGTGTACTGTCAGTGTACTTGGTGCTGTATATATGTGTGTACTATCAGTGTACTTGGTGCTGTGGGTCAATGTGTACTGTCAGTGTACTTGGTGCTGTAGGTCTGTTTGCACTGCCAGTGTACTTGGTGCTATGGGTCTGTGTGTACTGTCAGTGTGCTTGGTGCTGTAGGTCTGTGTGCACTGTCAGTGTTCTTGGTGCTGTAGTTCTGAGTGCACTGCCAGTGTACTTGGTGCTATGGGTCTGTGTGTACTTGGCAGTGTACTTGGTGCTGTAGGTCTGTGTGTACTGTCAGTGTGCTTGGTGCTGTATATATGTGTGTACTATCAGTGTACTTGGTGCTGTGGGTCAATGTGTACTGTCAGTGTACTTGGTGCTGTAGGTCTGTTTGCACTGCCAGTGTACTTGGTGCTATGGGTCTGTGTGTAATGTCAGTGTGTTTGGTGCTGTAGGTCTGTGTGCACTGTCAGTGTTCTTGGTGCTGTAGGTCTGTGTGCACTGTCAGTGTTCTTGGTGCTGTAGTTCTGTGTGCACTGCCAGTGTACTTGGTGCTATGGGTCTGTGTGTACTTGGCAGTGTACTTGGTGCTGTAGGTCTGTGTGTACTGTCAGTGTGCTTGGTGCTATAGGTCTGTGTGTACTGTCAGTGTACCTGGTGCTGTTAATCTGTGTGTACTGTCAGTGTGCTTGGTGCTTTAGGTCTGTGTGCACTGCCAGTGTACTTGGTGCTATGGGTCTGTGTGTACTGTCAGTGTGCTTGGTGCTGTAGGTTTGTGTGTACTGTCAGTGTGCTTGGTGCTGTAGGTTTGTGTGTACTGTCAGTGTGCTTGGTGCTGTGAGTCTGTGTGTACTGTCAGTGTACTTGTTGCTGTAGGTCTGTGTGTACTGTCAGTGTACTTGGTGCTGTATATATGTGTGTACTATCAGTGTACTTGGTGCTGTGGGTCAATGTGTACTGTCAGTGTACTTGGTGCTTTAGGTCTGTGTGTACTTGGTGCTGTAGGTCTGTGTGTACTGTCAGTGTGCTTGGTGCTGTAGGTCTGTGTGTACTGTCAGTGTGCTTGGTGCTGTAGGTTTGTGTGTACTGTCAGTGTGCTTGGTGCTGTGAGTCTGTGTGTACTGTCAGTGTACTTGGTGCTGTAGGTCTGTGTGTACTGTCAGTGTACTTGGTGCTGTATATATGTGTGTACTATGAGTGTACTTGGTGCTGTGGGTCAATGTGTACTGTCAGTGTACTTGGTGCTGTAGGTCTGTTTGCACTGCCAGTGTACTTGGTGCTATGGGTCTGTGTGTACTGTCAGTGTGCTTGGTGCTGTAGGTCTGTGTGCACTGTCAGTGTTCTTGGTGCTGTTGTTCTGAGTGCACTGCCAGTGTACTTGGTGCTATGGGTCTCTGTGTACTTGGCAGTGTACTTGGTGCTGTAGGTCTGTGTGTACTGTCAGTGTACTTGGTGCTGTATATATGTGTGTACTATCAGTGTACTTGGTGCTGTGGGTCAATGTGTACTGTCAGTGTACTTGGTGCTGTAGGTCTGTTTGCACTGCCAGTGTACTTGGTGCTATGGGTCTGTGTGTACTGTCAGTGTGTTTGGTGCTGTAGGTCTGTGTGCACTGTCAGTGTTCTTGGTGCTGTAGTTCTGTGTGCACTGCCAGTGTACTTGGTGCTATGGGTCTGTGTGTACTTGGCAGTGTACTTGGTGCTGTAGGTCTGTGTGTACTGTCAGTGTGCTTGGTGCTATAGGTCTGTGTGTACTGTCAGTGTACCTGGTGCTGTTAATCTGTGTGTACTGTCAGTGTGCTTGGTGCTTTAGGTCTGTGTGCACTGCCAGTGTACTTGGTACTATGGGTCTGTGTGTACTGTCAGTGTGCTTGGTGCTGTAGGTCTGTGTGCAAACAAGGTTCACAGCTCTTCAACACAATGCTTCCAAATAGGTAAAGTCTATTCATTTATTAATGTATTACATGTTTACTATTACACACAAAACAACATTAGCTCAGTTACAATAACATTGCCGTCATTTTTTGACGGGCAAGTCGCTAGTGTCATAATAAACACCACATGAACATGGCATTCATCCTCCATATATCTGAATAAGCCAGGAATGATATATAGAGGCCTACGGCGCTCATTGCCAAAGTGGTCCGTATTAACGGCTCGCCTGCAATGAGCTCCTGCGGCGCTCATTGCCAAAAAGTGGTCCGTATTACACATTATATAGTAATAATAATAATAATAATAATAATAAAGCAGAAGACCTCCCCTGTGTATCCCCCCCACTCCCTCCCATGTGTCTCCCCCCCCTCTCCCCTGTGTCTCCCCCCCACTCCCTCCCATGTGTCTCTCTCCCCCCCTCTCCCCTGTGTCTCTCCCACCCTTGCCTGTGTCTCTACCCCCTCTCCATTCCCCAGTGTTTCTTTGCTCCCTCTCCTGTGTCTTTTCCCCCTTCCCTCTTCCCGGTGTCACTCCCCCCTCCCCTGTGTCTCTACCCCCCTCTCCCTTCCCGTGTTTCTTTCCCCCCTCCCCTGTGTCTTTCCCCCCTTCCCTCTCCCCTGTGTCTCTTCCCCCTTATCTGTGTCTCTTCCCCCTTCTTCCCTGTGTCTCTACCCCCTCTCCCCTGTGTCTCTACCCCCTTTCCCTTCCCCTGTGTTTCTTCCCCCCTCCTCTGTGTCTTTACCCCCTTTTCTCTCCCCGGTGTCTCCTCACCACTCCCTCCCATTAGTCTCTTCCCCCATCTCCCCTGTGTCTCTACCCCCCACTCTCTCCTGTGTCTCTCCCCCTCCCATGTGTCTTTTCCCCTCACCTCTCCCTTACCCTGTTTCTCTTCCCCCCTCTGCCCTGTGTCTTCCTCCCCCTCTCCACTGTGTCTTCCTCCCCCTCTCCCCTCTCCTGTGTCTTCCTCTCCCTCTCCCCTGTGTTTCCTCCCCCTCTCTCCTCCCCTGTTAGCTTCTATACGCATACATACATACGATAAGAAACCGGGGGGGGGGGGGGGTTAGCCCTTCCTGACCCCAGAAAAACCCCCCCCCCCCAGTTCCAACACCCATGTGTACTGTATAATATTGTATTGCATTATGTTATATTATATCCCTAGCGACTTGCCTGGCACAAATGATGTGGCAATAAAGTTTGAAGCCATGGCAATGCTGCTCCACAGCACTGAAAACCTACATTGTATGCTGCAGGAACATGAAAACAGATTGTCAGCTCTTCAGCACAATGCTTCCTGCATATATTACTTACAAATAGGTAAAGTATATTCATTTAGTAATTATTTCATTAGCATACAAAAATACATATACACAAAAAAAACATTATCACATTAAACATAAAAGCCAATCACTGCGCGCCTCACAACGAGCGCCAATGCTGCTCATAGCATACAAAGCCTTGCAATAAGCACAAAAAACACATCACCGCCGACCAAAGAATAACAGCAAAAGCGCCTATCAGAAAAAAAATACAACCAACAGCCTCGCAATGAGCGCCGAAGGATCTCCGACCGCCAACAGAATGAATGTCTCGTCCAAACCATTACCTGCCTTACAATCTTATTGCCGCCATTTTTTGATGGGCAAGTCGCTAGTAAATATATAAAGATCAAGATAATAAAAGTATCAGGAAATGTAACACAAAGATGCACGAGCGTCTGAATAATACGACAAATACGGATTTTTGTCATAAGTGATATGATCGCAGTATTGGGTCATAAACCCTAAACACTGGAATCTGTTACATACAATTTACTGATGATGTCATTAATGGGCTTCAAGGGGGGGATCTCTTTTCATACTTTTTGAGTAGTGCAAATCCAACATACGCAGAGCGGAAACGCCACATCTGTGGGACACACACAAAGGGGTTCACTTTGGGAGAAAAAAACAAACAAATATGAAATATTTAATAATCATATTTTGATGTTACCAACAGATAAGGAAACGAAAATGAGGTTATTATATCTAATAGTAGCAAGCCTGGGAGTACTGGGAGTAATAATACTGCAGCAGGAGGTCAGGACTAATGTCACCTATAGACCCCCAGACAGATAAAGGTCAGTACTAATGTCCCTCTATAGACCCCCAGTCAGATAAAGGTCAATACTAATGTCACCTATAGACCCCCAGTCATATAAAGGTCAGTACTAATGTCCCTCTATAGACACCCAGTCAGATAAAGGTCATTACTAATGTCCCTCTATAGACACCCAGTCAGATAAAGGTCAGTACTAATGTCCCTCTATAGACCCCCAGTCATATAAAGGTCATTACTAATGTCACCTATAGACCCCCAGTCATATAAAGGTCAGTACTAATGTCCCTCTATAGACACCCAGTCAGATAAAGGTCATTACCAATGTCCCTCTATAGACACCCAGTCAGATAAAGGTCAGTACTAATGTCCCTCTATAGACACCCAGTCAGCTAAAGGTCAGTACTAATGCCCCTCTATAGACACCCAGTCAGATAAAGGTCATTACTAATGTCCCTCTATAGACACCCAGTCAGATAAAGGTCAGTACTAATGTCCCTCTATAGACACCCAGTCAGATAAAGGTCATTACTAATGTCCCTCTATAGACACCCAGTCAGCTAAAGGTCAGTACTAATGTCACTCTATAGACACCCAGTCAGATAAAGGTCATTACTAATGTCCCTCTATAGACACCCAGTCAGCTAAAGGTCAGTACTAATGTCACTCTATAGACCCCCAGTCAGATAAAGGTCATTACTAATGTCCCTCTATAAACACCCAGTCAGCTAAAGGTCATTACTAATGTCCCTCTATAGACACCCAGTCAGCTAAAGGTCAGTACTAATGTCACCTATAGACCCCCAGTCATATAAAGGTCAGTACTAATGTCCCTCTATAGACACCCAGTCAGCTAAAGGTCAGTACTAATGTCCGTCTATAGATACCCTGTCAAATAAAGGTCATTACTAATGTCCCTCTATAGACACCCAGTCAGCTAAAGGTCAGTACTAATGTCACTCTATAGACCCCCAGTCAGATAAAGGTCATTACTAATGTCCCTCTATAGACACCCAGTCAGCTAAAGGTCAGTACTAATGTCCCTCTATAGACACCCAGTCAGATAAAGGTCAGTACTAATGTCCCTCTATAGACCCCCAGTCAGATAAAGGTCATTACTAATGTCCCTCTATAGACACCCAGTCAGATAAAGGTCAGTACTAATGTCCCTCTATAGACCTCCAGTCATATAAAGGTCATTACTAATGTCCCTCTATAGACACCCAGTCAGATAAAGGTCAGTACTAATGTCACCTATAGACCCCCAGTCATATAAAGGTCAGTACTAATGTCACTCTATAGACACCCAGTCAGATAAAGGTCAGTACTAATGTCACCTATAGACCCCCAGTCATGTAAGGTGTAACCCTTACACTACCTGATCGATACAACATCATACCTGATGTTTTAAAGCATGTTATTCCAAACAATTTAGGAATGTTAGGTAATTTATGCCCTTTATGGCTTAAAGCCAGACTCTGTATCAACTATGTAATTTTCCGTGGGAGTTTTGCCATGGATCCCCCTCCGGCATGCCACAGTCCAGTTGTTAGACCCCTTGAAACAACTTTCCCATCACTATTGTGGCCAGAAAGAGTCCCTGTGGGTTTTAAAATTCGCCTGCCCATTGAAGTCTATGGCGGTTCGCCGATGTTCGCCGGTTCGCGAACATTTGCGGAGGTTTTGGAGGATTATGGAGGGATGTGATGCACCTTGAGATATTTGACACACAACTAGAACCAGATATGGAAATCATAGTCAGAGAACATCCAAGCAGTCAAAAACAAAATAAACTTAATTTAAAAAAATGAAAGACGCATATACTAGTAGAAACCATGCCAATATTTCTTAAACAATGAGAACCTTTGCTAGTCTCAACTACAGTATTACCTCAAATTAGACGCCACAAACACCAGACATAAACAAAACCCCAAGGAGATTTGCCTGGCCAGGGGGACTCGAGGCCCCGGTGCCGCACCCTTTGGATGGAGATGGAGGTAAGACACAAAAAAAAAAACAAATACAAACATAGATCTAAGGACAAGGAAAATTTGCTTCCCCTATTATATGTTCTACTTCCTTATTATTATTTTTTGTATATTTTGTTTATTTTTTTCTATATCTTATACCTACTATACTACCCAAACAGCTTAATATGTTATTTAATTTCTCACTTTGCATTCCTCCTAATACATTCCCATGCCTTTAATTTCCGAGCTGGAGCGATTCCTGATAAGGAGGTGGTGACAGCTAATTCGATAGATAATTTTAAAAAGGGGTTAGATATATTTTTAAATAAAGAGGGCATTCAAGGTTATTCTAGATAACTAGCGAAGGAATATTGATCCAGAGAGAAATTTGATTGCCAGTTTCTGGGGTCAGGAAGGAATTTGGCTTTTTTTCCCCTTATGAGATAATTGGCAAAATGTGAATGTTTTTTTTTTTCTGTTTGCCTTCCTCTGGATCAATTTACAAATAATAACAAATAGTCCACATATTAAAAAGATCAAAAGAGATCTAAAAGGTTGAACTTGATGAACAAACAGTCATTATCCAACCTCAAATACTATACTATTAATAATTAATTAACAACGAATTAATTAATAACTAATCAGCATATTGCAGATCAGAGGATATCTTAAAAGGTTGATCTTGATGGACTGAAAGTCTTTTTTTCAACCTTAATTACTATGTAACTATGTAACTATGTAATATGTTATTTAATTTCTCACTTTGCAGTCCTCCTAATACATTCCCATGTCTTTTATTTCCTAGCTGGAGCGATTCCTGATAACAACCTCACCAAGAATATGTGTATAACCTCACTATCTCCCATATACAAAGAACATTTTCCCTTAAAGGGCCATTTATCTCACTATAAGTGCTCTTCGTTGTGTGAAAGAGCACAAGATTCTATGTTAAAGTGATCTATTGTTTTTGTAAATTAAACTGAGAACAGTTAAAAATTTGCAGTCATAGGTTTGTTTACAGACACACTGCTGACTGCTCCATGATTTACAGCATCTGCTGACAACAGACGTTCCAAGCTCAGTGAACAAAAAGAATAATGGTTTTATGGCTTTTAAGGAATGTAATTAGCCATCTGTTAACCCACAAGTAAAGTATTTGGGAGTTTCCAGCAGTCATTTCCCTACATGGATGAATTTAGGAAGAGTTAACCTTCTTTCTGATCTGCTTTCTGTACACAGCTCCTGCTGTCAGTATCTCTGGAGGCTTGCCGAATTCTCATGTAAACAGAGTGTAATTTATGAGTTTTTCTGCAAAAAAGGCATCTATTTCAAAAATTCTAAAAGTATTTCAACATGTTTTCAGGTGTAAATTACAGTGGTGTTTTCCAAATTGTGCTGAATTAACTGGCCGTTTAAGGACTTTTCTCAAACCCCCATTATATATTATCTACTAAACATAAATATTCATAAACATTTCCAATACTATTGCCAACATTCACCCAAAAACTCCATCATAGCTTGGAGATGGGGGAATGGAGGTGGTGGAAGATGTGAAGAAAAAGTTTGGATAACATAAAAAGACAAAGAAATAATGTAAATATTCAAAAAATGATTTATTATAGTTTATATTAATCTTTTAACTGCTGCATCTCGGCCTAGGCTATATCAGTCTAAACTGAATATAGTTTGCTGGATTCTTCTTCTGTCAGAACTACAGAGCGCTGATAGACTCACTCTAGATTGAAAATACTGTCCTGGGATCTGAAGTCTACTTACACCCATAAGTACCACACAGCGGTGAAAGCTGGATAATTCGATGTCCAGATAATAGAGATCCAATGACTTCCGAGGGAGCACCAAGAGCAGAAGAATCTCCAGTGACGTGCTTTGCATACCTCATATAGTGAGGTAATAAAATTTGGGTGTTTTTTTCTTTTTTCCTTCTTTTTCACTACATTTTTTTTTGTGAAATAGTGAATACATTTACTTTGCACTAGGAGGAGGTTCACTTGTCTCCCCTCACTCTTTTTCTTGTTTTGAAACTGCACTGAACTTTTCACCCCTTCGAGGATAACCTCAGAGTAAGACTGATCATTTTCACTCCTGAATGACTATCTTCTATTTTTGAAGTACATCATTTTAAGTTGTTGTAACTTATTCCCAATATCTCTGGATATTTTATATTGACGGTGTGTTTTACACGTATATCAAGTGCCGTTGCTTCCCTTCTAGTACATTCACGTGAGGTGGTGTACAAAAATCTTTTATTTATTTTTTATTAATCTTTATTGGCAAATATAGCAAGCAAATATAACAATTTTCAAGATGTATAACTTTATGTACTAAACTCTCTACGACAATTCCTAAATATATAACAAATATTACAACTATGTGTTCTTCTAATGCAAAATAAAATGAGAAAAAAAGTAGTGACAGTTTTTCCTGAATCTTGACATATCTACTGTGACAAAGTGATACAGTGTGTATATGTTACCCTGAGGTTACAGAATGCGCTATTCGCTGTCACTCAGTGAAATAGTTAATCCCCAGAGTCTGAAGTGCGAATTGGCACACCTGAGGAGGAAGTACTGTTTAAAAAGAGAGATGGATTACAGAGTTTTCTGGAGAGGGAGAAGGTTAAGTTGGAACTTCCGCCTAGGCTGGAGTTCTAAATTACCCGGAGAAAGTAAAATCTATAAGAGAGAGAATAAACAGCCAGTTGTCTGGAAAATGTGAAATGAGACACCAAAAGCATGTGTCTGTAGTTGTGAAATTTTAAGAGGCTGTAGAGAGAAGGGTGGGCCAGTGATCAAACTGCTTTTCTTTAAAGAAAGAGTTGGGATATTAATGAAAGAATGTTCTTTCATTACATTTCTAACAGTTACTTGAGACAGTTGGAGCTAAGACAATAAAGTGCTGTATCTAGACTTAATCTATTTGGGAATTTGCATTAATGTAAGCAGCTGTTTTGTTTCACAGGTGAGGAGGATCGCTGCCCAGGATAGTAAGTGCATTCCTGAAATTTGGTAAACATGTAAAAGCAGATGCTTATTTTATTGGCTTAACTCAGTCATTTTCTTAAATTAAATCTGTGAAAATTATCTATATTGTATTTTTTTCATAAAGCACCACATCTTCACTAAAACTATAGTGGCTATATGTAGATGAGAACATCTTGCAGATAGATATATTTCATGTAGTTTTATGCTTTGTGTGCTTGGTTAGTCAATTCCAGATGTCTATGACTATGTCCGTGTCTATTTCATCTTCTTTACTGTGCCTAAGTTACTACTAAAGGGCAACCCATTTAAGCCCTCTCCTTACCACAACATCCCAAGAATCCTATTCCAATCCATCTCAAACTGAAAATTGGTTTACAGAAAATAAAATAAATTAAATAAATAAAGGCAGTTTTAAATCTATTATTATATGCAATAAATTAAAAAATAAGAATTGTAATCAGTAGTAATTCTGTTTTTTGCTCTTTTATCATTATTGGAAAAAATGCATATGAAATAAACTATTTATGAATTCCTAAGTTGTCAGTCCTCTCTTTAAGAATATATAAACATAGGAAAAAATATTTATTTCAACTTGAATATGGCTTATTACTTTGAACATAAACTATGTACAAAATAGAGATGTACAAATAGCCTACAATCACTCCTTATTTCAAAGTCTGCCTAAAGGTTATCATTCATCATAACACAAGGTTCAGTATTATGCTTTACCTACAGCCTTAGCCAGAGAATCATTTTTGATCAATATTTGATTATCTGAAATAATTAACTTTCTGTAAAAAAATAAAAATCTGATTTTTTTTATCTGTTTCTCTTTTAAAACTTTCCATATTGGGAAGATGATATATGGCATACATAACACTCTGTATGTTTTATTTAATTTTGATTTTACGCTACCCTTTAACTATATACATTTTTGAGGATAGACCATAATAACATTTATGAAACCATTGTTCAGTTATATATTACCTTGTTGTGGTAAACTGGAAACCCACTCCAGTATCTTTGTCATGAAAACCTTATGGATAAGCATAACCAGACACAAGATGTGCGTGGCATGATGCCTGGTCACGGACTTGACTGAATAGCTAAACAACAGCAAATACATTAGAAAAAAATCCATACTGACACTATAATATGGTATTTACAGTATGTATTTCTGAAGAACTTTAATTTATCAACTATTATACACAATTATTTTGCAATGGTGGAAGCCATTGCCTTGATTTTAATCAAAGCAGACAGGTGCCTTGTGGATTGATCTTTCCATTATTCTTACTGAAAGCACACTTGGTATAGATTGACATATTTCAATAAAACCAACTGTCTGAAATAAAATTTACGTCACACAGTTAATAAATGAATGACTGTTTAAAGAAAAAAAAAAAAACATATTGCCATTAACAAGTTTAGTTCTTCAAATAACCTTATTGTAAATACAGTTGTCCTTGCCCCAAATAATTTGTTTTTTTTTATTGATTCATTTAATATATTTTATTATTTTTTTTTAACCTTATTTATTACTTAGTGTTATAACACATAGGGCAGTATGTACTAAAATGTGACATTTTGAGAACTATATTCACCCCCTTGGCATTTTTCATGTTTTGTTGCCTCACAACCTGGAATTAACATGGATTGTTTGAGTATTTGCATCATTTAATTTACAGAACATGCCCACAAGATGTTTTTTCTTTTTAATTATTAAGCAAACAACAAATAGGATAAAATAACAAAAACATTTGCATAACTTTTCACGCCCCTAAAGTCAATACTTTGTGGAGCCATCTTTTGTTGCAATCACAACTCCAAGTCGCTTTGGATAAGTCTCTCTGAGCTTGCCACATCTTACCACTGGGATTTTTGCCCATTCTTCTTTGCAAAACTGCTCCAGCTACTTCAAGTTGGATGGTTTGCACTTGTGAACAGCAATCTTTAAGTCTGACCACAGATTTTCTATTGGATTGAGGTCTGGGCTTTGACTAGGCCATTCCAACACATTTACATGTTTCCAGCAGTGTGTTTGGGGTCATTGTCCTGTTGGAAGGTGAACCTCCGTCCGAGCCTCAAATCACGCACAGAGTGGTACAGGTTTTGCTCAAGAATATCCCTGTATTTAGCACTATTCATCTTTCCCTCAACTCTGATCAGTTTCCATGTCCTGGCTGCTGAAAAACATCCCCACAGCATGATGCTGCCACCACCTTGTTTCACTGTGGGGATGGTGTTCTTTGGGTGATGTGATGGGTTTGTGACAGAAATAGCCTTTTTTTTTGATGGACGAAAAGTTAAATTTTAGTCTCATCAGACCAGAGCACCTTCCACCATATATTTTGGGAGTCTCCCACATGCCCTTTTGCAAAAACTCAAAATGTGCCATTTTCCCAACACTATGGAGCGTACTGCATATTGTCGTCCTATGTACAGATACTCCAGTCTCTGCTGTGGAACTCTGCAGCTCCTCCAGCGTTACCTTAGGTCTCTCTGCTGCCTCTCTTATTAATGCCCTCCTTGCCTGGTCTATGAGTTTTGGTGGGTGGCCATCTCTTGGCAGGTTTGCTATTGTGCCATGCTCTTTCCATTTGGTTATAATAGATTTGATGGTGCTCCTGGAGATCATCAAAAATTTGGATATTTTTTTATAACCTTACCCTGACTTGTACTTCTCAACAACATTGTCCCTTACTTGGTCTTCATGGCAGTGTTTGGTTAGTGGTGCCTCTTGCTTAGGTGTTGCAGCCTCTGGGGCTTTTCAAAAAAGGTTTGTATATGTAATGACAGATCATGTGACACTTAGATTGCACACAGGTGGACATAATTTCACTAATGATGTGACTTCTGAAGGTAATTGGTTGCACAAGAGCTTTTTATGGACTTCATAACAAAGGGGGTAAATACATACGCACATGCCAATTTTCTGTTTTCTATTTCTAAAAAATAGTTTTATGTATATATTTTTCTCATTTCACTTCACCAACTTCGACTATTGTGTTCTGATCCATCATATAAAATTCTGATTAACAAAACATTGAACTTAAGGCTGTATTGTAACAAAATAGGTAAAACGTCAAGGGGGGTGAATACTTTTGCAAGGCACTGTGCTTATACTATAGGGTAGATTTACTAAGATGATATCTGTTAGAGATCAAAAATTCTCCAACCTTCATTCCCTGCTCAAAGAAGTGGCCTTGGCTACCAATTTTGAGTTGATTAAGTAGCTACTGCTTTCCAAATTATACAATAAAAATAAACGGGAACTCTATCCTTTATTTCATCTTTAATAAACAATGCCACTTAAAAGGCCTGCTAGCTCACTTAGATCTAAATGGGAAACACAATTAAGTTAGGAATAAACCTTATACTCCGCAACAGGAAAACTCAAACCTTAAATGGCACAACTAACTTAAAACCTCACAAATTACTTCTGTCCCTATATAGATCCTAAAGGAGAACAAAAATATAAAAGGATGATGCTGTGTACCCTCCAATATCAACAACTTGGCATAATACACTACAATCCACCATTCACTTCTCCCATTAGCAGGTGACAAATTAAAAACTCCATACACACTATTAAAAGAAACTCTGAGCCTGATTTCATTGAGTTTTCGCAAGTTACTGTAGCCCGTAAGTAAGGTCGCAAGTTAATGTGCAATTCAATTGGCATCTTTTTGCGGGCTCCAAACAGCTTAGGAGTTACAGCCTTGAAAACTTTGCGATGGTTAAACCCGTAACTTACAGCCTCCCGAAGCCTTTGATCTTTCACTTTCGCAAGAGTTACAATGGCTAAAATTGCAAATCGCTATTCAATTGCTCCAATTCCCCCACCAGAAAAAAAACTCACACCCGTAAATGGCAAATGGAGAAAATCCTACGAGTGCTAGAGAGGACTTGCAAGGGGGTTAAACACCTCTTCGTAGCACTGTAAATGCAAATAAAAAAATAATACTGCACTGTAAATAACGGGGAAAGCAATGAAAGACATTATAATTAATTGCACAACAGTCTGAAGCTTGCAAATCGGCAGTATATAAGATTTATTTTGATGTTTCATTTCAGGGTTAAATCGATCTCGGATATCAATGAGAACAATATTGGCAATAATTTTCATAATCCTGTATTTTTCAGTTTTACAAGCCTGATCACATATCGGACCCCCAAACCTAATTGATTGACATGTAACCTCAATGTTTTACTGCCATATTAGTGACGGTCTCCTTTTCTATTGGCTAATTTGAAATGGGAAGGTTACAGTCTTGCTTAATTGATTATGTTCCCGCCCTGAACTACTATGAACCAGTGCATGGCTTACGTGGTTGGCTTTGGGCCAGTAACGTGCAGACTTGAGCCATTGAATAGCTGCAGAATCGGGACCTCTGTCTCTACTTTGCCCCAATTTATTGGTGACTTTGTTTCGCAGGTTAACAATTTATAATAAACTCCTTCACTGGGTCATATTATAATTCTAAGTATTAATCACATGCATGTTTCAACATATTTTTTATTTCCTATAAAATAATACCATTAGTAATAGAAAAGAAAATCAGAAGCATTACAGTTGCCTCTACATTAGTAAATCATAACATTCCTCTGATAATGCTATTAACTATGTATATACTATGACTTCTGAATTATTATATTACTTTTAACAAAGTCCTGATCCTTTTTTTTTACAAAACTGGGTATCTTTATAAAAAAAAAAATATGTAAAATGTTCCAACGTTCATAAGAACAAACTGATCTGATCAGTGTTGATATTAAACGCACTCACAATGTCCATGTCTTACTTAGTGACTATATTTGTTAGATATTCTAGATAATTGTTTCTCAACAGCTGGTCCTAGGACCGGTTCTGTTCCCTAAGATTGTATCTGCTGTACCACTTGCACTACCATTAGTAACTGTTATAAAAAATATGTACTCTATTCATATCAGTACAAAACTAGCTAAATATTTAGCATGTCATTAGTAGTATCACCCTGCTCAAAATGTTCTAGATCTCAAAGCCGATTGGAAGGTTACAAGCCTGTTCTGAGATCAATAAGATTAAGATCCACGGTTCTAGATTATATCCTCTTTCTAGAACTTGATTCTCATAACATTATTTTTTTTCTACAGAAAGCGTTTAATCACTGTAAGGTATCATGCTCTAATATCTATTTCCTGTGGGAGACTTTAGATAATACCTATAGGGTAAAAACTTGTAGATATGATATAAGTTGCTTCTTGCTTAACAAATAAAGCTGTTTGACTAGAACCTTTTATACTGACAGCTATATCTAGGAAATTCACTTCATTCATTTTCAGTTGACAAGTAAATTTAAAAGTGCCATGTACATTATCTACCTCAGACAATTCTTGTTCAGAGCTTACTAAAAGCATGAAAATATGCAGCATTTGGTAGCATTTATTTTTTCAAGCACAGAGCGGTTGCCTAGGTAACATGAGCCTGTGCTGCTAATTCTCAGACCGTAATGTAGCATTACATATAAATTGTACTTACATATATAGAGACTCATGCCAAAACCAGTCAAATGCATAGTCTGAGACTGTAGTCAAAGATATTACATAGTAATTGAGGTTGAAAAAAGACTTATAGTCCATCAAGTTCAACCTTTTTAGATCTCCTCTTATTAATTAATTGTTAATTGATATTGTAATAGATATGGTATTAGCTAAATTGTATGCCACAGTGTCAGAGAAAATCTAGCACATGTGGTGCAAAGGATTAGTGTTAATGCTTTATAATTTAACTATTATTTATTTTATTATTTAACTAGTAAATGACGGTGTCATATGTTATGTTCAATTGTCTGTGCTGTCGCTGTGTGTGCACCCTATCTCTTTCTGTGCACCCTCTCCCTCTCTTTGTGTGCCCTCTCCGTGTACCCTCTGTCTCTCTGTGTGCTGTCTCTCATTATGCACCATCTCTCTCTGTGTGCGCTCTCCCTCTGTTTGCCCTCTTTCTCTGTGCCCTCACTGTGTGTGTGCGCTCTCCCTCTTTCTGTGCTCTGTTTCTCTCCCTCTCTCTCTTTCTCTCTCCATCCCCCTCTCTTTCTCTTCATCTTTCCCCTCCCTTCCTCTCTCTCTCTCCCTTCCTCTCTGCCTCACTCCCTCTCTCTCCCCTCCCTCTCTCTCCCTCTTCCTCTCTCTCCCTCCATCTCTCTCTGCCTGCCTGCCTTCCTCTCTCTGCCTTCCTCTCTCTCTCCCCCCTTTCTCTCTCCCTCTCCCTCACTCTCTCCTCTCCCTCTCTCTGTCCCCTCCCTCTCTCTGTCCCCTCTCTCTCTCTGCCTCCCTCCCTCACCCCTCCCTTTCTCTCTCCCTCCCTCTCTCCTCTCCATCTCTCTCTGTCCCCCTTCCTCTGTCTCCCTCCCTCTCTCTATTCCTCCCTCTCTCTCTCCCTCCCTCTCTCCCCCTCCCTCCCCCTTCCCCTGCAACTCCACATCACAACTCTGCCTGCGCATGCGCAGTTGCGCAATTCCCCCACCGCATCGACATTCAGCATGTGAGTAGCTGCTGAGCAGTACACATTGCGCAGGCATTACTCTGTAATATTACAATCTGTAATACAATCTGTACTCTATAGTATTAGTGATATTACTAGTGGATCTCAAAAGACAACGGGGATTCTTTGTTGAGGACAGACAAGTGTCACAGGGTTTATATTTTACAAATAGTAAATGAAACACATAGCAATTGAAGGTATTGTCAATTTTGGAAGACATGATGTTTGATACTGCAAAGTGTGAAATTATGAATTTATAACAGTTGGAGAAATTTAGAAGATATTTCCAGATTATTTAAAAGTATGCAAGCATTGCACAATAATGTCTACCAGCAGATGCAAGTACAAACTTGACGTAAAATAATTTGCATTTAACTATAAATTAAAAGTCTTTAATTATTAATTTTCCTTTAAAGGGCCACTCTAGTCACGTATTTATAATCTGCTCTTTCATTTCAGTATTACACTGATGTTCTGATGGCAAACGGATTTATAGACAGATACACCATGGTATATAAATATTTTTGTGCATCTGCACACACTATTCCACCGTACCGCTTAAGCAACTTGAGGTATGCTGCTGCCCACTAAAATATGCTGTCCTTGGCATGGGTCTCATTAGCCTAGACAAGAGCACGCAAATGATGCAAACCCAATATTTGCAGATTTTATAACATTTGCAAATTAACCAACAGATTTGAAATTAGTTAGAAATTTACTTGTAAATTCAACATCCCACAAGAGCAGCAAAACCATTTATGAAAAACAGCCTAGAGGAAAATGTTACAGGACTATAATAAAACTAGGGACTTGCCCGTCAAAAAATGACGGCAATGTGATGTATATGTTTGTCAAGTTGTTTAGTTATTAATATAGATTTTTGACACTTGTAAGTATTGTGATTTGAACGTGTATTTTTGTAAAATGTTGATGTAATGGTTTTGTAACATGAAATTTGTATCTGAAGAATTGTTAACTTTAATATACATTGAATGCAGAGGAAAGCAAAAAGGAAAAAGCCTTGTTGAAACGTCCCTAATTTTAACATGAAGTTTATAATATATGTAAGCAATAAACTTCAAATTATATATTTTTTAACTTGAACTTTATTTTTTATGTAACTTTGGAAGTTGACAAAACATTTGTATAATTTTGAACATTATAAACAGGAACACAGTGATTACATTTTGTAACTTAATTTTGTATTAAAAGTATTAACATTTGAATGTAAAAACATTTGAACTTTAAATTAATAAGTATTAACATGCAATTTGTATCAGAATAATTGTTAAGTTGAATATACATTGAATGTAGAGGAAGGCATACAGTAAAAACTCTCCTTAAAACGTACCTAATGAAAGTAATTCCTTACTGACCACATAAACTGTCGATAAACATTAATGTAGGTAGTAATCTTAAGATAACAGACAATATTTACATTGTGACTTAGAAGGTGCTTAAGCTCTTAACATGAACTTTATAATCTGTTTGATGAAATAACTTGAAAATATTGTTTTTAAACTTGTAACATTAGAAACATTAACACAGTGACTTAACATTGTAACATAATTTTTCTTAAAAATGCTTGGCAAGTATTTTGTGAGGCGAATTATCCATAAACATTACTTCCATTAATTATGACTGAATTAAACAACAAATTGTTATGTATTTTTGAATGCTTTTAAAAAATGTTTGCATGGCTTTAGTTTGTATCTTGCAAAGTTATAGTACTTCATAGTAGACAATGTTTTTAGTAAAAATACGTCCATCTTCTAATAAATCACCTTGACTTTCATTGTTTTCAATGTAAACTTTAATAGCCTGTGGATTTTTGCACCGTGACAATGCAACGTACAATTGTTCTTCAAAAAAAATACCCACAGATTTGAAAGTTTGACCTTGTGATTTATTAATGGTCATGGCAAATGCCATAATAATGGGAAATTGTCTTCTTTGAAGTATAAAAGGGAGACTACTTTCACTTGGTGCTAAATCTATTCTTGGTATGAAAACTCTCTCTCCTTTATGGATCTCAGTTAAAATTTCAGCATCTATAAAATGGTCCTTTAATTGTTGAACAATTAATCTTGTCCCATTGCATAGGCCTCTTTTGGGGTTTATGCTTCGCAATAACATGATAATTGCACCTTTCTTTAGCTGCAAAATATGTGGTGGCATTCCAGAAGGAGTTAGAGAGTTTATGAATTCAGTCGAAAAGTTAGCCTGACTTTCATTGTCATCAGCAAGTACAGAATCAGCACTGTGATAATTTCTTTGTGGTGCATTAATTTTTTTAAAGATTTCATTATTGAGGATTAATGCATCTTTATTTTTACACGTCAGTATGACTTGGTTGGCAAGCTCGGAATATTCTTCGTTATTTATGCTCCCTTCAAATATAGCCGATATAATATCTTGTTGACAAATCATCTGAGGTGGGATCTCTACAGTGTCGTCAGCTAAATGTAGTATTTTTTCTGTTCTGCCTTCTCCAATTTTAATAAGCCAATCATTGAAATCATTTTGTCCTTCTGATCTCATATTTTGTTGCAGTTGAAGATGGGTAAAATGTTTCCGTACTGTGCTTGACTTGATACAGGTTTCGATAATGTCAGTTCGATTGCCATGTACAACAACAGGTAATGTTTGTCTAAAATCGCCACCCAACAACATTACCTTTCCACCAAATGGAAAAATATTATCCATGACTTCACGAAGCAAACGGTCAATACATTGGAGGGCATAGCATGACATCATTGTGGCCTCATCTATTATAATTAATTTACATTTCTTAAATTTCTTTGCTTGTAAGGATGTCATGCGAATGTCTGACACCAAATTTTCTAAAATAGGCACTGGCAGTTTAAATCCACTATGAACAGTTCTTCCACCTTCTAATAAAAGTGCAGCAATTCCAGTAGTGGCAAACGCCATTGCTATTTGTCCTTGTGCTCGTACTGAACTCATTAATAAATTGTACAAATAGGTTTTTCCTGATCCGCCAGGTCCATCAAGATAGAAATAACGCTCTGTCACCATGTCATCATCTATTGCATTTTTAATGGCATGAAATGCTTGCAATTGTAGTGTATTTAAAGTTGCAAGTCTTTCTTGTGTTCTTTCTGCTTGTAGTTGAATGTCATAGTCTTCAAAGTTTATGTCATCTATAAGACCTGGATCAGGCAAATTAAAACTTGCACAACTTAATCCATGAGTTAAAAATACTTCTTGGATTTCCATTAACGCTTTTAAGTGTGCAATGGGTTCATTGTATCGTCGCATAAAGTCTTCAACCATATTACTTTTAAAAGTCTCCCACAAAGCTAATGCATTTGGAGCATTTGAGAAGATACAAATAAAAGCAAATTGTTCTCTCATCTGTCGTGGCATTTGACATTGTGCTGCTTCTTCTAAACATCTTTCCCACTCTGTATCATCAGCGAGTAAGTTTCTCTGTCTTGCAGCTAAATGGAGGGATTCATATACAATGTCATTAACAGTTCTTAATTGTTCAAAACTTTGTGCTCCTGGAACATTTAAAAGTAATATCCGTAAGCAAAAACGTTCAACATCTCTTGGACTGACTGTGTAAATTCGTGGAATTATTTTATTGCCTCTGGTTTTTCTTGGTCTCCATAATCCATTCACAAAAACATAGTGATATGGAATTTCAATATATAAGTATTGTGTTGCTTGAGCATCATTTGAATTTAATGCAAACCATGCAGTTAGTGTAGTGTGACGATCTTCACTTTGGGCCAATGCATTCATTTCATTTCCAGCATGGAAATAGACTAAATGTCATTGTGGCAAATGTACTGCTAATCAATATACTGCATGTGATCTATCATGCATTTCAAATTTTAAAAGCCGCCACATAGCTTCTGGTGCACTGACATAGCGAGCATCTACATGAGATGCAAGTTCATCATGTACTAACTCACTACATTCAGGGTTGTCTGCACTTTTGACGACTACAGTAGCTGCATCATAGCCTTTGTAAATATATTTGTAGACATATTTAATGGATTTGATGGAAGTGCAGGCTTCTACGTTGATGTGGGCGTTGTACTTCATGAGTAAATGTGGATTGTAGGGTACTACATATCTATTGTCCACTTTTTTTCCACGAATAATGGCACTATCTCCTTCTCTTCTTTTATAAAGTGGATATCCATCACAATTGGCATAGGTTTTGTCTCTATAATCTTTTGGAAATTCTTTGGAACATTTCTTATTTTCCATACATGGTGATTGTGGATTAAGGTCACCACAGGGTCCATGAATCATGCGATGAGTAACAATCTCATATAGTCTACCATATAGTTCTGGATCTGGTAGTTCAGCAACTATGACTGCATCCACTTTGTCCGAAGTATCTAATTTATCTTTCTCTTGAAGTATTATCAGAAGATGTGCATGTGGAAGGCCTCTTTTTTTAAATTCAATGGTATATACATAAGCAAGACATTTGCCAAATAACTGATTTATAGTGAAGTCACGTATTAATTCATTTAATTTGATCTTAAAAACTCTGGCTACTAAATCTGGTCGATCAGAAGCAGTTTGTCCAAGAAGTAGATTTTGATTAATTTCTGGCCATTGTGGATTACATGTAAATGTCACAAATAAATCTGGTTTTCCAAATTTTGTCACAATAGCCATAGCATCATTGTATCTTTCTCTCATATTTCGAGGAGATCCTTGAAAGGAAGATGGTAAAATGATGGCTTTGCCAGCTGTCATGTCTCTGCTTGTAGCCACGTCAGCAACATAGTCCATGAGTCCACAATATTGTTCTACACGTAGTTTATCTTGTTGATATTTTATAAAGTTTAAATTATTTGCCTCAACTTGCAAATATGAATCAATAATCCATTGTTGTGTTAGTTTTCCACCACATAAAATTGGATTAAATTCATCTCGAATGGCAATTTGAGCTACTTTAAATTCAAGCATAGAAACATTATTTCGGATTCTGGCTTTAGCATTTGGGTAACTGGGAAGGGTTAATTTTGGTTGCCAACCTGCTTCTCCATGTGGGAAAAAGATGGGATATGTCATTGGATCTAAATTTGGACTTAAGATATTAATATTAATAAATGGTTGCTCCTCATTTCTGGGATATACTCTAATGTCTCTTTGAAATGGTGGTTCTCCTTCATCATTCTGAAAGACCATTGCAACCTCATTTGATGTTGGCAAGTTATAACGACGTTTATCAGTATGTCTGTCTCTTTTAAGCACCATATTAACCTTTGGCATGGGTAATTGGTGTCTTTGTGCATGAAGTAGTTGTTCATTTTCTACTTCTGCCAATTTTTTGTAAGCTTTACTGTAGGGATTGTTGTCCATAATGTTATTTAGCTCTATGAAAACACTGGGTAAGCATTTTTTATTTTCTTCCATATGCATACGTTGGTCAACAGCTTCCATTGTATCTAGGACATATAGTTGAGCGAATTTTCTTTGCTCTCCTTGCTCTGGATGTAAATGTGAAGTCCGATAATAAATTTGTCCTTGGACTTTAAAACAGTAAGGACCATGTCCTGGTACATTAGCAGCTAATGTTGCCCCCATAGATGCAAATGATATGGCACTATTGTAGGATCTTATGTTTGTCTTAAAATTTTTGTAGTTTGGAAAAGTAGGTTCAGTCATAATATTTTGTAAATAACTGGGAAATTGTTTCCTTTCTGGAAGTTTGAACTTGCCTTTTTGACAACAACTAATAAATTGTCCATCTCTGGGTCTCTCCTGTTTAAAATAATAAGCCTCACAAAATTGACATTGAGTACTCATGTCCCCACAACTATGAACCTCTACTGCTAAAGACTTGAGTAAAGGACAATTTGCAAAGCATATAGGATTTTGACTTTCATATTCATCAGGTGAAAAGTCATGAAATGTTTGAACAACAGGTTCTAAATGTTTAGTTTTTTTCGTGGCTTTTCTTGGTATATGTTGTCCTTGTTTTGTTGAAATGTCCTGTAAGGTTTCAGTAAGAGGTTGTAAATGCTTTGTTTTTGCAGTTGCTTTTTTTGGTCTGTCTTGAATTGTATCTTGTAAAATGTCATCTGATGTTTGAGGAACAGGTTGTAAATGCTTTATTTGCTTTTTATTTTTTTTTGTCGTATCTTTCATTTTTGCAGCTGATAGTCTTTTATTTGCAAGTCTTTTGCGTTCTTTTTCTCGTCGAATTTCTTTCTCCTCAGGTGTCTGCTGGGCGGCCCATCTCTCTTGTCTTTCTCTAGTTTGACGTCTTTTCTTCTCTTCTTTGGTCTCGTTATCAGCCATATTAATCTGTAAAGGAAAAAAAAGAAATGTAATTGTGTATATTGAAATTTGTAATTACTGTTAAAGATTATTGTGCACAATTGGGGAAAAAAAGGTAAATCATTAATGTATCAGTTATATTTAGTTAAAAGTTATAATTCCTGGCCTCATTGAATTAAAATTTGGCCAATGGAATACTGCTGTAAATAAGCAGTTAACATATTTTTTTTAACCAATTTTTTAGTTCTTGAAAACCTTGTTTGTTGATAGATGTTTACCACTGAAAAACTTCTTTGCTAAAAAAAACATTGATGTGGTTATTGAGCTATGTATTGCATAGTGGCAATTTAAATAGAATAAGGGACATAGTCATTTTTTTTTTTTCTGTTGACACGGATGCAGATGAAAGATGTTTCTTTAGTTTTCTCCTTTTATACTTATTATACTGTACCTTGGTTGAATTGTGATTTAAATCCGAATGTTTGTTGGTCCTCGGTTGAAAATCTTTGTCCAATGGTGTGGTCCTCTGTTGGAAGTCCTCGTCCGATGGTGTAGTCCTCTGTGTCAAATCCTGGTCCAATGGAGTGGTCCTCTGGCAATAGCCCTCGTCCGATGTTGTGGTCCTCTGGCGATAGCCCTCGTCCGATGTTGTGGTCCTCTGGCGATAGGCCTCGTCCGATGTTGTTGTCCTCTGGCGATAGGCCTCGTCCGATGTTGTTGTCCTCTGGCGATAGCCCTCGTCCGATGTTGTGGTCCTTTGGTGAAAGTCCTCGTCCGATGGTCTGGTCCAGTGTTGAAAGTCCTGGTCCGCTGGTCTGGTCCTGTGTTTAAAGTCCTCGTCCGATGGTCTGGTCCTGTGCTGAAAGTCCTCGTCTGATGGTCTTCACGCAGTATCTCTTGTAACATAAAATTGAAAATGTTGTTTGAGTGAAATGTCTTTTAAATAACTAAAAAATTTATTAATTTGGGTGTATTGTATCTGTTAGGGTTATTTTTTTCTATGTGTTTTTTTTTAACTTTATCTACAATACCACAACTTTTGTTATTCTTATTTAAGCTTCTTAGGGCCTCATTCTATTACCGGCCGTAAATCGGCCGTAAGGCTGCGATTCCTTGCGGGGGTTCAGTTAACTCGCGATTCTATTATACAGCCCCGCAAGGATCTCCCCTTACGGCCGGCCGCATATCTTGGAACCGGCCGTAAGCTCTGAAAACTTAAAACTCAAAAATAAATTCAAGCCTGCTTTGTACAGCTCTGTAAATGCTAGGGATCATATTGGGGGACATGAGGATTAAAAGTAACCCCCTCTCAAGCTTGCACATCAGCCCAAACCCGAGTTCAAATTAACTGTTTATTTTCCGGCTGCGGCGTGGGCGGGGCTGAGGTGCTCCAAGCACTCTGGACTTTTTACATGTATATTTTACGTATATTAAAAAAAATATATTTTACGGATTTGAGTATAGGGTAATTATGTGCTATTTTTGCTAACACCGAATATCACTTTAAAGACTCTGCAAAGTGCAGGATGGCTTTATTTGGGCTATTTTTATGTGCTTAATTGGTGCTAGCGGGACCTCTTTCCTGCAAGTAAGCTGCAGCTCGCTTTTAGCCTTGCAGAGAGGGTTCCCGGAGCAATTGAATTGCAAATAGGAATTTCTTACGGCCGATTTCCTTGCGGCTGTTTAAGATCAAAGGATTTCCTCCGGCGCGAGCGGCCGCAAGAGATAGCAGGGCACCGGCCACAAGCCTGCCGGAATCCCCGGCCGGAGGGGAATAGAATAGCAGAATAGCTTGCGGCCGGTCCTTGCGGCCCAGCAACGGCTGCGGCCGCTAATAGAATGAGGCCCTTAGTAGGCTTGTAGGTTGTGATATATTAAAGAAGAATATTAATTTATTTTGCTATGTGTTTGTGTGTTTTTTTTGTACAATCCTGTTTTGTGCACACCACTTGTGGTATAGTTATTTAAGCTTCATTGTAATGGTTATAGGTTGTTAAAGATTAAAGAAGAATCCTAATTTAGTTTTCTATGTGTTTGTGTGAGTTTTTCTACAATCCTCTTTGGTGCGCACCACTTTTGGTATGCTTATTTAGGCTTCTTTGTAAGGCTTATAGGTTGTTAAACATTAAGTAAGAATATGAATTTAGTTTGCTATGTGTTTGTGGTAGTTTTTGTACAATCCTATTTGTGGGCACCAATGTAGTTTGCTATGTGTTTGTGTTAGTTTGTTACAATCCTGTTTTGTGCGCACCACTTGTGCTAAAGTTATTTAGTCTTCATTGTACTGGTTATAGGTTGTTAAACATTAAAGAAGAATGTTAATGTAGTTTCCTATGTGTTTGTGTGATTTTTTGTACAATCCTGTTAGGTGCGCACCACTTTTGTTATTCTTATTTAGGCTTCTTTGTAAGGCTTATAGATTGTTAAACATTGAATAGGAAAGTTAATTTAGTTTGCTATGTGTTTGTGTGAGTTTGTTCCAATCCTGTTTTGTGTGTACCACTTTGTGTGTACCATATGTTGCATAGTTTGTCCCTCATTCAATTGGATTTTTTCCAATGTAATAGTACTCTAAGGCCCTCATTCAATAGCAATTTTGACAATTGAATAGGGGTCTAAATAAGCACATCACATATATTTTTTAAAGAAGTTTTTAGTTATTAAGCATCTATCCAAAAGCAAGGTTTTCACTAACGAAAAACTTCTTTAAAAAATATATGTTATGTGATTATTTTGATCCCTATTGAATTAGCAAAATCGCAATTGAATATGGGCCTAAATGTGCATATTTAGAGCCATATTCAATTGGGCAAAATAGCAATTGAATGAGAGGCTTTTGTTGCTGCATTTGTTATATTGTCGGGGCCTCATTCAATTGCGTTTTGGGCAATGTAATAGAGCTCAATATAACCAGAGAGCATATTTTTTTACAGAATTTTTTAGTTAGTGAAGTTGTATCCAAAAGCAACGTGTTCACTAACTAAAAAGTTCCTTAAAAAAATATCCTCTGTGCTTATATAGAGCCCTATTGAAATGGGCAAATCACATTTAAATGAGGCCCTCGGCCATTAAAGATATATAGGTCCTCATTCCATTTGAATTTTGCCAATTGAATAGGGCTCTATATAAGCACATAACATATTTTTTGAACAAAGTTTTTAGTTATTGAAGACCTTGATTTTGTATCGAAGTTCATTAACTTATTGAAATGGGCAAATCACATTTAAATGAGGCCCTCGGCCATTAAAGATATATAGGTCCTCATTCCATTTGAATTTTGCCAATTGAATAGGGCTCTATATAAGCACATAACATATTTTTTCAACGAAGTTTTTAGTTATTGAAGACCTTGATTTTGTATCGAAGTTCATTAACTACAAATTTCTGTATAAAAAATATGTTATGTGCTTATATAGAGCCCTATTCAATCGACAAACTCACAATTGAATGAGGCTCATGGTTATTTTCTTTTTTTTACTTAATACTTTACCTTGATTGAAGTGTCGAATGACAGAGGGTCCCCTCCTGCCAATCTTAATCCGCAGGTCTTCTTGTAGTGTCTGTTTGAAAAAGAAAGTGAAATAGTTATTTGTATATTTCTTATTTTTCATGTAGCAACGCATGGCCTTTTGAGCATGTAATGTCTTGTTCTATCATACCTGTTCTTCTTTGTTGGTGTTCTTTAAAAGGGATTGTGCTACACAGTGCACGGTGCAAATTGTTGAGTGACGCTGTTGATGCAGAGTCTGTTTGAATATTAAAAGAAGTAGAAAGATTGAGCTTTATGTGATCTATTGAATTGCACGAAATTAATGTAATTTAAATATACTTCTGTAATTATTTTCAATTGACCTTATTTTTTGGTGGTGGCTACACACATATGTCACATACATGAAGCACATTTCCATCATTTAATGTAATTATTTTGTGTGCGTGTGACATATCACTATACATGAATCATATTTTAATTGTTAAATGAACCTTATTTTTTGTTTTTTCCAACACACATAAATGTGTGTGTGTGAGATGTAACTATAGATGATACATATATGTGCGTGTCACATATCAGTATACATGACATATAATGTCATTTAAATGTAGTTGTTTAATTATTTTGTTTTAAGATCATTTTGTTGCAGTGGCAGCAATACACATAAATGTGCGTGTCACATGTCACTATACATGATACACATATATGTCCGTGTCACATGTCACTATGCAGGGGCAATACACATAAATGTGTGTGTCACATGTCAATATACCTGATACACATATATGTCCGTGTCACATGTCACTATGCAGGGGCAGTACACATAAATGTGCGTGTTACATGTCACTATACATGATACACATATATGTCCATGTCACATGTCACTCTACATAAACCTATTTTTAATATTGAATTATTTTTATTTTATTTTTTGTTAAATGAACCTTATTTTTTTTGACCTGTCTTGATAATAAAATGTAATATATTATAGCTTACCTCTCAGTTGTAATTTGCACAGTGTAAAGTAGTAAATTATAAAAGAATTATCTTCTCAAGTAAAAGCAGCAGTTATCTATGAAGTAACTCCGTTCATCACCTGAGGATAAATGTATTTTTTTGTGTAAAATAGGCAGTATTTATAAACTTGTAGAAAATTCTGGAAAGTTAGACCGTTAGAACGCAATACGCATGCGCTATTTGCGTTCCAGCTTACAATTTGCGTTCCATCCGCCATTTGGTGCGTAGTAGTGTTCAAAATGGTGTTTAATCTGATTGTGATACGTTCCGCATAGTATGTGTTTCATTATTGCGAGTAAGTGTAGTATAGTTACGTCTTAAGCCTCATTTTCGTTTTGTTCGTCGGCCATTTTTTCTCTCGCTTAGCGATTGTATTAGTGTCTAAAGTGTTTTATTTTTATTTAAATGAAGGTGTAACTTGTTTTTTTGAGGTGCTGTGCTTTTTATGTGTGTGTTGTGTGTATTTATTGTGTTTTAAATGTTTGTATGTCGGCATGTTGCGTCCAATGTTTGCGAGGTCGTAATGGGGGTAACGTGTCTCGTATGGTGTTTGCGTGTGTAGCCTCGTTTTAGTTTTGTTAGTCGGCCATTTTTTGTGTCGCTTATCAAATTGTTTACTGTCTAAACTCTTTTATTTCGAGTCAAATGAAGGTGTAAGTTGCATTTTTTAAGTCGTGGGTGCTCCCTCTTGGTGTAGGTAAGGTTTTTATGTATGTGCTGTGTGTATGTATTGTGCTTGAAATTTTGTAATGTTCGCGAGTCGCGTCCGAGTGTTGCGAGGCCGTAATGTGTGTGAACGTGTGTCGTATGTTGTTTGCGAGTGTCGTAATGTGTGTGTCGTATTGTTTGGGTTGCGACGTGAACTTTGCGAGGGTCGCAGTTGCTGGCATGGAGCGCCTTCGGTGCTCCATGCCAGCAACTGCGGCCTTTGCCCAGTGCCCTTGCTACGCGAGGGCCGCGGGCTCGCTTCGCGAGGGCCGCAACTCGCGTAGCGAGCCAAGGCCCTCGCTACGCTAGCCCACAGCGTTAGCAACAACTCGTACGCTCACAACTATATATGTGATAATAAATAGGCATATCTTACAACACAAAATTAGCCTTTCTAGTGGTTAACACCGCCCTCTATAACAAGACATAGTAAAGAACAATAATTAATAACCGTCTCAACAATAATTCCGTCTTAGCATTCAATGTGTATACCCTGATATGTAATACTATGTAATAAGTGTCACATTAACATATAATGCCATGTGCATCAACTAAAATGACCAGGTGCATGACAATGAAAATTATAGAGTTGTACACCTGGGCTGAATCAAATAGAATCCCAATATACAAGCAGAAACACTCTGCAATCCTAATGTGTTGGCACCATTCTCAGGACAGACCTCATCCCCCCTAATCTAGTGTATATGCAAAGTAACAATCACCCACATAAAATAAAGAGACAGACACAGTGAATCAGTTTGAAAAGTTTGCCAAAAAATTATCAATTTACAAGAGGCATAATCAACTAATTAACAAGACCACAAATAAACTTAATCAGTGTGGAAGACATTGATTCCAGGGGACCATGAGGCTGACAAAAAATAAAATAAGAAATATATCTAATCTATAACACTATAAAAAAATGCATAGCACTTAGATATCACTCATAACTGGTCACATCAGAATAAATATACATGTAAAGGATTCTCCAACAATTGAATTCCTATAATGGAACTAACAGTGATAATGCATAGCACCTACATATTTTGTTCACCTGGTCAGTTCACTAGAATGGATATCACCTGGGAGAAGGGTGTCCCGTTCATCTTACACAGAGTAAGTGTCATTAAAAAAAATAATACTAGTCTGACAGTGCTCTTGAATGTTCTGTGTGTGTAGTAGGGGGGCTCACAGAAAAAAAGATTGGAAGGAGAAAAAAATAGGATGGATCATTACAGTTTAGTAAGGTTTACACTAGTGTTCCAATAAGCAATCCTACCTGCTGTTGATCTTCACAAAAGTGTTGAAATATTTTTTTAACTAAACAAAAAATCAATGCCGCTACCTCATATTGACATATGCTATATTGTACAATTTAAAGGACATATTTCTGATTTCTAAACAGTAAAGTAATACATCAGTCTCTATGGGGATTTGGACCTAAGACCTTCACTATCACAGAAGGCAGCCTTACCTACTGACCAATCAGATTTATTGCTACATTAGCTTCTAGAAAATAATCAAGTAGTTAAAATGCCTTGGCCATTGCCTGATTCAAACCCTCTACATGTGATTCTAATTAATATTCATTACATCCCACTCAGTGCAGAGCTCACTACTCATTCAGAGGCAACACACTCAAATAGTCTGACATCAATTTTAAAAAGGAAAATATTTTCCACATGCTTTGTTATCCTCATCTAATGGTGCAGAGCAAATATGGATTTGTGTGGTCCTTTAAATAATCCTGCTCATTTTCTTTTGAGTGCCCTGCTTGGAATTTCTCATTCCAATAACTTTTCTTTTAGTAATAACCAACGCCGATCTGGAAATGGTCACCAGAAGTGACCTCAGCCTTCCAACGTGCATCTCATGTAGGCTTCATCAAAAGTGTTAGCTGGGAGGAGGCTCCAACTGTAGCAGAAGTGAGGCTACATGGTCATACTGTACCATGGTGGCAAAGGGGACTGCTAACTTTTCCATGGTCCAAATGAAGTCCTCCTCATATTGTTCCTCTGGTGTCTGCTCCTGTCGCCCTGGTGGTGCTGTAGAATAAGAATAATATATATTTATTTCCTAATTCTAATTTTTTATTTTTTTTCTCCCAGATTGTTAAAAATTTAATTAAAAAGAAAATTCATCTGCTCTTCTCATGGACTAAATTGCCTCCCGTCCACTTATGTACACTACAAGTGAATGTAGAATGCTTACCAAACACATGCATATTGGTATAAATAACAACTTATATTTGTGAATTATAAAGAAATAATGATATTGCAGTAAGGTTGGACAGTTAAGGTGTACATATAAAACATGGATGTTGTCAACATTTTTTGTTCTGTGTTTTTATATTGTATGTTTTGTGTAATTTGCTTGTTTATTGTACATGTTATGTGAAAAGATAAGACAACTTGAAGTATAACATGAATAAATACTATAACATTATTAATTCTATGCCTCATATAAAATATTTGTAGAAACAGAAGCTGTTTTTCTAATAAAACAAAACATTGCAAATTATGGGCCCTATTAAATTCTCCCTCGTAGTTCTCTCGGTGCTCGCAAAAGGCAGTTTTCCTGCTGTTTGCGAGAACCGAATCTCTCGCAGCCTGCTTTACGATATGACTGCGAGAAAATGGCCGAGAATAGGCTCCGAGAGAGCTACGTAGCCTTAAATCTATGCACGAGTCTCGCATATCGTAAGAATCCCTACGTGGACAAAAAGTCCACGCAAGGGATCCGAAAGCCTCTACGTGCTGCCTCGGAACAGCCCGAGACAGCAGCGTGAGGCTCCCCCCTGCACCCTATACACATCCCCATGCTGCAGGGGTCTCTATCAGGACCCCTGCAGCACCCCCACATTAACCCCTTGCAGCGGGGGTCCCCGATCTGCATAGATCAGGCCCCCCGCTGCATTTAAAACTTTTAAATTCCCCGCCGCGGCTCCTTAAAGGGACCGCGGCACACTATTAGCCAATCCCGGCCGCGGCACTTAAAATTAACCCCCCTCTATGCTGGGGGTCCCCATCGGGACCCCCGAAGTGTCCCCACATAAACCCATTGCAGGGGGGGTCCCCGATCTGCATAGATCAGGCCCCCCGCTGCATTTAAAACTTTTAAATTCCCCGCCGCGGCTCCTTAAAGGGACCGCGGCACACTATTAGCCAATCCCGGCCGCGGCACTTAAAATTAACCCCCCTCTATGCTGGGGGTCCCCATCGGGACCCCCGAAGTGTCCCCACATAAACCCATTGCAGGGGGGGTCCCCGATCTGCATAGATCAGGCCCCCCGCTGCATTTAAAACTTTTAAATTCCCCGCCGCGGCTCCTTAAAGGGACCGCGGCACACTATTAGCCAATCCCGGCCGCGGCACTTAAAATTAACCCCCCTCTATGCTGGGGGTCCCCATCGGGACCCCCGAAGTGTCCCCACATAAACCCATTGCAGGGGGGGTCCCCGATCTGCATAGATCAGGCCCCCCGCTGCATTTAAAACTTTTAAATTCCCCGCCGCGGCTCCTTAAAGGGACCGCGGCACACTATTAGCCAATCCCGGCCGCGGCACTTAAAATTAACCCCCCTCTATGCTGGGGGTCCCCATCGGGACCCCCGAAGTGTCCCCACATAAACCCATTGCAGGGGGGGTCCCCGATCTGCATAGATCAGGCCCCCCGCTGCATTTAAAACTTTTAAATTCCCCGCCGCGGCTCCTTAAAGGGACCGCGGCACACTATTAGCCAATCCCGGCCGCGGCACTTAAAATTAACCCCCCTCTATGCTGGGGGTCCCCATCGGGACCCCCGAAGTGTCCCCATATAAACCCCCTGCAGCGGGGGGCCCCGATCGGCACCGATCGTGACCCTGCTGCAATTCAATTTTAAATTTCCCGCCTCGCGGGTCCTCAAAGGACCGTAAAGGTCCTGAAAGGACTCGCACTAAAAATAATAACCCCAGGCAACTATAATTACCCCATTAACTCATGATGGTCAATCCAGACCACCATAAGGCCTAAATTAACCCATTAACTCATGGTGGTCAATCCAGACCACCATAAGACCTAAATTAACCCATTAACTCATGGTGGTCAATCCAGACCACCATAAGACCTAAATTAACCCATTAACTCATGATGGTCAATCCAGACCAGCATAAGGCCTAAATTAACCCATTAACTCATGGTGGTCAATCCAGACCACCATAAGACCTAAATTAACCCATTAACTCATGATGGTCAATCCAGACCAGCATAAGGCCTAAATTAACCCATTAACTCATGGTGGTCAATCCAGACCACCATAAGACCTAAATTAACCCATTCACTCATGATGGTCAATCCAGACCACCATAAGGCCTAAATTAACCTATTAACTCATGGTGGTCAATCCAGACCAGCATAAGGCCTAAATTAACCCATTAACTCATGGTGGTCAATCCAGACCACCATAAGACCTAAATTAACCCATTCACTCATGATGGTCAATCCAGACCAGCATAAGGCCTAAATTAACCCATTAACTCATGATGGTCAATACAGACCAGCATAAGGCTCTATTTAACCCCATCAGTCCCATAAGGGTATATTATTACCATTATGGGCCTGTTACAACCCAACATTAACCACATAAGTGCCATGATGGTCCTCAAGGACCATCATGACACTAACTACAAACACTACACTATAACCCCCAATAAACCATTTAATCTAAACTAACCCCCCTCTACACTAATCTATTAACACTTACACTACCTACCTACACTACCTACCCCCTAATAAACCTCCCCAACACTCTAATTACAAAAAACAAAAAACCTACAGTACAAAAAACAAAAAAACCTACAGTACAGAAAACAAAAAAAAATTACAACCCCACCCCCCACTACAGAAAACAAAAAAATACATTACAACCCCACCCCCCACTACAGAAAATAAAAAAATTACACACCTGAAAAGGAAAGACAGATAAACACAATACAATACATACATATAATACATTAAATACATTACATACAATACATGACATTACATATAATATATTAAATATAATATATTACATATAATATATTACATATAATACATTACATACATTACATACAATACATGACATTACATATAATATATTAAATATAATATATTAAATATAATATATTAAATATAATATATTACATATAATACATTACATACATTACATACAATACATGACATTACATATAATATATTAAATATAATATATTAAATATAATATATTACATATAATACATTACATACATTACATACAATACATGACATTACATATAATATATTAAATATAATATATTAAATATAATATATTACATATAATATATTACATATAGTCCTAATCAAATACCCCCTATCTATCTAACATACAATCTATTTAATTTAAAATAAATCCTAACTATATCAAATACATCCCCCTATCTATCTAATATACAAAAAATCCTAACTACATACACAGACCCTTATTCTAAAATAAAATAAAATAATTACAGTCCTAACTACATACACAGACCCTAATTCTAAGCTAAAATCAATAAATTAAGACCACTTACCTTTAAGATGTTGCTTCAGATCACTAACCTATGGGTAAAACAAAAAAAAAAATTAGTACAAAACATTAACATCAAATAAATAAACATTATATACATTCTACATATTCAACTCACCTTTACAGCATGTCCAGTCACTGTTAAGCTCTTCCGGCGCGGCCCTGTTAAAAAAAAAAAACACAATACATGAATACATGAATACAATATATAAACAATAAATAAAATACACAAATAAACATCTAAATATACATTTAACTTACCTCCCCGCGATGTCCCCGGCCTTCTCTCCTTCAGCCCCGGCTGGGCCGCGGAACCATCCGCGCTCTAAAAAAAAAAAAGAAAAAAAACTAACGGAGGTCTGCACTGGCAGACCTCCCCGACGCTACTGAACCTCCCGGAGTCGTTTCCGGGAGGAAATTGGCATTGGCGGCTTGTGATTGGCTGAAAAAGCTGTCTATCAATTTCAGCCAATCAAAAGTCGTCAATGTGTGAGCCAATCAGGATGGGATACACCCCAATATCCCACCCTGATTGGCTAAAACACTTGTCTATCTTTATGGGAACCAATCACAACGCTCAGATGCCTTCAGCCAATCACTATGGGATACACCCCCACGGAGTGATTGGTAGAAGACATCTGCGCATCCTGATTGGCTCCTACATTGACGACTTTTGATTGGCTGACAGCTTTTTCAGCCAATCACAAGCCGCCAATGCCAATTTCCTCCCGGAAACGACTCCGGGAGGTTCAGTAGCGTCGGGGAGGTCTGCCAGTGCAGACCTCCGTTAGTTTTTTTTTTATTTTTTTTTAGAGCGCGGATGGTTCCGCGGCCCAGCCGGGGCTGAAGGAGAGAAGGCCGGGGACATCGCGGGGAGGTAAGTTAAATGTATATTTAGATGTTTATTTGTGTATTTTATTTATTGTTTATATATTGTATTCATGTATTGATGTATTGTGTTTTTTTTTTTTAACAGGGCCGCGCTGGAAGAGCTTAACAGTGACTGGACATGCTTTAAAGGTGAGTTGAATATGTAGAATGTATATAATGTTTATTTATTTGATGTTAATGTTTTGTACTAATTTTTTTTTTGTTTGACCCATAGGTTAGTGATCTGAAGCAACATCTTAAAGGTAAGTGGTCTTAATTTATTGATTTTAGCTTAGAATTAGGGTCTGTGTATGTAGTTAGGACTGTAATTATTTTATTTTATTTTAGAATAAGGGTCTGTGTATGTAGTTAGGATTTTTTGTATATTAGATAGATAGGGGGATGTATTTGATATAGTTAGGATTTATTTTAAATTAAATAGATTGTATGTTAGATAGATAGGGGGTATTTGATTAGGACTATATGTAATATATTATATGTAATATATTATATTTAATATATTATATGTAATGTCATGTATTGTATGTAATGTATGTAATGTATTATATGTAATATATTATATTTAATATATTATATTTAATATATTATATGTAATGTCATGTATTGTATGTAATGTATGTAATGTATTATATGTAATATATTATATTTAATATATTATATTTAATATATTATATGTAATGTCATGTATTGTATGTAATGTATGTAATGTATTATATGTAATATATTATATTTAATATATTATATTTAATATATTATATGTAATGTCATGTATTGTATGTAATGTATGTAATGTATTATATGTATTATTGTATTGTGTTTATCTGTCTTTCCTTTTCAGGTGTGTAATTTTTTTTTGTTTTCTGTACTGTAGGTTTTTTTGTTTTTTGTACTGTAGGTTTTTTGTTTTTTGTAATTAGAGTGTTGGGGAGGTTTATTAGGGGGTAGGTAGTGTAGGTAGGTAGTGTAAGTGTTAATAGATTAGTGTAGAGGGGGGTTAGTTTAGATTAAATGGTTTATTGGGGGTTATAGTGTAGTGTTTGTAGTTAGTGTCATGATGGTCCTTGAGGACCATCATGGCACTTATGTGGTTAATGTTGGGTTGTAACAGGCCCATAATGGTAATAATATACCCTTATGGGACTGATGGGGTTAAATAGAGCCTTATGGTGGTCTGTATTGACCACCATGAGTTAATGGGTTAATTTAGGCCTTATGCTGGTCTGTATTGACCACCATGAGTTAATGGGTTAATTTAGGCCTTATGCTGGTCTGTATTGACCACCATGAGTTAATGGGTTAATTTAGGTCTTATGGTGGTCTGTATTGACCACCATGAGTTAATGGGTTAATTTAGGCCTTATGGTGGTCTGGATTGACCATCATGAGTTAATGGGTTAATTTAGGTCTTATGGTGGTCTGTATTGACCACCATGAGTTAATGGGTTAATTTAGGCCTTATGGTGGTCTGGATTGACCATCATGAGTTAATGGGTTAATTTAGGTCTTATGGTGGTCTGTATTGACCACCATGAGTTAATGGGTTAATTTAGGCCTTATGGTGGTCTGGATTGACCACCATGAGTTAATGGGTTAATTTAGGCCTTATGGTGGTCTGGATTGACCATCATGAGTTAATGGGTTAATTTAGGTCTTATGGTGGTCTGGATTGACCACCATGAGTTAATGGGTTAATTTAGGCCTTATGGTGGTCTGGATTGACCATCATGAGTTAATGGGTTAATTTAGGTCTTATGGTGGTCTGTATTGACCACCATGAGTTAATGGGTTAATTTAGGCCTTATGGTGGTCTGGATTGACCACCATGAGTTAATGGGTTAATTTAGGCCTTATGGTGGTCTGGATTGACCACCATGAGTTAATGGGTTAATTTAGGCCTTATGGTGGTCTGGATTGACCATCATGAGTTAATGGGTTAATTTAGGTCTTATGGTGGTCTGTATTGACCACCATGAGTTAATGGGTTAATTTAGGCCTTATGGTGGTCTGGATTGACCACCATGAGTTAATGGGTTAATTTAGGCCTTATGGTGGTCTGGATTGACCACCATGAGTTAATGGGTTAATTTAGGCCTTATGGTGGTCTGGATTGACCATCATGAGTTAATGGGGTAATTATAGTTGCCTGGGGTTATTATTTTTAGTGCGAGTCCTTTCAGGACCTTTACGGTCCTTTGAGGACCCGCGAGGCGGGAAATTTAAAATTGAATTGCAGCAGGGTCACGATCGGTGCCGATCGGGGCCCCCCGCTGCAGGGGGTTTATATGGGGACACTTCGGGGGTCCCGATGGGGACCCCCAGCATAGAGGGGGGTTAATTTTAAGTGCCGCGGCCGGGATTGGCTAATAGTGTGCCGCGGTCCCTTTAAGGAGCCGCGGCGGGGAATTTAAAAGTTTTAAATGCAGCGGGGGGCCTGATCTATGCAGATCGGGGACCCCCCCTGCAATGGGTTTATGTGGGGACACTTCGGGGGTCCCGATGGGGACCCCCAGCATAGAGGGGGGTTAATTTTAAGTGCCGCGGCCGGGATTGGCTAATAGTGTGCCGCGGCCCCTTTAAGGAGCCGCGGCGGGGAATTTAAAAGTTTTAAATGCAGCGGGGGCCTGATCAGTGCCGATCGGGGACCCCCGCTGCAAGGGGTTAATGTGTGGGGGCTGCGGGGGTTCCTATGGACCCCTGCAGCAAGGTGTTCATGTGAGGACACTTCGGGGGTCCCGACAGGGACCCCCGCATTGAGGGGGGGTTCATTTTAGGTGCCTGGGGGGGGTTTGGAGTACCCCCCACGGCAATGCTTATGTGGGGGACTGCCGCGGAGGTCCCTTTTAGGACCCCCGCAGCACTTGATGAGGAGTGGGAGCCTGCGATATCATCTCGCAGGCTGTCACTCCTCATGTACATTTACGCAGTGTAGATACGTACGGCCCTGCTGCGTAGCTCACACGTTGCTCGCAGCAGGGCTAATTTAATAGCATTGTAAGTTAGAGAAACTTTGCAGTACGTAGGGCTTAAGTAGAAGCCTCTTATTTACGAGGCTGGAATTTAATAGGGCCCTATATTTCTGCCCTCTTTAAAATACCCACACATGAAAATGCATCTTTATGGTTAGTCATTTGTTGTTTATGACTATTTCTTCATTTTCTATGCAATGATCTTTTTCAAAGATTGATGGCAGTTGTCAGTTGTATTTAAGTCATTAATTGTAAGGAGCCCTTGACATTTTGACAGGTGTCAGAGTGAAAAGAATGAATTGTACCTGTTTAAACTGTCTTGGTAAGATAAATCATGCTTGCTTCCAATATTCACCTTTACACTTTTACCATGCTCCCTAATTGTAGCTCCAAATTGTTGTTAATAATCGAAGGAGTTTCACTGAATAAATATTTTATACTGTGAAGCATTTTTAAATAAAATATAAGAGCTTGAAGAGGAAAATATCTCTATCTTGCACATTTTCTAAGCTTTATGTACACATCAAGATGGATATATATAGTTTAAAAATATGACAAAATATAACAAATAAATAATATTTTCTAAGCAAAGAGCATCTGAATTGGACAATATGTTAAAATGGTGGAGTGTTGGAGAGCTATTGGTGGTCAGATCTTACTACATACGTAATAAATACATAATTTATGAATGGAGATGTCCCTTAAGATTTCTGCTGTTCTTCACTCTTAGGATTTTTTTTGTCCATGCTAGATGTTAAAGCTTCTGAGGGTATAACAATATAGGTGCTCAAGAGCTAAATACCACAGGCAAATTATTTGAGAAGTAAACACAAACTAACTTTCGTATCAGAGGGAAAAATGTTTTTGTTGCGTCAGAACCAGTGTATTTAATAATGTGCATTTCAAATGAATGTCTCAGAGTACAAAAATGTATTCAGAAGTTTAAAGTATGCTCTCTTCTTTTGTTATTAGGTTAAATAGGTTTTACTTAATATTGTTTCATGCAAAAACAACTTTTGTAATGTTTAAAATGTGCTCTTTTCAAATGGAAGTTGATCTAATTTTTAAGAAAGCATCAAAACTGACTACACATTATAGTATCAGTTTTTGTCTACAGTAACCTCTTAAGTATATAGAATTAATTTTGCGTCTCCTGTAAACTAATTTGCGTCTCAGAGTGCTTGATAAGGGTGGGAGAGGGCTCTAACTTCCAGGGAGGTATTACTAGGTGACTCAAATACAGTGGCAAGCACTTCACAATGGCAGAGCCATAGCAACATAAAGTGTATGCTTGCTAATGCAAAAAGTTTGCCTAGGAAAATGGGCGAGCTAGAATTATTAGCGGTACAAGAAAAATGGGACTAAATATGCATTACTGAAACATGGTGGGAAATATAGGGGTAATGGTATAAGAGGAGTAGGAATTTGTCTGTATGTTAAGCCTGGTTTTAAACCTGTAGTCAGAGAAGATATTTATAGTGGAACTAGAAACAACATTGAATCATTGTGGGTTGAGTTAAATTGCTATATATATGCTATAAACCCCCAAATATAATTGAGGGTGATGAATTGCAATTATTGCTGCAGATAGATAATGCAGCTAAACTTGGTCAAGTTCTAATAATGGGAGATTTTAACTACCCAGAAATAAACTGGATAAATGAGACCAGCAGTTCAGCTAAGAACCTACTAGAAATGACGCCATCTTGTATTTAGTCATCACAAGTAATATTAATATAATATCAAATGTTAAAATAGGGGAACCCATGGGGAATAGTTATCACAACACAGTTTGATTTGAAATTGAACACAAAAAACAGAGTTTTAAGGGGCCAACAGAAACTCAAAATGTTAAAAGGGCTAACATTAATGGGCTTAAAGCAGCAATACAACATATAGACTGGGATAAAGAACTTACTGGGAAAAAAATCTGAAAATAAATGGACAACATTAAAATCCTTACTAAATAAATATACATACACATCGGCATGTACCATGTGAAAATAAAATTTATAGGAGTAAATCACATCCCATGTGGCTTAACAATGACTTAAAGATCATGACAAGGAAAAAAACATTAATTTATATTATACAAGAAGGATGGAACAGAGGCCGCTTTATGTGAATATAAGGAAATAGAAAATGAGAAGTCAGTTGCAAAGGAGAGTAAGACTAACCATAACAAAATGTTTAAACCTATTAATGGGACAAAAGTGAGGCAGGAAGCTATAGGAACATTACAATGTGACACAGTCCATCTGATAATTAGTGACCAGGAAAAGGCAGATGAGAGGTACCAGTGGTTGGGACACTGCAACAAAACAAAGCTACACTACCTTCAACAAATAATTGATTAACGCAGGAAGAAATCCAAAGGAGGTTAGAAAAAATAAATGTTACTAAAGCCCCAGGTCCTGATGGAATACTTCCAAGGGTACTGAGGGAACTAGGGTCTTCAACAACCAAAGCATTATATCTAATCTATCAGGACTCACTCACCAAAGGGTCACTCCCAGATGACTGGAGAAAAGCAGATGTGATACCTATATTTAAGAGGGGAGCAAGAGGAAATCCAAGGAATTATAGACCTGTAAGCCTCACATCTGTAGTTGGGAAGCTTTTAGAATGGTTACTAAGGGAGTGTATACAATAATATGTCTATTTGAAGAAGATCATAAGTAGGAGTCAACACGGATTTATATAGGTCATGTCAGACAAATCTAATTAGTTTATATGAGGAGGTAAGTAGGAACTTGAATCAGGGCACCTCAGTGGGTGTAGTCTTTTGGGATTTTGCAAAGGCTTTTGATACAGTGCCACATTGAAGACTATTGTACAAACTAAGGGATTCAGGAATTGTAGTAAATATCTGCTCATGGATTGAGAGCTGGCTAAAAGACAAGTAAATTGTTGTAAATGGAACATACTCTGATTGGACTAATGGGGTAAGTTGGGTTCCTCAAGGTTTAATATTAGGTCCTCTCCTTCTTAACATATTGACGTAGAAGTAGGACTCAGAAGTTTAGTCTCCATGTTTGCTGATGACACTAAGTTGTTAAAGGTAATTAGATCAGATAATGACGTGCTTTACCTCCAAAGGGATTTGCATAAATTAGAGAAATGGGTGGTTAAATGGCAGATGAGATTTAATACAAATAAATGTAAAGTTATGCATTTTGGAAGGAAATAGAGCCATGCAATTTATAATCTTAATGGAGCAAATCTAAGGGTATCTGATATAGAAAGTTATTTGGGAGTATTTGTGGACAACCACCTAGGTAACAGTGCTCAATGTCAAGCATTAGCTGCAAAGGCAAGTAAAATATTAGCATGTATTAAAAAGGGTATAGAAGCAAGGGAAGCAAATATAATTCTACCACTATACAAATCCCTAGTACGCCCCTATTTGGAATATGGATTACAACTTTGGCCACTACTTCATTTTAGCACTGGAAAAAAGTGCAGAGAAGGGCAACAAAACTAATCAGGGGAATGGAGGGGGCTAAGTTATGAAGAAAAACTAACAAAATTAAACTTATTTTCCCTAGAAAAAAGGCATCTAAGAGGAGATATGATTACCTTATTTAAATACATCCAGGGTCAATATAAGACATTGTTAAGTGAACTTTTTGTGCCAAGAGGTTTTCAACTGACAAGAGGACATCCCTTGAGGTTAGAGGATTAAAGAAAAAAAAGGGTCCTTCACAGTAAGCGTGGTTAAACTGGGGAATTATCTACCAAAGGAAGTGGTGACAGCGAAATCGATAGATAACTTTAAAAAGAGGTTATATATATTTTTGAATAAGGAGGGCATTCAAGGTTATCCTAGATAACTAGTGAAAGAATATTGATCCAGGGAGAGATTTGATTACCAGTATCTGGGGTTAGGAAGGAATTTTGCTTTTTTGTGTCCCTTATGAGACAACTGGCAAAGTGTCAATGTTTTTTTTTTTTTCAGTTTGCCTTCCTCTGGATCTACTTGATGGACTAAAAGTCTTTATTCAACCTCAAATACTATGTAACTATGTCACATTGCAGCTCTTTATTTTGGTCACTACAAACAGACAACCAGATTGAAATCCTAATATGCACATCATAGCCTCTGCCAAATATGTATTTGTGTGCCTTCAATCTTTCACATTTTTCTCTAGGGAATCCTTGTGTTTTCACGGTATGGCCAAAATATTTCAGCTTCAGCCACGTGATCATACCTTCCAGTGGAAAGTGGTTTATTTTCATTAAGTACTGATTTATTTGATCTACTTGCAGTCCAAGGGACTCTAAACAGTTTTCTCCAGTACCTTAATACAAAAGTTCTATCTATGCAGACCTTTATTGATAATGTAATATATTTACTGCTAGCTTGCCCAGGCTTGACATAGCATCCTCCCCATAAGGAAACGTCTTTTAATTTCATGGCTACAGTCACCATCTGCAGAGATCTCATGATCTTCATCTTTTTAACGTTGAGCAGCAAGACAGCTTTTGTACTCTCTTCTTTCACTCTCATGAATAGGTCCTTTAGTTCCTCCACACTTTCAGCGATCAGAGTAGTATCATCTGTGTATCTGAGGTTGATGACTTTTCTCCCAGTATTGATATATTATTTTATTGTGCCCACTTTGGCATGAAAGGTTCCCTTGAGATCCCCAATTTTCTTGAAGAGATCTTTTTACTTTCCCATTCTGTTATCTTCTTTTGTCTCTTTACATCGCTCATTATAGAATGTCTCCTTGTCTCCTTGTCTCCTCGTGCATGTGGGCGTGCTGGGGGTCGGATACATAAATATGGGAGTTAATACCACACAGAAAGAATAAAGTGTCTGAGCACAAATGTTACCAACTTAGATCACATGCATTGCACTGACATCAATCTCATATATACTCAGACAACACAACAAACAATCCCATTTACCCACATTTATAAGGGAATATCCATACCCCAGCAATATGGGTAAAACTACAGGTGAGTGGAGTCGCTTTGAGAACCTGGGTTTCAGATACTAAAGGATCCCTATATCTGATTGGCTACTCTCTCCAGTCCAGGGAAACTAGGTATATGCGACTAGGCTGTTTTGAATGCCAGGCATATTCCATAGCATTGTGGGAAGACCCAAATACCCAAGCTAATTTTGTACTTTGAAAATAAGGACTTTCAACTAAGAAAACAAGTTATGGGTTTGTTTTAGGGACTTTTAAGTGCTAACACACTTGTAATGTGTTTGTAGTTGCCATATAGATGACCTGACAACTGGAGGAGACTTCCCTTCATTAAAATAAGTTGTCTAATGACAGTATAAAATAACATTAAGGGGATCTGATGGCTGTTTAAGAAATCTCTCCATTTTATTCCTGGTGGCTTTGCAGAAAAAAATATCTCATAGATTTATGGCTTTGATTATCCGCATACAAGTCTCATGTTTGGGCTTGATGGGAATATAACAGAATTCAGTAAAAAAAAAAAACTTCTGTATTTGTAGGAGGATCATCTAACTGGCTAAGAGTACCAGATCTCTTTTTTGAAAGGTTTTGGTACATTCAGAGACTATCAGAGGTTTGAAAAGATATATGATAGCTTTATCTGTATCATAGAAGTAAGTTATTTATGATGTCCTAAAATAAAATAAACATTGTAGTGGCCAAACAAGGACCCCTATTAAATTGCTACGATTTTCGAAATTATAGCCCGTAAAGTAGCCCGCCAATGATACTGCTATTAAATTAGCCCCTTTTAGCTACCCATAAATGATCTGTGGGTTACAGGTGGAAAATCCCTACGGGCTGTCAAAATCTGAACACCGTCCCAGCTAGGCCTTTGATCTGTCAAGCCCGTAAATGTAATGTAGCCAAAAATCCCGCGGGTACTAGAGAGGAACCGCAAGGGGGTTAAAGTCCTGTCTGTAGCACTGTAAAAGCAAAAATAAACACAATACTGTATTTGAAATTATAGGGATGTTGCTGTAATGTATTAATATTAATAGCACAATATTCTCAAGCCCAGAAATGAGCATTAAAAAATAATTTATTTTATGTTTAATTTCCGTGTTATATCAATCCCGGCAATTAATATATCAATACAAATAATAGAACTCATATGGACTAGAATATCATGTTTATTGATTATTTCATATTGCATTATTTATGGAATGCGGGCCCAATTGGAACTCGTACGTCAAACCCGCAAGTGATTGAAATCTAACCTCCATTTTTTTGTGACGTAATGATGATGATGATCTCTTTTACTATTGTCTCTCTCTAAACCGGTAATCATGTTCACATCCGCAAATGGAACGTGCACAAGCATGGTTTACGGATTTGGATGTTGACCACATATGTTGCTGGCTTGTCTAATTTAATCGCTCTGTAACTCAAATATCAAGCCTGCAGGCTTCGGGGCTGCACACCTCAAATTTAATACGGCCCAAGGTATGGCCCTTTATAAGTATTAGCTTCATTTAGCATAATCAAAGACCTAACAGCACAATTATACACACACCAACATGCTGGGGGGAGAGAAAGATGCCAACATGGCAGCTCCCTGAACGAGAGCTGAGGAAAACTAGAAAATGGAAAACATTTATAATCGCATATAATAGGGCTAATAAGGCTTTCATTATGCTACATGCAACTTATACTATTAAAACACTGCGGGGGGAATTTACTAAGAGGATGCGTATTAACCTGCAATTGGCACATTCGTGCTAGTTAAGTCAACATGCAATTTGCTAAATCTCAAGTACATATTTAGGTCCTGATTGTGGTGCGGTAACATTATCTATCTGCCCAATGTCCAGCCTTTTACACATTACACACGGAGTAGTACATGCGTGTTTTAAAATTCCAGCATGCACAGTTGAACAGCTGTTTCCATCAGAGTATGCCACATTGCATGTAAATATCAGACTACTAAATTTGGATGTGTCCATCAAAAGCACAACAGTGTTTGGCAAATAAGCAGTGGCTGGCATTACATCATTATTGGCATACAATAACAAACCCTGCAAAATTGTAACATGTTCGTGCATTGACATTAGCACCACATATTAATAACTTTTGTTTATAATGTCAGTCTGTCAACCATATAATGTAATTATTAAAAATTTAAATTAATAAAAAATAAATTTGCACAATCTGTCACATAAAAATAAATTATAGTTTGTATTAGTATTGAATATTTCCATAAACCAGGTTTAATTTATGCTAATTTAAGTGTGAATTGCGTTGATGGAATTTCCCAGTTATATTTAGCCACTTATGTTCTAAGTTAATGGCTGAATATTGGTAATATAATTATATTTAACTATAAAATATACTGCTATTGCAGAATTGAGAGATGAAATGCTGAATATCAGCATTGCAGATAGTTAAAATTAAGATTTGTGTTTCCATAATTATGATAACTTGGGCTTGAATGGTTTGCCACATGTAACATGCCCATAACAAAATTGAATATGCCCATTAAACACTCCATTCATAATAATTTGCAATGGACTGTCTACTGCTAGTTTGTACACAGGAAAATCGCACAATGACCTGAGATGCTGGAACGCAAGGTAGTATGGACTATTACACAAGAGTATGTACTTGTGATACTGTCTTAAATTTTCTCTATGACCTCTTTGACCACTACTGTCCTACCCTTCGGACTCAGGACTTTCCAGTCATCTAACCACTACAGAGTCTATACGCCACTATATTTTATTTTTAAGCAAAAAAGTAACACAATAGAAAAATTAAACTATTTAATCCTTATACTGAGCTCTGGTCTCTTCTATAAACAGACAAATAATATTGGCGGAAATGGCTCCAACAGTAAGCCGTAAAAGATCTTCTATTACCCAGAAATGGGAGTAAAACACTAGCCATGTGCAAAAGGCTACTTTGTTAGATTTTGATTACATGTTCATTGAATTTTGGCTCCCAATTCTATTTCATTTAGTGGTTTTTGTGTAAATAAATGCTAAATATAACAGGAAAAACATATGACAATTATATTCAGGAACATATTTTTGCTGAACCAGTATTGAAAATATTTGCCTTTGAAAATAAATTTATGACTTAAAATGCACTGTAAAATCTAAATATATGTGACAGAAGCCAAATGAAAATGCTAACTAGATTATGTGTCTACTGGGTTTGGAACTGCAAAATGAACTGTCTTGCTAGGAAGAAAAACATTGAGATTTCTTTTGTTCTCATGTCCATGGTACATAGCGTGGGATGCAAAAAGCATTTGCAACAATATAAAATTACTTCAGCCCTTTCACAGGCTAGCCACTTGCAGCTGTACTCTTTAGTTCAAAATGACACCAACTGCTAACTATCTCCCTGGGCAGCAAAATAAACTTTAGATAAGAAAAATACTTCTGTATTAAAAAAGAAAATCACATGATATACAGGAATAATTGCACCCATTCGCAAAGTATGGGTTATATTGTTTAATGCTTGCTCACCTGCTCAGGAATCTCCTTGCCAGAAACTCTCTTTTCACAGAGGCAGTTTTTCATTTTTCAGTTACATATATTATATCTTAAATACAAAAAAATGTCTGAAGAAATGTGAGGAAATGCAAAGTAACAGGTAGTCTTGTGTATTAGTTATTTATTAAATAAATAGTACATTTGTTTTTTTTAAAAAACTTGTTTCCTGCTCAGAATTCTGAGAAATAGAGTTATTACACTGCAGTCTGGGACCCTGGGCACAAAGTACCATTTTAAACATGGCTTCCTTTAAGCATATGCCTGCTGTATTATGCAGCTTTAAGCAAAGCCCAAGATGGATTAAGTACAAGCCAGGAAACCTAATCACAGACAGCACTGTTTCAAGGTTACTGCCTCTCATGAGCGTGGGGCCGGTTCCTAGCTTGTGTAGTAGATTTGGTTGGGAGGTAGTTTACCATAACACTCATTTAATTTATGGTGGGCAAAAGAGCGATAGAAGCCCTCCACCGTACTGTAGTACAGTAAATAAATAGTACATTTGTGTTCACATCTGAACGTCTAAAACAAGTTAAAAAAACTTGTTTCATGCTCAGAATTCTGAGAAATACCGTTATTCCACTGCAACCTGGGCAGGGGTATGCAAATGTGCCCACAAAGGCTTCCCTCTTGTAATCCATTACCATTTAACTTGTCTATCGTTTGTAATGTAAAAGACCAAAGAACAAACCTTTCTCCAATTTATTTTATTTTTTCTGTTTTCTAGTATACAATATATGGAGGAAGAGGGTAGATCTTACATTTTACATTTTAAAGCTGGAATCATGTTTTGCTTTTTTCATTCTGAAACATATGCTCTAATACGAATACTAAGATGTGGCTCTCTATAGTAATTAGTTCACACAAATCAGTTTAAACATTAAATTATAAATTATATAATTGTTATTTTAATAATATCATCATCTACAAAAAAAACACAAATGTTATTATTAATCACAAAAAAAAAAAAAGATTAATTGTGCTATATTTCATGTTACGTTCATTATGAAAGGTCATAACAAGTGCAATAACATATTGAGTGCTAGGCCCCCTCTGTCCTAATCACAATTTTTAATTGCTGTCACTTATATATTTTTTTAATCATTAGCGAGTTTTAACATTTGACAATAATATGTATTTGCTTTATAATTCTATTTAATAGAAATATATAAAAAATACAAAAGACAGTAGTCTAGTAGATCCATGAAACAGATACAAGAGGGTAATGACAAAAGGAAAAACGCACTGTAGCAGAAGCTAAGCTAATAATAATGTGGGAAACAAATCTAAGAATTGACTATATATATATATAAAGAAAAAAGGATGGTAATCGTATATAATGAACTGTATATGGAATAAAGGAAGAATGGCTAACAAAAGTGTAAACAGAATATATTAAAAATAAAGTTGATTATATCTACGATATGTGATAGACCTTGTTAAGTCAAAAGTGGTTGTAAACATCCTACATATATATATATATATATATATATATATATGCTTTAAAAAAATAAACATATATACCTTAGCACATGCAGTATGAGTTAAAGTAGATTTATTTATTAAAGTGTATATTATGAGCACTGTGATCAGACATTATCTGTCTACTAAGCATTGTCTTTACAGACTTAATAAAACGTATATATATTGTAATAAAGACTCTGTACATACTGAGAATTTTATTGTTGTACAGTATACATTAATTGATATTAAAGATGTCTTAGTGATCCATGGATGAGGCTAATATACGGAAAATATAAGAACTTCTAAACTCTCAGTATTGAAGAGGCAGTTCCACAATTATGTATAAAATTTCTATTATAGCCAAACCACGTCCTTCTGCTTTTCTCCAGCTCATCTCCAGTTATGTTCTCAAAGATTACAGAAGATATATTCCAGAAATATGTTTGTTCTGGTATATATTACCATTATAGCTTTTTTCTAAAGTGCCAACATATTCTGTATATTTATGTCAGTGTGCACATCTTAGTCCTGTATAGCTCCAATATTTTAACTTGTCATGTCCAGGGCCTGACTGGACTGTTGGGGACCGTGACTTGGGCCTGGGCTGGCAAGAGTTACCCTGTTTATTAATATGGTTATGCATTTTGTTGCTTATGGTTTTAAAATGACATCTGTATTGCATGTACTATGATTATGTTACAGTGTTGATATGGGGAATTACACACCACCAGAGAACAATGTTTAGCTGTGGGTAAGGGGATCATGGTGCCATTTGAGTAGCAAGTGTGGTTCTGTCTCTTAGGATCGTGAATAAAGCACTGGGCCAGAAAGCTGACTTCATAACAGCAATGGCATACGCTGTTGCTAGCTTGTGCTGACTCACCCAAGCCTACCTGAACAAATACAACTATTAAAGGACAGGGCCCTTGGGAAGATAAGCAAGCAGATAGCTTGAGTGTACAGCATTTGTTTTAGTTCAAGTAATACCAGAAGGCCAGAACAACATATAAGGTGATTCACTTTAACCACTGGGTTAATGCATCACCAGGATAGCTTAAGGACCTGACATCAGAAGATGTACAGGGTCGCCCAGGGAACCAGGGGCATATCACTGCCAATTGGTCCCCTTCTATGGACTCAAGGATGGGGCTTACAGTAATTGGCCATCCTGTGGCCAGAAAACTGTATATATGTTGATAGTCTCAATAAAGGGGTGGTGGGTGGTGTGTTACTTGCTTCTGGTACATCTTCTGCTATCAGAGGTGTAAAAGGACTGCACGATTCTGCTGGGTAGATTTGAACTAGGGTCTTACCAATTGAAGTAGCAAATCGTGACACAACTCTTTGCTCAAGCTTCTTCCATTGTTAGTTAAATCAGTGGTATCTGTTTTAAAGATGTGTGTCCAACTTTTGCCACTTCAGGTGCTCTAAGCAATACATTCACTGTGACAATGCTGATGTTTGATCTTTTTCTAACACTATCCCATAGGGAGTCCAGGTTGTACTTTATTTTTCCTATTATTCTTGGCTCATTTAGTTTAAAAGTTAGAAGTTTACTTTGAATTTCCTAATCCATAATCATATATGTTAAAGAGGAGTTATGATGGAAAAACAATTAATGGTCCTTTGGATCAGTTGACACCAGCACAATGAATATATATGTTATATATAAAATGTTATGAATTTGCCTTAATTGAGTGGACAGATTGCCCTCCTTATTTCCCTCTTCCCTCTTCAGTATAGTGCATCCCTCACAAGACTGTGAAACTGTAAATTGAATATTCTAGTGTAGGAGCATTTTCTCGTGACAGTGTGGACCAATAGGAAGTCACTGGTCATGACGTATGTACTTGAACCTGCAATATGATGCACCTTGCAGTCTACTGAAACAGTAAACTGCAATGTAGGCATGAAAGGAGGGAGCAAGGCCAATATGGCAACCCCCGGGGGTTGAGTTTCAAAGTGCCTCTTAATTGCTCATAGAATATAACTAGTTGTTTGCAAATTCCTCTTAAAACTCTACTGGCAAATAAACATGACATAGTAGGAGATTTTTCTCCATTTCTGCAATTACTGAATAAACCTATGCACTTGATGGGTTTAACTGAGCAATGGTTGTTGTTTTTTTTCAAATACTGACAATATGCATCATTAAATAAATAAATAAAATTAATTTTGTATTAAATTATTTCAAACTCCTTTCACTCACAGTACTGCATTTTGGATGAACCGCAAGGATGTAATTGATGTACAGTAAATACATTTATTTAAATACATTAAAAGAGAGTTTAATCAAGTGATGGTTACACTTAAGTAGATATAATTCATTGGGAAAATATATTTTTTCCAGCAGCAATTGAATAAAGAAATTTTATTAATTTTGTGTGTGAAAACTTACAGTGAAAAATACTGGTTTTCCCACTATGTTTTTCAGTACATCGGACTTCATCTTCAATCTGTTGTAGTGTGAAGCTATAACTGACTATTTGCTGTGGATCTTTGGTAGCAAAGTAAAAGTGAATGAACTGAACAGCTTTACCATTACAATGGGCTTTTAACAAAGAGGTACAGGCTGGTTAATAAATATATTGATTTTTTTCTGCTTTATATGATATATTAATATATTTATTTCACATGGATCATTGAGCTTTATTTACTTTTAGGTACTTAATTTTATTAAGAAGTGTTTTTATTAAGAAGTGCTGCATTTCTGGCTGTGCAGTGTCTCATACTAGCCAATCAGTGACCATGTCTTAATAGCATGTTGCAATATTTTGCTGAGACTTCTGAATATTCCTGTAAGGGTCCGTTCATCACTTCTATAATTTCGACCTTTAATGATTTACATTGTTGAGCAGCAAAGTATGTTAAACATACATTAAAAAAGAAAAAATCAGAGCTTTAGATCATACTAAATATATTTTGTTTATGGCTTAACATTCAACAATCCCATGACTTCTTTATATAGATTTTCTATTTACTGTACAGTATGTATGTTCCGAAACATATTCCTGCATTTTATGACATTTCTTTTTATGGCATGCTATAAAATATTTACTAGGAAATTGATATTTGCCTACAGAATCTGCATTAACCCCATGCTGGGTAATTGTAACTATAATAAACTGCAAATGGTGAATTGTGTTAATAATGGTAAATGTAATGCATCAAAAAGCTTTCTAGAGCTCTTAAAAGAGCTGACAAACATTGTCACATCCCATTTACTAGAAATATTAATCCCTGGAAAATAGTAGACATTTTATATTTTTCCTAATCCTTTTAGATTTTTATTTCAGATATATGTCAATATCAAGTAATGTTTGCCAATAACACATTCATAATATACATATATAAAAAAGGAATGATCAATGTCTGGATATATTTATTGCCTGAGATGTTACTAAACTGTGTTTAGGAAACAAAATAGCGTATGCATTATTTCCAAATGTTCAGTGGAGATGAACTAATCAAATAAGAACCAATCAAAAGTTCTAAATGCAGATTGGTATTTAATTTACTTAATTATTATAATTACTGTATTATATTTAATTTGTAGATCACCTACAGAAAAGAACATGGAGCTCTGTTTTCTATCACAGCAGGGAAGGAAATACATTTAGTAATAGTTATGGCTTTTATTTTTACTTGTTTGTTTGAACTTTATTAAAAAGTTTTAAAATACCATTATTTTTTGGCCCATAGCGATTGGTTTGATATATTTGTGAGCACACAATAATTATTAGCGAGTATCATGTAATGGCAGTGTAGACTAATGTACACATAAAGCAAAGGAGCAGTTATTTGTGTGCGAACGTTTCACACGATAAACATTTTACACATGCCATGTAAAAGTTGCTTTGATTTTGTTAGAGAATCTATCAAATTGTGTTCTCGCAAGAAATACATACACATAGCAAAGGTACATTAAAATATTCACAATGTAATAACTAAAAAATAAGACATCATCACAAATGTTAACACTACTGATAATTTAAATTACCACAAAGGTAATTTTTTTGTAAGCTATTGATACTAACTAATTTTTGTTATAGGCAAAGATTTTAGAAAAATAAATGGGATTATGGGGAACGATAACCCAAGCATGAGATCAGCCTATAAATGATTAATTCCACAGATTGTTGGCATTCTGTGATACCATAAATTGTACAATAGACTTTCGAATTACCATATGAGTGTATTAAGTAGACAACATCTTTGTAGAGAGAAAGGATCAAGGGCGGCCCGTCCATTGGGGCGTCAGGGCAAACGCCCCCCCCAAATATTTTTGTGACCCTGCAATAAAAAAACACAACAATGTATTAGTAATAACCCAAAAACAATTAAATATAAGGTGTACATCATCATTCAAGTGTTAATAGAGTAATAAAATGAAGTAAACTATTCCCAGGGACACTGTCACTTTAAGATAACCCCTTGCTCTGTGTGTATATATTAACTAATGCTGCTGTGTATCTATTGTAGCCCCCTGCACCCTGTGTGATCATATTACACTAGTAAAGTACACTAACCTTTAGACTCTTCTCTTCAATGAGGCCTGGCCTGGCCCCCTGACCGTTAATGCATGCCGCCCACCAGCACAGTGACGATATGCATGGGCGGTCATAAATGTATCAATTTAATGACTGACAGTCTTCCATCATTGACCAATCAATGATGGAAGGCTGTACAGTTGCCAAGAGAACATTGTAAACCCACACAGACCGTTAGCCCCGAGCGCCTGCCAGCTAATAGGGCCTCGAGTTTACTTTTTGATTGACTGATACAGTGAATAAAACCACCAGTTGCCTGTCCCTTCCCCCTTTCTGTTTCCTGACCCTGGTCAAGCTGAGACTGAGAGACCTCCCTGGCTGAAACTACTCACATCTGCTCTGCAGCCTGCCTAACAGTAAGTCTACCTGGCACCTGCCCTGCCCCTGGCCAAACCAAACCCCTAGTGCCCCTAATAAAAGGTAGGGTCACCCAGTTACCCCACTATGCCTGCCTGGCCTGCCACCTACCCAGCCACCCACCAACTTACCTACCACCGACGACCCTAGGCCTGCAATGCCTGGTGCCACTCCCAGCCATCACCCCCATGTGGCCTGTGCCACCCCCGATCACCCCGATGTGGCCTTCCCTATGCTATGCCACCGCCCGATTACCCCGATCACAGGATCGGGGTAGTCGGGTGGTGAGCGGGGTGGCACAGGCCACATGGGGGTGATCGGATCACCCCCATGATGAGGCCTGTGCCACGCCTGATCACCTCCATGTCGTCTGTGCCACCCCCGAGGCCCGATCACCACCACCCCGATGTGGCCTATGCTATGCCACCGCCCGATTACCCCGATCACGGTGGTCGGGGTATTCGGGCGGTGAGCGGGGTTGCACAGGCCACATGGGGGTGGATGATCACCCCCATGAGGCCTGTGCCACCCCTGATCATGGCCTACGCGGCCACTGACCGACCCCACCCTGATCCAACTACCTACCTAGCAGCACCCCCCCCTATTTTTATTCCATTTTTAAAAGTAACAGGCATGTGCATGTGCCTGTCACTTTTAAAGATAAAATAAAAATAAGGGAAGGGAAAAACAATACAGTAAAAACATCACACATACTAAACAAACAATAATACAATTATACAAATAAAGTAAACAGCACATACATATTAAACAAACAATAATAAAAATAAAATAAACAACAGCACATACTTACCTGTCAAATTGACCCCTCCAGCGTTGGCCTTCTGCCCTCTATGACCTGGATAGTCATAATAATCCAATGTTGATTGAAGCCCATTTCATAAAATCCAATGTTGATTGAAGCCCATGTCAAATAAATAATCCAATGTTGATTGAAGCCCATGTCAAATAAATAATCCAATGTTGATTGAAGCCCATGTCAAATAAATAATCCAATGTTGATTGAAGCCTATGTCACAGTCAAATAAATAATCCAATGTTGATTGAAGCCACTGGTCAAATAAATAATCCAATCTTGATTGAAGCCATTGTCCAAAAATAATCCAATCTTGATTGAAGCCATTGTCCATCCATTCTGGCCCATTGGAAGAGGCCTCCACCAAAAAAACCCTGACGCTCTAAAAAAAAAAAAAAAAAAAAAAACTAACATAGCTCCTCCTACAAGGAGCTCCACCCGCGATTAATTGTTTTTTTCCCACGCTCTGCTTTATATACTAATTTTTGAAGGACTCTGATTGGCTGAAATTTTTGATTGACATCGATTTCAACCAATGAGAGTCTTTCAAAAATTAGCAAATCAGCAAGCAGGTATGGAAGCCTGTAAGGGAAAAAAATGGTTAGTGTGAACTTGTTTGACCCTGTATGTATTATACATATTACAGGGCTATTTATGTGATATACATGTTACAGGATAATATCCTGTAACATGTATAGCCAAAAAATAGCACTGTAATATGTATAAAAAATAATGTGTAATAGAAATACATGAACAATATAATAAAATAAGTTATAAAGTACATCAATTAATCAAATAATAAATATCAATTAATATATATTTTTTTATGTATATGTTTATGTATATTTATGTATATTTTTTATGTGTGTGTGTGTGATTATATATATATATATATATATATATATATATTTATATATATTGATATATATATATATTTATATATATATATATATATATATATATATATATATTGATTGTTAGATATATTGATTGATATATATATATATATATATATATATATATTTATATATTGATTGATTTATATATTGATTATTGATTGATATATATATATATATTGATATATATATATACAGTATATATATATATATATTTATATATTGATTGATTTATATATTGATTATTGATATATATATATATATATATATATAAATATATATATATATATATATATATATATATATATATATATTTATTTATTGAGATATATTGATATCAATTGATATATATATTTTTTTTCATTTTTTTTCATGTACAATTTGGGCCTACATGGTCCCAATTTGTTATTTAGGGTTTTTAAGGTGCGGTTTGGGCCTATATGGTCCCAATTTGTTATTTAGGGTTTTTAAGGTGCGGTTGGGGCCTATATGGTCCCAATTTGTTATTTAGGGTTTTTAAGGTGCCGTTGGTGCCTATATGGTCCCAATTTGTTATTTAGGGTTTTTAAGGTGCGGTTGGGGACTATATGGTCCCAATTTGTTATTTAGGGTTTTTAAGGTGCGGTTGGGGCCTATATGGTCCCAATTTGTTATTTAGGGTTTTTAAGGTGCGGTTGGGGCCTATATGGTCCCAATTTGTTATTTAGGGTTTTTAAGGTGCGGTTGGGGCCTATATGGTCCCAATTTGTTATTTAAGGTTTTTAAGGTGCGGTTGGGGCCTATATGATCCCAATTTGTTATTTAGGGTTTTTAAGGTGCGGTTGGGGCCTATATGGTCCCAATTTGTTATTTAGGGTTTTTAAGGTGCGGTTGGGGCCTATATGGTCCCAATTTGTTATTTAAGGTTTTTAAGGTGCGGTTGGGGCCTATATGGTCACACTTGGTCTTTTAAGGTTTTAAAAGTTAAGGTTTGGGTCTTGAACGTTCTAATGTTTTTTTTGTTGTTTTCTATCACCCCCCAGGTGCAAACTATCTGTGGAAGCAGATTTGTTTGCACTCGTTGGTTGACTTACTGGACGTGAATACCCCGAGAAGGAGAGTCAACTGTAGGTGAGTATATGGTCACACTTAGAATTTTAAGGTTTTTAAGGTGCGGTTGGGGCCTATATGGTCACACTTGGTCTTTTAAGGTTTTAAAAGTTAAGGTTTGGGTCTTGAACATTCTAATGTTTTTTTTTTTTTGTTTTCTATCACCCCCCAGGTGCAAACTATCTGTGGAAGCAGATTTGTTTGGACTCGTTGGTTGACTTACTGGACGTGAATACCCCGAGAAGGAGAGTCAACTGTTGGTGAGTATCATTGCTTTTAATTTTCTGTCCATGCGTATAGGTGCAAATTTGATGTTGATGTAGTCTTGTCACATGAGGGTTTGCAATCTGTAATGTATACCAATGAATTCAACACACTGTTATTTTAAAGTAATTTTGTGACATAATATAAATTGATATACCGTGATCTCTTTCTTCTATTGGTATCAGAAATGAATACTATTGACTCTCTACTTGTGAAGCCTTTCGGCATCCTAACCTATGAGGAGAAGGTGAAAGTAAAACGGTTAGGACCTGACCAAGCAGAGATAAATCTGCAGCAAATCGCAAGAGATAGAGGGAAGCAATATATCCGTACTTTCAATACTGAATGGTACAAGAAGAACGGCTGGCTTTGTGGAAGCGTTTCTAGAAAGGCCTTATATTGTTTCCCATGCATCCTATTTGGTGGTGACGCTGCTTGGACAAAAACTGGAGTGACTGACGTAAAACATCTAGCTGACAAATTGGCTTAACACAAAAGTTGTAAAGCTCACTTGGATAACAGGATCAAGTTTGAGATGCTTGGACAGGCGAACATTGCAGTTCAACTGGACCAAGGATACCAAGTCAGTATTCAAAAACACAACGAAGAAGTGGCTAAGAACAGGTACATCCTTTCCAAGATAATTGATTGTGTTCGCTTTTGTGGCGCTTTTGAACTGGCATTAAGAGGACACGACGAGAGTGAAACATCGCTAAATCCAGGAGTGTTTCGAGGCCTGGTGGATTTGGTTGGCAGTATCAATAGTGCAATGGAACAGCATTTGAAGACTGCAACTGTGTTTAAGGGCACGTCCAAAACCGTGCAGAATGAGCTACTGGACTGCATGCATAAAGTTATTAAGGAAGTGATTCACCAAGAGCTTAAGGAAGCCCAGTTTGTGGCAATCCAAGCGGATGAAACAACCGATATTTCCGCTAGGACACAGTGAATTGTAGTCTGTCGCTACATTGACAAGAAGCATCAAGTGGTGGAAAGATTTGATGGCTTCACGGAAATGAAATCAACGGATGCAGACTCGATTGCTGCTGTTGTGCTAGAAAGTCTGAATACTGTTCTCCCAGAGCCAGAAGACAAGAAGAAACTCATAGCTCAAAGCTACGATGGTGCCAGTGTGATGCGTGGAGATCAAGGAGGAGTTCAAAGAAAAATAAAAGACGTGTACCCGAACGCACACTACGTCCATTGCTATGCTCACCAACTGAACCTAATAATGGAGAAAGCAGGATTGGAAGAGTTCGAGTTTTTTTTTCCAACATAGGCATACCATCTTTTTTTTCACGCTCTCCAAAAAGGACTGGAGTTCTGGATGAGGTAGTTGGTAGAAGACTTCCAAGAGGTGCACTGACACGATGGAACTTCAACGTTAGGACCGTGAACGTCATCTACGAGAACAGAGATGCGCTACTTGAGTGTTTCCAGACAATTGAAGCATGTCTAAACTTTGATCCAACATCTATACATGAAGCCGCCGGTTTCATTGGAATGCTGGAAGATAGGGAGTTCCTTTACTTCCTTAAATTATTTCATTTAATAATGCCACATGTTGACATCCTCTATAGTCAGCTTCAGAAGCGAGACACGGATACTGTTTATATAAAAAAAGTCACAGAAGACTTTGTCGCCAGCATCCAGAAAATCCGTAATTCTGTTGAAGCGATAGAAGCAAGTTTGCCGAGCGATGTAACAGTCAACAGACGGAGTGCGGAGATCTCAACCTTGAGACAACTTTCAGGAGAGGTATGTGACATAGTGGTGGTTCATGCAAAAGAACGTTTTTCATTTTCAAATCACCTAGTCAGTGCCAAACTTGTTCAAAGTGACTTGTATAAAACCCATGACACTTGCTTTCCAACCCAAGCTCTGGAAGACACCGTGCAAGCATATCCAATACTGAAGAAGGAACAATTACGCACTGAGCTGTCACTTCTCTATGGGAAGACAGATTTTCATGCTTGTACAAGTGCTGTTGCTCTGCACAAACTTTTACATCAATTTAATCTGCAGAATGATTTCACAGAGACAGTGAAATTATTAAGAATCCTGATTACAACACCGATGACCACTGCAGAATCAGAAAGATGCTTATCCACATTAAAGAGGATAAAAACCTTTTTAAGAAGCACCATGTCCCTGGAGCGGTTGAATGCATTGGCGATGCTCTCAATGGAAAAGCAACTGATTTCCGAGATCCCAGACTTCAATGAAAAAAACATCGAGAAGTTTTGTTCTTTGAAAGATCGCAGTGCAAAATTTAAATACAAGTGATTGAAGCAAAGAAGAATGCATACCCCCAGGGTGTGCAAAGATAAACTGCGTTAAGCAGCACCACCTCACACTACCAAACATAACTAGTGGTAAGTAAAGTATAAACGGTGTGTGGGTGTGCATATGGAAGGAGCTATGAAAGGTGTGTGCATGGTCAGTAACAATTGTTGAAGCCTTGGTGTGGTTTGAAGGAATTGGAGGCACTTCCAAGGGTAGCTGTCACTTGTGTACGGGAAGCCAGAATTCCATGTCTGTACAAATGCTGTTGCTCTGCAGCAACTTTACCATCAATTTAATCTACATAATTTAACAGAGTGAGTGAAGCTATAAAGAATCCTGCTTACAACACCGAAGACTAATAAAGAACCAGAAAGATGCTTCTCCACATTGAAGAGGATAAAAAGGTATTTAAAAAGCACCATGGCCCTGTAGCGGTTGAATGCATTGGTTTGAAGGAATTGGAGGCACCTTCAAGGGTACGTAAAGTTCTCAGAAATGGCACCACCTCACTACCAAAAATAACTAGTGGTAAGTAAAGTATGAATGGTGTGTGGGTGTGCATATTGAAGGAGCTATGAAAGGTGTGTGAGTGGTCAGTAACAATTGTTGAAGCCTTGGTGTGGCGTTACTGCTCATATGGTTATCCATATGCTAATTCAACGTGTTTGTCTGACATTGATTATTGTGTTGTTTAAACAGAAGTGAAATGTTGTTTTCTTGAATCCCAAGATCCACTGGTTTGGGCCTATACAGTGCTGATTGGTCTTCTAAGGTATGTTTGGGGCCTATGGTCACACTTGGTCTTCTAAGGTATGTTTGGGGCCTATATAGTTCCACTTGGTCTTCTAAGGTATGTTTGGGGCCTATGGTCACACTTGGTCTTCTAAGGTATGTTTGGGGCCTATATAGTTCCACTTGGTCTTCTAATGTATGTTTGGGGCCTATGGTCACACTTGGTCTTCTAAGGTATGTTTGAGGCCTATATGGTCACACTTGGTCTTCTAAGGTATGTTTGGGGCCTATATAGTTCCACTTGGTCTTCTAAGGTATGTTTGGGGCCTATGGTCACACTTGGTCTTCTAAGGTATGTTTGGGGCCTATATAGTTCCACTTGGTCTTCTAATGTATGTTTGGGGCCTATGGTCACACTTGCTCTTCTAAGGTATGTTTGAGGCCTATATGGTCACACTTGGTCTTCTAAGGTATGTTTGGGGCCTTTATAGTTCCACTTGGTCTTCTAAGGTATGTTTGGGGCCTATATAGTTCCACTTGGTCTTCTAATGTATGTTTGGGGCCTATGGTCACACCCCGTCTTCTAAGGTATGTTTGAGGCCTATATGGTCACACTTGGTCTTCTAAGGTATGTTTGGGGCCTATATAGTTCCACTTGGTCTTCTAAGGTATGTTTGGGGCCTATGGTCACACTTGGTCTTCTAAGGTATGTTTGGGGCCTATATAGTTCCACTTGGTCTTCTAATGTATGTTTGGGGCCTATGGTCACACTTGGTCTTCTAAGGTATGTTTGAGGCCTATATGGTCACACTTGGTCTTCTAAGGTATGTTTGGGGCCTTTATAGTTCCACTTGGTCTTCTAAGGTATGTTTGGGGCCTATGGTCACACTTGGTCTTCTAAGGTATGTTTGAGGCCTATATGGTTCCACTTGGTCTTCTAAGGTATGTTTGGGGCCTATATAGTTCCACTTAGTCTTCTAAGGTATGTTTGGGGCCTATGGTCACACTTGGTCTTCTAAGGTATGTTTGAGGCCTATATGGTTCCACTTGGTCTTCTAAGGTATGTTTGGGGCCTATATAGTTCCACTTAGTCTTCTAAGGTATGTTTGGGGCCTATGGTCACACTTGGTCTTCTAAGGTATGTTTGGGGCCTATATGGTTCCACTTGGTCTTCTAAGGTATGTTTGGGGCCTATATGGTTCCACTTGGTCGTCTTAATGTTTTTTAAGTATGGTTTTGTTCTTGAATGGTCTGATTGATTTGCTTGTTTTCTTTCAACCCCAGGTGCAAACCCTATGTGGCTGCAAATTTGTTTCTACTCGTTGGTCAACTTACTGAACGTGAATACCCTGAGAAGAAGACCCGACTAATGGTAGGTGTCACTCCTTTAATTTTTCTGTTAATGCGTATAGGTGCAATTATGATATTGCTGTAGTCTTGTCACATGAGTTTTTTCAATCTATATTGTATACCAATGAATTTAACACATTGTTACTTTACTTCTTGACATTTCTGCATTGGTGATCATGTATTTCAATGGGCTTTACAAGTATAAGGTCATTGGGCGGGGCTTATAAAGGTCATCATGACGTCAAGGGGAGGAGTTATAAAATGGGTGTGGTTTGAAAAGGGGGGAGTGGCTATGTTTCGCCCTGTCGCCCCTCCAACTTGAAAAGTCACCAGCCGCCACTGGAAAGGATGACACTCTTATATATGATAATAATCATCCAAAGCTTATAAGCTCTGAATTTGATTCAATAAATGGCATTGAAGTAAGGAGACAAACCAGAAACATCTTTTTAAATAAAATGTAACTTTTATTGAGAAAAATATATAAAATATATACAGTATGTTTAATATACATCGTTTAAAAGAAAGGAATGCAGTCCGCAGTGTTGCATATGTCTTAATGACATGTCAAGTAATAACGATGGACCGGAACAAGAAATTTTGATTAATATTACATATATATCTTCAGTACTTCTGATATTATTCAGTAATATAGTGTAAGCTCTGTAATTTTATAGTGAACAGCTATATAGGCTATTGTACTTGTTACTAGTACAACCTTTCAGGAAAAACACATGTAAATAGAGTATGTATAAATTCAAATTGTTCACAGAGAAAATGTTATTGTCACTATAACAAGCAATGCAGAATATGAAATGCTAATATTAAAGAGACTGGTGTATGTCCAAGTCCTTATCTCTTTTGCAGTGTTATATTGGTGGGATTAGTTATTCGTTAAGTAGATCCACATTAACAATCTTGACACAAATAAGAGAGAATACACATACATGGGGGGAAAAAACGGTTACTTAATTCTGTGGCCATGCAATACCTTTTGTGTGGCAGTTGTACAGGGACCCAACCCTTATCCCCAATGAGATTGTGTGTCCACTATTAATCTCAGAAAAAAGAGAAAAAAAAATCTATCCTTACTGTTACTTGGACTATTCCCCAGTGTCGTTTTTGTAGCATCTGCGATCTGGCACATCGTTCTGTTTACAGGTTCTTCACCATCAGCGCCGTGGTAGGAGACAGACTCGCATCTCAGCGTTGCTTCCCACGTGGTACGACTGACGTCATCACAGCTCGATTGGAAAAAGGGTCTGACGTGCGCGTTTCGCATCAGGGCTTTCTTGAATACCGTGATTGGAGGAGCAGGTCTCAGGCCTTAAATAGGACTCACAACTAATTATGTGATAAGGCAATTAAACCCTTGTGCACTTTTCAACTGGCACTAGGACTAAATTGTCCCCTAGGGAGGTAATTACAAGAATTAATACACATTGGATGATAGTGAGTTAACACATTTAGAAAAGAGTATGTAAATTACAACAGGAAATAAGTTTGACAATAACTTCAAAACTACTTACAGTGTTGTCTATTCTTGTGTGTGATAATAAAGAACCTGTAAACAGAACGATGTGCCAGACCGCAGATGCTACAAAGAGACATTGAAGCGACACTGGGGAATAGTGCAAGTAACAGTAAGGATAGATTTTTTTCTCTTTTTTCTGAGATTAATAGTGGACATGTAATCTCCTAGGGGATAAGTGGTGGGTCCCTGTGCTACTGCCACACAAAAAGTATTGCAGGGCCACAGAATTAAGTAATCATTTTTTCCCCCATATATGTGTATTAGCTCTTATTTGTGTCAAGATTGTTAATGTGGATCTATTTAACAAATAACTAATCCTATCAATGTAACACTGGACAAGATATAAGGACTCTTTAATATTAGCATTTCATATTCTGCATTGCTTGTTATAGTGACAATAACATTTTCTCTGTGAACAATTTGAATTTATACGTACAATACTAATCAAAATTTCTTGTACTGGCCATCGTTATTACTCGACTTGTCATTAAGACATATGCAACACAGCGGACTGCATTTCTTTCCTTTCTTTTAAATGACATATATTAAACATACTGTATACATTTTATATATTTTCCTCAAAAAAAGTTACATTTTATTTTTATTTTTTTCAATCTGGTTTGTCTCCTTACTCCAACGCCATTTATTGAATCAAATTCAGTGATATTAATCTTTGAATGATTATTATCATATATAAGAGTGTCATCCTTTCTCTCTACAAAGATTTTAGAAAGCAATAAACAAAATAAGCACAGTCTTTACACTTTTAGATGTGGTTATTATATACTGCAGAGGAGGACATGTTCTTGTAAAATAATTAACTTTCTATTTTTCTTTTGAGAGCAATCTCTGTTTTAGATGTCTTTTCCCACCTAAGGATGTTGACTAACAGTAACTGAAAGATTAGATTCCACAGAAGCATAATTGTATATAAAAAGCTAGTAGATTAAGTGTTATTTTACTGTATATTCTAAAAAGGTTTTGACTATTTTTAAGTTTTTTTGTTTAAAAACGTATGTTTTTAATATATGACTAAAGTGGTTCTTTAACAAAACTAGAATTCACCTTTGTGTACACATTAGTGTTTTAATTGGCAAAGACAACAAAAGGGAAAATACTGTTTACTTAAGTAGTTACAAATAATTGCAAGTTATTAAGCTTTGAGATATATTTATTTTGATTTCCCGATTAATAATTGAATACTTGTATAAATTGTTCATTATTATGAACTGGCAGCCAACTTGTAATTAAGGACAATTCTTATAATTTAAGCTTTTTATTGAATGTAACTTACTTTACATAATGTGTATATTCTTCTATGTAAATTAAAGCAATATAATTTATGAAAGAATGTATTTTGGTTATATTACATTATTAATTACTTGTCTAACATGCTGTTTTTTGCAATAGCCTGCCTTGCTTTCTGTTATCTCTCACACAGTATACATGTATTTAAGCACATAATATGTGCAGGCATTTAAGTGCTTGTCCAAGTTTTGACAATACAGTGATTTGCACAAGACATTCACCAAAACTTCTTTGCACCACCAGACAGAGGCTTAACAAAATTTGGAAAATTGTCCAAGAAATTCTAGTTGTTAATTATTGATTGTAAAGCAGTTGAAGCCATTCCACAAGAAAATGTATAGAAAATGATGTTAATCACACCGGGATCACATTTTAGCTTTATTCATTATACTCCTGCTTTATTATGTAGATAGAAGACTGACTGGTAAAAGTAATTACTTGTGATATATATCACACATCCTTTTTTTTTTTAGTAAAATAATTAGAAAGAATTACAACACCCACACTTGTCTCATAACCACTCTTTATTGTTTATCTCATTCCATTTATCCAGTTACCTAAATAGAAAGGCGAAGAAATAAGTAATGTGTTATAAACTCTCAGCTGTCTTTTATCAAAGCAGAAAAAAATCTATCTAATATGGGAAGTGCAACACTTACTCATTCAGCCAGCAAAACCTCCTCAATCAGGCTGCGTTATAGTGACCTATATTGAAATAATTACCCATCATAAAAATAAGGGCAAAACTGTAATAGAAGGTGATGTTTTGGCTAATTATTGGATTCCATTTCTATGTTATCCTATGGGTAATATGTGCTGTGATTTTATATCTCAAACAGTTCTTCCTTGCTTCACTCTTTAGTACAAATGGTCCATGGTGGAAATCACATAAGACTATAAGTAAAACTTAAAACATTAAGGCCCAATGTATCTCGGTTAATAACTAATTCGGATAATTATATGCAAAGATGTAGTCTAAATGAGTTCAACTTTCACAAATCTCCAGTTCCCATATTGTGACTGGAGGAAATACGAAATCTTAATTATTGCATAACATGGATAAACCATGCAATCTGATCCATTCTTCATAAGGTGTTAAGTTTGTTTTTTGCCATGTACTAAACCCCTGGACATTGCTACAGAATATGTTGGTGCAATATAAATAAAGATAATAATAATAATAATAATAATAATAATAATAATAATAATAATATTGTGAAAGTATTGTATCAGTATAACTTTACATTCATTTAATTTTACCATGAATTAAAGACATGTGTCTTTACACAACGGTGACTTATCGAATGATAGTAGATAAAAATACTTGTTTTCTCCCCTGTTCGATGGAACATGATGAGCTGTGACCTGCATCTTTACTGCATTAAAAACATTATGCAAAAAGTCCTAAATAATTATAGACTTTGATTCTTTTTAGGATTCTAGTGTTTGGCCAAGTATTACATCAAATCAGCCTTTATGCTTTTGCTGCTTTGTTGGGATGCCATTTCCAGGGAAAATACTATGTTAATCTAAGCCTGCAGATGGAATGCTCCATTTCCTGTGCACATTTTGAGATTTTAATTTAATTTGTTGTTCAGTGGGTGGTCGAGTGTGTGTCTGGCTGTAAGTCTATGAGTCATTATCTTCATGACTTCTTACTGTTCGGGTCATTTATTCATCACGCACCTCATTTGATGAACTTTGTGGCACAGAATTTTGGCATGCCGCTGGCTAGGGATGAGACAGAAGGCTCAACTATAACCTTTAACTTTTTAGGTATAGCCACTGATTCAGTGAAATTCCAATGCTCACTTCCTAATGAAAAAGTTGATAATCAGTGGTTGACAATTATGAAGGTCTTATCAAAAAAGAAAAACACCCTTAAGGAAATGCAATCCATGTCGGGGGAGTTCAATTTTGGCTGTAGATTTATACTGATGGGCAGAGTTTTTTTTGCAGACGCCTATCTTTGGCTACAGATGGAATTAAGAGCCCTCATCATCTAATCAGAGTTTCAAAGCCAATGAAGGAGACTTATGAGTCTGGATGAGTTTTTATTTACAATAATAAGTCATTCTTCATGCCAAGCAGTTCTACAACCAGGGTATTGATCTTTACACAGAATAAGCAGGAAGTGGGGGATTTGGAGCATATTTAAAGGGACAATAGCATGCAGCTACATTGACAGGGTCTGGCTTGATAAAGAACATGGTTTTCCTTAAACTATTTGCTATTATTGTGGCAATTTGTGTATGGGGGGACCAGTTGGGGGATCAGCACATTGTTTTCCACTGTGACAATATGGTAGTTGCTACTAAATTCATATTTTTTTATTTACTTACAGTATGTTTCCTTCTCAGAGGCAAGTTAGGCTGGTGGATTGCCAGTGTAGTCAGTTCTCACATGGGGGACTAGTGTACATTAACATCAGATTCTGACCCCTTGAACAACATGGATCTTAGGACTTTTTTATGTCTACTGGGCCCGAAGGACAATGGCTTGCAGCCAGGCCCGGATCTATCTTTTTGGAGCAACTAGGCAGTAAAGTGGAGGAGCCCATGTGAGTGCGTGCACAAATTGTGCACGCACCCATTTTTCCTTTTTCTGTGCGTGTATATCTCTATCTTGCTGTGTGAGCAAATTTCAGACATTTCTGCCATTTTTACAGCATTGTTACTCATACACACGCCAAGCTATTACTTGTTCACATTCTCTCATTCTCTTCCCTCCTCCATTCTCTCTCATTTTTCTTCCCTCTTTCTCCCTATTTCTCTCTCTCCCATTCTCTTTCTCTCCCTCTCTCTCTCCTCCCTCTTTCAATGTCTCTCTCTCTCTATCTCTCTATCTCCCCAATCTTTCTCTACACCCTATGTCTCCCTTCCTCTCCACCCACTCTGTCTCTTCCCATCTCTTTCTCTTCCTCTCTCTTCGTATTTATCTCTATCCCTTTTCCCCTCTCTTTCTCTACCTCTCTCTCTCCCATCTCTCGCTCTCTCCCTCCCCACACTTTCTCTGTCTCCCTCCCCCTTCTCTCACTGTCCTCCACTCTCTCACTGTCCCTCTCTCTCACTCCCTCTCTTTCTCTTCCTCTCTCGCCCTCTCTCTTTCTCCCCCTTGTCTCTTCCCTCTTTCTCGCTCTTCTCCACTCCCTCCCTCTCTATCCCCCTCCTTCTTCCTCTCTCTCCCCCTTTCTCTCCCTAGCTCCCCACCCTATTTCTATGTCTCTCTCTCTCCCTCATCTATCCCCCTCTGTCTCTCTCTTTCTCCCTTTGTCCTACTCTCCTCCCACGCCCTCACCATATTTCTCTCCGTTCCTTCCCCCTTTCTTTGTCTCATCTCCCTCCCCCATTCTCTCTTTCTCTCACTCTCTCTTCCTCTTTGTCTGTCCCCCTCTCTCTATCTCTCTCATCCTCCCTCTTTCTCTCTCCCTCTCTTTCTCTTTGTCTGTCCACCTCTCTCTATCTCTCACCCTCTCTCTTTCTCTTCCCCTCTCTTCACCCCTCTCTTCCTATTCCCCTCTCTTCACCCCTCTCTTCCTCTTTGTCTGCCCCCTCTCTCTATCTCTCTCATCTTCTCTCTTTCTCTCCCCCTCTCTTTCTCTTTGTCTGTCCACCTCTCTCTATCTCTCACCCTCTCTCTTTATCTCCACCTCTCTCCTGTCTCCCTCTTTCTCTCCACTCCCTCTCTCCCCCTCCACTCTCTCCCTCTTCTCTCTTTCTTTCCCTATTTCTCTCTCCCCTCCCTTTCTCTACCTCACCCTCTCTCCCTCTTCTCTCTCCATCTCTCCTACTCTCCTCCCATTCCCTCACCATATTTCTCTCCTCCTATGTCTCTATCTCTTATCCCTCTCTCTCTCTCTCTTTCCCTCCCTCTCTCCTACTCTCCTCCCATTCCCTCACCATATTTCTCTTCCTCCCTCTTCCCCACTCTTTCTCTCCCTCTCTCTTCTTATTTATATATCTCCCTCTTTCCCTCTCACTCTCTCTCTCCCTTTCTCTGTCTCTCTCCCTCCCTCTCTTTCTCTTCCTCTCTCTTATCATCTCTTTCTCCCCTCACTTCTTCTCTCATCCTCTCTTTCTCCCCATCTCTCCCTCTCTCTCTTCCTCTCTTTCTCCCCCTCTCTCCCTATCTCTCTTCCTCTCGCTCATCCTCTCTTTCTCCCCTCTCTCTCTCCCTCTTTCTCTCTCTTCTATCCCCCTCCCTCTTCCTCTCTCTCCCCCTTCTCTCTCTTCTTCCCTCCTCTCTCTCCCTCTTTCTCTCTCTTCTTTCCCACCTCCTTCTCTATTCCCCCTCTCTCTTCCTCTCTATCTCCTTTTCTCTCCTTACCTCCTCTTTTTCTCCCTCCCTCTCTATCCTCCTCACTCTTCCTCTCTCTCCCCACTCTCTCTCTATCCCTCTTCCGCCTCTTTTTTCTGTATTTCTCTCTCTCCCCTTCTTTTCCCCTCCCTCTCTCTGTCCCTCTTTCTTTCCCTTTCTCTCTCCTCCCTCTCTTTCTCTCTCCTCCCTCTCTCTTTCTCTCCCCCTCATCCTCTTCTCTCTTCCTTTAACACACATGTACATGCCTCTCACCTCATCACAGCTCCTGCCTCCATCTTGTGTTGAAGATCTCCTGCCACTGTCTGTACCCAGTCTTGCTGCCATGTCTGCACAGGTAAAGGCTTCCTCTCCCTCCGCTCTTAGGCTTCCTGCAGTGTAATCTGAGCTTCCTGTCTGGAGATTAGTGTTAAATCCTGCAGCTCTGTCTGCTTTTAGAGGAAGCAGGCACTGTACAGAGAAACACATGCAAAGAGGGGATTTGGAGGGTGTCTCTGGTGGAAGATGGGGTGCTAATGAGAAGCCCCTCTCAGAGATGCGCCTGTAGGCAGGAGCCTAACTTTCCTAATGGATGCAGCTGGGGTTTGAAATAAATGTTTTACTGCTAAAGTGGTTCGGTATGAGAGGGGTGAATGTGAGTGTGTAGTCAGGAAAGTAGTGCAGTATGCAAGATTAGAGGGTCCTCCTGACATTTAAGTAATGCATGCTGGGGGCAATGGTTTGGGTTTCATGCTGCAGAAAGATTGAATTTCCAGAGATGTAAATTGATTGAGGTTGTTATTCCCAAAACATTTATTTTTTTTTGGTCTGAGATGGTTCTCCTTGATAGTGCTATCATGTCAAAATCAAGAAAATAGGTCAATAAGACTATGGCCAACTATATTAGAAAAATGGGTGGGACATCCTTACGTCACATTGATTTGGATGGCCCGGATGTCATAGTGTAATACTTGAAGGACGAAGTCAACATTAATGTATATGGACTGCAATTATTAAATTTTTGCATCCAAGAAGGCATTAATAAGGCCATGGCTTCTATCTGATTGGTACGGAGTGCACTTGTGTTAGGGTTGTGCGATTTCTCTTCTGCGTGGAGTGGGCACACCGAGTTAGGGAAGCAAGTCTTTGGCTTGAAACTTGAGTTTCAGTGTGTGGGTGGGCAATAACCTATTTTTTTTGCTATTTCTTTAAGTTCAATAAATAAAATGAGCTGTGGCTTTTTTACTATCAAAAATTTTAAGTGTGTTGGGTCTTTATTGTTCGGTTTACTTCTGGGTTTATCTCTTTTGACAGGTTAAGTGCAGAGTTAAGGAACGTAGGTGTTTGACCGGGCCAGGAAAAAGGAGGCAATTCAATTAATATTAATAGCCTTATAATGGAATAGGTTATGGATATTAGAAGGGGCCATTTATAACTGAGCAAAGGTTATATATGAGCTTTCCCTACCCCCCTTTCACAATTCCTTCCCATGGGTTAGACATGAGTTAAATCAAAAGGGCTCTGTGTTTAAAAAAAATAAAAATAAATACATACATAAAAAATATATATATTTTTGTATGTTATGTAATGGTAAGATTGTCACGTATTTTGGGATACTAAGTTTCAGTGTGTGGGTGGACAAGCACCTTTCATTGTTTTTTGTTATGTTATTAAGTTCAATAAATAAAAAGAGCTGTGGTATTTTTACTTCCAAACATGTAAGGGTGCTGAGTCTTTATTGTGTGGTTTGTTGCTGTTTTTTATCCATATTGACAATGCACCCATCCAGTAGTGATTGTGATTGAATACACTATGTTCACTCTGTAAATGTTGACTTTTGGTGTTTGTTGAGGCTGGCTGCTATAAACGATGTTATAATTTGAAGATGATTGTGACTGTATACAATAATTCCATTTCCTGGTGTCTCCTTGTTGTTAACACTATGCTTTCCAATCAATTCCTGTTGTTTAGTCATTCAGTTATGTCCAACTTTCCATGACCCTATGGACTGCAGCACGCCAGGCACATCTTGTGTCTGGGTGTGCTTATCCATAAGGGTCTCTTGTCAAAGATACTTGAGTGGGTTGCCAATTCCTTCTCCAGTGGCCCGCGATTTCTCTGCTATGACCTGCCCATCTTGGGTGACCATTCACCATGACACAAGCCCCTTCACCATGATATAGTAAGAACAAATATAGTAAGAACTGGGATTTTGATACATTCACACATTATTTATTATTTGTTGACAGAGAAAAATACTTTATAACTAAGAACAGCTCTTGGAAGACTTTCAGAGAAAAATATGGGACCAACTATGAAGAAACCAAACCAATCCGCCTTGTGATAGCTATAAAATTTCTATATAATTGTCAAAATAATATACAAACTTCATATATGCTTGTGTACGTACACACTGCTTAGTCATTTGCTATTTAATAGAAAAACTGTAGAGAGGAATTAGACATTTTAGTTTTATGTTTCAGTTTATCTAGTCTAGTGGTATATTATATATCATTATATAGAATTAATTGTTCTGCAGTGTACTAATCATGCTATGTATGGCTATGGTTATATTGTGAATATTTTTTCTGTAATTAAGAAAAAAATATATTATATACAATTTCTATTGCATTTGCTGTTTTGTTTAGTTATAATTTTATATTTTAGATGTAATATTATAATAAATTATGTTTGGATACATAACTCTCTAATGTGTTGTAGATTTTAGGTATGTAAATATTTAAGTACTAGTGAATTGCCCATCAAAAAATGACGGCAATAGGATAGTAAGTCAAGGAGTACCTTCAGCGCTGATTGCGAGCCTCTGGGTTGGTGTTTTTTTTGTTCTTTGAGCCCGTTTGGCGCTGATTGAAGGTCCATGCTGATGGCCTTTTGGCGCTCATTGCGAGTGTCTCCCATGGTGTAGTTTTGCCCTTGGTGCTCCTTGTGAGGCATGCAGTGAACGCCTTTAGCTTTTATTGCGATTGTGTTGGTGTGATGTTTTTTAAAGTTTTCTGTATATGTATTTTTTTTATGATAATTAATTAATTAATTAAATCATAAATTAATATACTTTACCTATTTGTAATGAATATATGCAGCAACCAGTATGCTGAAGAGCTAATAATCTGTTTTGATGTTCCTGCAGCATGCAATGTAGATTTTCATTGTTGGTGAGCTTAGGTGTAAGTGTCAGCAATGTGTGCAGTGTGTAGTGTAAATAGGCAGCGCGCGTGAGGGGAAAGCTTTTGTGTAGCTGTGTAGTTCCGCATTTTGTAATGTTAATGTTAGTATGTGCAAGTTAGTGGTGTAAAATGGCGGCGATTGTGTATGTGTTAGGTGGGTCTGGATGATTTTGCGTCCTTCGTAATAGTGTATTTTATACCTCGTATGGTCCTGTCTCAAAGTCGTATGTACATAGCAGAGTTTTGCATGTTTAAGGGTCATATAGCCTCGTTTTGTTTTTTTTCTGCGGCCATTTTTTCTCTCGCTTAGGGGATTTTCGAGTGGCTAAACTCTGGAAATTGGACTTAAATTGACGTGTAACATCACTTCCAGATTTCCCCCCATACTCTGTGTGATGTTTTTTTTTGTTTGTTTGTTTGTTTGTATTTAGTGTGGTTTTCGTGTGTTTCGGTGTGCGCGGTTCGGCCGTTAAGTTCGTATTTTTTGCAGCTCGTATTTTTTTTTTGTAAGTGTTATGGGCCATATTTTTTTGTATGCGTTTTTTTTAAAGTGCTACGGGTCTCGCAGTGTGAATTGTGTATTTGAGTTTTCTGTTGATGTGTAGCCCTGCGGTGCGTAGGTATGATGGTAATGTTGTGCAGGGTCCTAGGGATGAGCGCCTACAACGTTATTTAACTCAAAGGATACTTCTGCACTGAATGTGAACTCTAGCCTTGTGGTATACAGGTGTTATTGCATATTCTACAAGTTCCATATTCAAGTTAAAGAGACATGTAAGGTCTCTTGTTTTTAATATTAAAATAAACTAACCAAGTGTTTATTTGCATATTTAAACAGAATTTTATTAACACATGCATATAGGCTCTGTTTCTTTTCACTTAAAGCTTCCAAACAGTCCCTGCAAAGTTCATGCATATAATGTTTCTGTGGTACTAGATGAACTAGCCAAAAACAGACTGTGTCTCAGCAGCAAGTCAGTAACATTCTTCTGAGACATACCCTATCCTTGGCTAGCGCATTTAGTACTATAGACTCATTGAATACATGAGCTACAGGGGACGGAGCTTTGCAGGGGACTGTTCAGAAGGTTTCAGTGAGTAAACAGAGCTTTTAAGTACTTGTTAATATTATGTTTAAATATGCAAATAGACATTTATATAGTTTATTTGAATGTTAAAATGAGGAACATTCAATGTCCCTTTCACTATCACTGCAAACAACATTTTTATTTATTCATTTATATTTTTTTATATTTCATAATTTCATATTTAAAAACTATAATAGTTTACTATTTATTTTTTGGTTTAATCACATTTTGCATCTTGAAAAAGTGAGGAATTTCAGGTTTCCCTGGGTGTTTTCCACCCTAATAGTCAGTATACAAATAGTGGGACAAGTAAATATTCAATCAGTATAAAAGTAGATTTATTTTATGACAGCAGCGATTAAAAAAGGGAGTTTAAAATATGACACAAGGGGATTAAAATAGGGGCAGATGTATGGAATAGAACAATCCCAATAACACTTAAATTGTGCAATATATATCTCTTAATGATTGGGTGTTCTTATTCCCACCTTCCATTCGAGCCAAATGTTATACTAAAACTGATAAATTGTATAGATATTCTTCATATATTTCTATAGCACCTTCATGTATTTGTATATGACCCTTCAGAATATCTAGAGGGTAGTGCTTCTTTAAATATAGTAGTATACCATGCTCAAAGTTTTGTGTAGTGGCATACTGTGTTGAAACTTTAATGATTTCCAGATCAGACACCTTTACCCATATAAAAGACTTTAAGCTCTTTGCCCTCAAACTGGCATTACACAAATTCTATAGGTTTAAGGAGGAGAGGGAGTATATGAATCTGGGTGTGGGAAAGGAAGACATTGAGAAATTACAATCTCTCTTGTCTTTGTTAAAAGAGAATGATCCAGTTGAACAAATGAACATAATCAAATCTAAAACCTGGAAAAATAAAAGTACATTTACGCCAGGACTTAAAGATTATGCAAACATCTGTTTTTTTTTTGCAACAAGCCACTATGGAAATTGAGAATATGAATTATAAAAAACTAAAAAGGGAATTTAATTTGACAAAACATGAATTTATAGCTTTAAATGAGTTGGAACAATGTAAGGAGGTACAGATCAAATCTGCTGATAAAGGAGGGAACATTGTTATAATGAATAATAATGAATACAGAGATATGTGTAATAGAATTCTAGGGGATAGGGGCTACCAGCACATATAAAGTTATCCAAAAAAATCCAACTAATGAGTATAAAATACTCTTGAAATCTATTTTGGATAATGCAAAAAAAGAGGATCTTATTGATGAGCAAACCTATAGGTTTCTATACCCCAAATGTCCTACTATCTCTATTTTGTATTCCCTCCCAGAAATACACAAAAAGATATCACCTATTCCAGGCAGGCCTATTGTATCTGCTACCAACAATCTTTCCCATAATGTCAGTATATTTATTGATCATCACCTGAGGGAGTTGGTAGAAAGTCTGTCATCCTATCTGAAAGATACTAATGACATTCTGAAAAAGTTGGAGGATCTCTATATACCAAATACATCTTGGCTAGCCTCCATTGATGTAGAGGCCATATACAGCAGCATACCCCATGAATATGGGATAGAGGCACTGAGGTACTTTCTGAGCATGAAGGGCACCACCCATACAAAATTTAACAAACTCCTATTAGAATTATTAGAATTTGTGTTAAAACACAATTATTTTACGCAAAACAACAAATGGTATTATCAGCAAAAGGAAACTGCCATGGGAACACTGTGTGCCCCAGGATATGCCAATTTGTTTTTAGGATGGTGGGAGGAGAAATTTGTCTTTCATGAATCTGAATCCTCACTTTCTGAGCATGCAATAATATGGCGGCGCTTCATAGATGATGTATTGGTAGTCTGGACAGGCACTAAACCAGAGTTTGAAAGATTTATGTTTGATCTAAATAGAAACAGTTTGGGCCTGAAATTTACCTATGAGCTAAATCCATCCTCTATTACATTTTTAGATCTGTTGATAACAAAGGATAAAGAGGGCAAGCTTTCAACGACTACTTATAGGAAAGATACAGCTACCAATTCCCTACTAACGTGGGACAGCCAGCACTTTGATCCCCTAAAAAGGGGGATTCCAAGAGGTCAATACCTTCGTATAAGAAGGAACTGCAGTTCTGATGCTGAGTTTAAACTAGAAGCAGACAAACTGAGAACTAGATTTCGGGATAGAGGCTATTCAAACAAAGGCCTCAAATCTGCCTTTAAGTATGCATCAAGCTGCAATAGATCAGAACTATTGAATGGCTTAAATAAGCGCCACCAAATTATAAAAGGGAAGAGTGGACTATCACATTGTATAATGACTTTTGGTTATGACTCTGATATAATCAGGGACATTTTATCAAAACATTGGCACCTCTTAAAAAGTGATGAGGATTTGAAAGACATTTTAACATCTAAGGCCTCCATTACATATCGCAGAGGCAAGAACCTAAGAGACAGATTGGTTCCATAGCTCATTTAAAGAACAAAAACCTGGAACCTGGCTAAAACCTCTAGCAGGATGCTTCAAATGCAGCAGATGCAAGTTCTGCAGATATATTACACCCACAAAAGCATATGAACACCATATTACTGGGGAAAAAAAATAAATTAAGGACTTTTTGAATTGTTGCTCCACAGCAGTGATTTATGTGGCTACCTGTGTTTGCAGGAAGATCTATGTAGGCAAAACGAGGCGCCAGATATGCCGTAGGGTGGGCGAACACATATATAGTATAAAGAATACACTGGATACACCCATTGCCCGCCATGTAAAATACTGCCACAATAATCAAAGTGAAGTGTTATCCTTCTGCGCAATTGATCAAGTCCAGATAGGACCGAGACAAGGAGATTTAGAGAATAAATTATTACAGTGTGAGGCACGTTGGATCTATAAATTGAAGGCCCAAGTGCCCAATGGTTTAAATTAGGGATTCACTTTCACTCCCTTTATTTAGATTCTGCTTCTCTTGGGATATACATGGATATACTGTTATTCTTTTCTACACATTTTGACATATCCTCTGATATGCAAAAGATTGGTCCATCACATACACTCACATGTTGGTTCACATTTTGTCAGGCAGATAGGCCTCTTTGAGGCCTTGTGTTTGTCTTACATCACTTTAATCTTTATCTCACTACAATTTCACCACTTTTTTTACTAATATCCACAATCACATAGTAGTGATTCATACGATTATATCACTATGCTGAATGCATGATTCTTTTAGAGTAATTATAGTATTTTTGCATTATTTATTCCATATTAGCCACATATTTCAAACTTCTTATTGGGGAATAGGATTTTGTTTCCTCCATAAAATTTCTCACATACGGATGTCAATTGTTTAGGAATGGATGGTGATTGAGGCCGCATTCCCATTGCACTTTTTGTTTTACCCAGCCATCAGGGGCTTACTGTGTAATTTCACATATACCTCTTTTATGTATATACAGTATGTATATCTTTTTCTCAACATGTCCTTTTAATTATTCCATTTGGTACACCACTGGACAGAGTTAGCGTGGATTTATGTTCTATCCATGTATACTTTCTATATATTTGTATACATAGAGGGATTTATTCTTATATACATCTGTCCTTTCTGTTTCCTTAAAGAGCCTTTTTTCCTATACTATAATATGTCCCCAGTTTTTTGAGGACTTCTTCACTTGCTGTGAGTACATAGACTTATGGATTCCCATTTTGTGTGGTCTATTTTATGTTGCTAAGGCAACAGTATACTACTGAACATAGATAGTATTGATTTATGTCCTATATGTGTATACGTTATTTATATATTTGTATACATAGAGGGATTCATTTCTATACACCTGTCCTTTTTTCTCTATTTAAGAGACTTATTCCTTGTGTTATCATATGTCCCCAGGTGTTGGAGGACTTATCTACTTGCTGTGAGTATATAGACTTATGGATTCCCACTCTGTGTTGCCTATTGCATGTTGCTAAGGCAACAGTTCCCTATAAATAGTTCCTTGAGACAGCGTTATACAACCTCACTTTGAGAAAGACGTCAAACGTCGAAACGCTCAGGCTCCTAGCAACGACGCTGTGTACGTCATCACGCAAGGCGTGCGTTGCAAATCTGGAGGTCGAGTCAAACTGAGCCCGCAAACTCTACACAGTTACGGCCTAGTTTAATGCCCCATGCACCCCTGCCTAGTATACTATGCCTGCTTGATTTCTATCCAACTTGAGATAGGCTTTGCTATAATCAGTGATTCTAGTCTAAAAAATATCTGTTAGACACAGTGATGGATGGGCTTTACATAGGCCTCTGAATGTGATATCTACTGTAATAGATGAAAGCTATAACTATCATAGCCTGCCTTCTACGATACAAAACACCTGCTGGGACTGTGGCCTATAATGGTCTCAGTAGTGGGTTTTCATATATGTATGTATAAATAACTGGTAAATAACTGGTATCCTGCTTAAGGCCTCCCCGAAATCATTGACATAAAGTTTCAAGCACAGTATGGCACTACACAAAACTTTGAGCATGGTATACTACTATATTTAAAGAAGTACTACCCTCTAGATATTCTGAAGGGTGATATACAAATACATGAAGGTGCTATAGAAATATATGAAGAATATCTATACAATTTATCAGTTTTAATATAACATTTGGCTCGACTGAAGGTGGGAATAAGAACACCCAATCATTAAGAGATATATATTGCACAATTTAAGTGTTATTGGGATTGTTCTATTCCATATATCTGCCCCTATTTTAATCCCCTTGTGTCATATTTTAAACTCCCTTTTTTAATCGCTGCTGTCATAAAATAAATCTATTTATACTGATTGAATATTTACTAGTCCCACTATTTGTATATTAATCACATTTTGTACAAATCTTACTGTTTATTTTTTTCCTTTCACATAGTTGTAGGGTGAACTTCCATTTTAACTTATATAAGTCGCCCTGTCACATAGAAATAACCTTAGCTTGCTCATTACAATCTAGTTCACATATTCGCGTGCCTTAATGCTTGTATAACAGACACATTGAAATGCTGCTTGATGGAGCGAGTGCATTATATACAGTAAACTCCAGATTGGCACTCAAGCAACCAGGATTCTCAAGCAACCGCCACCTGCCTCTATTCCCGGATTGACAAAACTCTCACTTAATCGGCACAACCGGCATCCGCATTTTTTTTTTTAAAACAACTTATTTTCTGTTGTTTTTTTAGCTTTAAAATACTTAGTTTAGATAGCAGTAGCGGTTTATTGGATAGTTTAAGGTTTTTTAGGGCGTTTTGGGTTAGTTAGGGTATTAAAAATCGAGAATATTGCTTAACCGGCAACAATATTAATCCGGCAATAGGCACTCCCCGTGGGTGCCAGATAATCAAGAGTTTACCGTATGTGTATGATAGAAATATAAGGTTCTGATGAGTCTGTTCTGCAACATGTTTACTTTTGAATATGATTTAATTTACAGTGATCATGCAGTTCCTACAGAGTATTTTGATTCTGTAAGCTGTTTAAATGAGGGCAGCTCCATATAATTTGTCACAGCTCTATCTAAACTGAAGTTAAAACAAGCATCAGTATGGTGTCTGTTGTGACAAATAGCAGTTTTCATGTATATAAAGACATAGTTACTGCAACCTGAAAAGAGCTGTGCTCATTTAAACAGACTGTTGAATCGAGAGATTCTCCATGAAGCACTGACATAGCTGAGGGTTTTGCTATTCCCTGTCTCTGGAGCACAAAACATTTTAAAATGCCAACATTTTATTTAAATTAAATATTTAAAATTGTGAGGTATTAGGGAGAATTTCACTCCCTACACTAGCTGGTTTCAGAAAAGAGAGCTAGTTGCTGCTGGAGTAGTGAAGGCATGAATTGTATTCTTATACTGATGTGCTTGTGTATGTTGATCTGCATTATTAGTTGTTCCTTAGCTCTCTTTGCAATGGGTTCTTATTATTAAGCTTATTAGGCCCCACCCTAACTGGGGAAGGTGTAGAGAAATGGAGTAGCTTCAGAAAGGGTCAGAGTGGTAGAATGGGTGCAAAAAGGGGCAGGGTGCATGAACTTAGGATGGATAAAGGCTGGGAAGTTGTGGAGTGGATCCAGCAAATGGGATGCTGAAGGGATAGGGATGCACAAAAGAGTGTTCAGTGAGTGACAGAAATAAATAAAATAGGAGTGTGCTGCTTCTGCCTAATTCAATTCATTTCAAATGTCCTCTCTAAACTCCCATACCTAGGGGGTGTCAGGAAGGTAAAAGGTAAAAAGAGCTTATGTGAAGATGAAGAATCAATGAGAAGGTACAGACACAATCATGGCCCCCTTTAAATTCCCTATATCTCAAAGTTACACAGGCAAAAAGTGACCAGTATCTTTCCCTAACTATTCTATTCACCCATCGCAGCATGATTGCGAGAGAGCTACTACCTCTGATGACTACTGCAAGCCAGAAACGCAATTTACGGCAAGCTTTTCCATTGATTTTTCCACATCCTAAATATTATGAGTGACTCCTTCTCAATTTTACAGCAAATCGCTATTCAAATCAGATGTTACTAAGCCCTCGGAATAGTCTAAAAATTCTTAATGAAAATCTATAAGTACTAAACACCACTTGCAAATGGTTTAATAACCATTTCTGATAGCTGCAGCAGCTCTTAAAGAGACACTACAGGACTAAAAATAAAAAAAAGCATGGGACTTCAATAGAATTAAATGTTTAATATTTCTCTAGGCACATATGTGTAATGTAAAAATATGATATTTATTTATTAGGTTTGAGTCATGATACAACATCTAGAGTAACACAGAACCCAGTACTCAAGAGGTTAATATCTATCAGGAAAGCCATATGCTCTAATGAACTGTCTATTAAAGGGCTAGCCCTATCGGAAAATGTATTTAACTACTTGCAAAATGCTTAATCACATTTATAGGCGCTTATTCTTATTCATTGTACATATATATATATATATATATATATATATATATATATATAATATCATGACATTCTCATTTTCTATTGGTTCCTAGAGCTGTGTCTTATCGGTACTTTAAATAAAATGTTGGATTTAGTGTAATATTAGGAGTAAAAACCTAATTCTACACATAGTATGTTACTGACAAGACTTATGGATGTCGGATCCTTAATAGGGTGACTAAACTGCATAGAATACGTGTGTAACATTACTGAAAAAAAGCTCCCACAGCCACAATTACATTTGAAAGTCGTTAAATTGTCTCGATTTGAATGAGGCTCATGGAAAGTGGACTAATTGAGAGTGTGGGCAGAGAAAGTGGGAGTAGAGAATGAGTGTATAGGTAGTGTAAACCAAGACAGAGTAAAAGTAAGCAGGAGATAAAGAGCATAAAAAATAGGTTACAGAGACTGTGAAAGAGCATATGATATAGGGGGTGCTTAGAGATAGTGGAGGCGTATGTGAATTATTGTAAGTTTTCAGAAGGTAAGAGAATAGGTAGACAGGAGTGTAAGAAATATAAAGAAACCTTAAACTACTTTATATAGCCAGTTTTTGAAGTTCATTCTCCATCAGGTTCCTGGGCCTCTCTTGCATCCTTTCTTGGACTTCAGCTCCTGGCATTTTTGGCACACTCAACTTTTTCAACAGTTTTTTAATTTTTATATAATCTATTTGACTATGATCCGGCCTCTCTATATATCATATATGGGGATAAGCTAAGTCAAGTGGCTAATTAGCTTTTAGTTCCATTTGTTTTTTGCTGTCCAAAAATGTACCAATGTAATTCCTACCCCTTGTTAAGATTTACTGTATTTACTGTAACTAAAGACCAGCTGTGATTGTCAGTTTATTCTGATTTAAGGCCCACACCTGTTGTCTTTTTCTCACAGTGGAGGGCTTGATTGAAAATGAATTACAGTAAAACGCACTTTGTTGTTGTTGTTTAGTTGTGTCAGACTCTCCATGACCCTATAGACACCTCAGCACGCCAGGCACATCCTGTGAACTGAACATTTGTTAGCAATCACAGTCTCTACCTTGAGCTGGGATTGAGATGTATACATGTAAAATATGAGTTAGTATCAGAATATCATGTCATGTGGTACAAAAAGGGTTTATGAGTTAAAAAATGATTGCACATTATCAAGTCAAGCTCTTCAAAAAGTGTTATATAAACAATACTCTTCACTGGTCCCTAAATAGTACCGTCATAACTACTGCAACTGCATGCCTTCTTTCTGCTTACCGTATATACTCGAGTATAAGCCGACCCGAGTATAAGCCGAGGCACCTATTTTACCACAAAATACTAGAAAAAAGGAGTGACTCGAGTATAAGCCGAGGGTGGGATATGTGCTGCCCCCTGTGTCCCTCTTGTGCCCTCTGTGTCCCCCTCTTGTGTGCCCTTTTCTTGTGCCCCCTCTCTCTCCCCTGTGTCTCTTCCCCCTCTCCCTTCCCTGTGTCTCTTCCCCCCTCCCTTATCACCCTTCTCAACCCCCCTCCTCATTCTCAACCTCCCTCCTCATCCTCAACCTCCCTCCTGAACCCCCCTCCTCATCCTCCCTCCTCATCCTCAACCTCCCTCCTCATCCTCAACCTCCCTTCTCAACACCCCTCCTCATCATCCTCCCTCCTAATCCCCAACCCCCCTTCTCATCCTCAACCCCCTCCTCATCCTCAACCCCCTCCTCATCCTCAACCTCCCTCCTCAACCTCCCTCCTTAACCCCCCTCCTCATCCTTATCCCCCCTACTCATCCTCAACCCCCTCCTCAACCTCCCTCCTCAACCTCAACCCCCCATCCTCATCCTCAACCCCCTCATCCTCAACCCCCTCCTCAACCTCCCTCCTCAACCTCAACCCCCCATCCTCATCCTCAACCCCCCATCCTCAACCCCCTCTTCAACCTCCCCCCTCAACCTCAACCCCCCTCCTCAACTTCAGCGTCTTGACACGGATGATTTTGTTTCTATCAGTTCTTCTATTTACAGTATATTCATACTGGGACCGTACCTGTACTCACAGCACTGCAATACCTGATTCATGACATATCATATTGTGAAGTGGAGAAGAATGTTCTTCATTATTTGCATAACTATTGTATCAGACAGGAAGTACTTGATAATAAACAATGCTTCAAATACTGTAAATTCTCTAGTAAATATTATCTTACATGCTTATTCAGTTTCATACAGCCATAATTACAAAAACAGGTTTAAAATTGTATTATAAAACAAGAACCTTGAATAGAGACATTTGAATGTTTACAATAAAATGGCACAGTTTCTATGACATGTAGTAATGTTTGTGAATCCCTTAAAATGTTCCACATTTCAAAAATATCAAGCCTATAATTATCTGACTTTAGTCCTAATATTATTTAAACTTAATATGATTGAACAAATGACACAAAAATAATACATACAACAGTCATGCATCCATATCTGAATCAGTGTTGAATGTGGATTCAGTACCTGGTAATATTCCATTGACTGCAACTATATTTTTCTTGCAACTTTTAGGTCAAAATTTGTCTAAGCTATTCTAAAAATGGATATTACTTATTTGGCATTCTAAGAGTGATGCAGGTGGTGCAGTGCACCTGGGCCCTCTTCTTGGGGGGCACAATTATTATTATTTTGTTAGGTGTAGGGGTCCTCCTGAAGCCTCCCACCCCAGCCCAAACCCGAGAAAGCCCTACTGGGACCTCCATGGGATCCTCTTGGGCCTCCTTGACCACACATACCCACCCAGCCTGAAATTTGTGTCTGTCTGTTTTAAAAAGAGAATTTCTACTGAAGCTCCAACAGTTGACAGAGTGGAGAAGTTCAGCACGCTGTGGATGTGTATCAGTAAAGATGGTAAGAGAGCAAGGACTGCAAAGTGACAGCAAAGTACAGGGGTATGGGTTCTGTGAGGGGGGAACAAAAGAGATAGCGATGGGCGCTATGTTTGGTGGGTGCTCAGAGGGGTTGGGTGCTGTACGGGGATGGATACTGAGAGGGGATGACTGTTGACAAGGACTGAGTGCTATGTAGGGATGGATGCTAAGAGGGGTGGCAGCTGTGTGGGGGTGATGTTTATATATGTGTATATACGTGTATATGTGTATATTTGTTTATATATATGAATACATATATATCTGTAGAGAATGTTGCAGGAAAGTGAACTGTGCGCACCCTGGAGCTGTGCTGCAGGTAGAGGAGCTTTGCACAGGCAGGGTCCAGCAGAGCACTGAGTGATTTGGTCCTGGCAGGGCCCAGCTCAAAAAATATTTTACATCCCCAAGGGGTACCCAACATTTTTTTTTTGCATTAGGGCCCTCCATTCTCTAGCTCCTCCACTGAGCATAAGACACATCCAGTTCAGTTTTAGCTTAGACACTAATATTTTCCTCTATAATCGTTTTATGCAATGATTCATCTGTCCAGAGAATTTTGGTATGAGAAATTTTGAACATGTGGAAATTTATACTATTGTTGCAAAAGTTCAGATAATTAGCAATGTTCTTTCTTGAGAATAGTTGTGTCATTCCATCCATGAACACTTTTCTTATTCAGACACTTTCCTATAGTAAAGTCATGAACAATCACAATATACAAGGTGAGAACAAATGGCAGATTCATGGATGTCGCTGTGAGGTTCATTGTGAGTTCTTTGATGGTGTGTTAGTTTTGAGAGATTTTGGCAGGATGACTGCTTCTGGATACAGCAACTGATTACTTGAACTTTCCCCATGTAAAAACTACAAGTCTGAGATGACCCGTAATCTTAGAAATATTTTTTAACTCTTTTGTCTCCTCTTCGTAGCAATAACAACTTTTTTTGAGGCCAGAAACTTACAAAGGTTATTATCTTTACATATGGTTGGACTTCTCAAATTCACCTCAACTCAAGTCCCACTAACTACTCTTCAGTATTTAAATATCTTATTAAAAGTATCCACTTTATATGATTAATGCTGGTTTTCACTTACGTTTGCACTATTTATTAACTAGTGATTGTTTCTATACATAATTTAATTTCAAAAGACATGACATTGGATAATATAACTACGATTCAATACTTTAGAAGATTCAAAAAGGCCAGTAAGGAATTATTATTTTTCTGTGATTATCATTGGTTTCACATCACTATTTAAAATGTATTTTCATTCTGGAAAAAGATAAAATGAAGGAAATAAAAATATGTTTTATTTTAGTATTGTTAACATTTCAGTGCAGTAACTTTTCCTTTTGAAGTAGACAGGTATTTATTTGAAGAAGAACAGAATTAGGTGAAATATTTGCTTATGATGTGAACAGAATCACATTGTTCCATAGCATGAAACAATCAAAATGTACCCACATCATTATAAGCTTTTACCAGCCTGTAATTCCTACACCTTTAAGGCAGCCAAGACTGCACTGAAGGTTGAGTTTGCAAATTCCCATATATATGGATAGAGAATTCTGCAGTTTTCATCATGCATCATACATAGTCAGATGATGAGAATATATTATGCATTTGCATTTTGTACTGAAGAATATAAGAAACAATTCCCAGAAACAAATTCACTAATGCCAATTCACTGCAGAAAGCTTATTTGTGTTCAATAAAATGTAGATATGTCGCGAACATCAATCAAATGTTCGCGAACGGGCGAACCCGGCGAACCGCCATAGACTTCAATGGGCAGGCGGATTTTAAAACCCACAGGGACTCTTTCTGGCCACAATAGTGATGGGAAAGTTGTTTCAACGGGACTAACACCTGGACTGTGGCATGCCGCAGGGGGATCCATGGCAAAACTCCCACGGAAAATTACATAGTTGATGCAGAGTCTGGTTTTAAGCCATAAAGGGCATAAATCACCTATCATTCCTAAATTGTTTGGAATAACATGCTTAAAAACATCAGGTATGATGTTGTATCGATCAAGTAGTATAAGGGTTACACCCGCTTCACAGTAACAGACCAATCTCCCCGTTTAATGCACCGCAAACAATCGCAAACAGTCCCTTTGCATAACCGCAAACTCCCCATTTGCACAGGGTTGGATACCAAGCTAGCCATGTCCCATTCCTGATGTCATTGAAGGTCTCTTCCTCCACCCAGCCACCAAGGGTCCCCGAAAGGTGACAACAAGCCCCCTGAGACGCCTGCTGTGTTTGGTCTTCCACCTCCTCAAAGCCACCTTGCTCCTCTGACTCCTCTTCTTCAGACTCTCAGAGTCTGGGGGCTTCCACTGCCCAGCATGGAAGATTATACACAGGTCATAGTCTGGGGGCTTCCACTGCCCAGCATGGAATATTATACACAGGTCAGAGTCTGGGGACTTCCACTGCACAGCATGGAATATTATACACAGGTCAGAGTCTGGGGGCTTCCACTGCCCAGCATGGAATATTATACACAGGTCAGAGTCTGGGGACTTCCACTGCACAGCATGGAATATTATACACAGGTCAGAGTCTGGGGGCTTCCACTGCACAGCCTAGAAGATTATACGCGTTGCCTCTGTCTGCGTTATTATAAGGTGTGTACTGTTAAGTAGTACTATTCCTATCGGTTTAATCCCTGTTACGTCCACTATTAGGGGACGTGTATATGGCATGGATTTTTGGAACAGGGAGATGGAAAAAGATGCTTGGTGGGACCTCCTACTTCGAATTCAGGGCACTGCACGTGCAATCTAAGGTGCCACCATATAGTAGAGGTGTATTAAGTTGTAATACTCATTCCTATCAGTTCAATACCTGTTACGTTACATATCAGGGGACGTGTATATGGCATGGATTTTTGGAACAGGGAGATGGAAAAAGATGCTTGGTGGGACCTCCTACTTCGAATTCAGGGCACTGCACGTGCAATCTAAGGTGCCACCATATAGTAGAGGTGTATTAAGTTGTAATACTCATTCCTATCAGTTCAATACCTGTTACGTTACATATCAGGGGACGTGTATATGGCATGGATTTTTGGAACAGGGAGATGGAAAAAGATGCTTGGTTGGACCTCCTACTTCGAATTCAGGGCACTGCACGTGCAATCTAAGGTGCCACCATATAGGAGAGGTGTATTAAGTTGTAATACTCATTCCTATCAGTTCAATACCTGTTACGTTACATATCAGGGGACGTGTATATGGCATGGATTTTTGGAACAGGGAGATGGAAAAAGATGCTTGGTTGGACCTCCTACTTCGAATTTGGGGCACTGCACGTGCAATCTATGGTGCCACCAGATAGGAGTGGTGTATTAAGTTGTACTACTCATTCCTATCAGTTTAATACTTGTTCCGTCACCTATCTTTCCTCCCAATAGCACATTCTATATGTCATCAACCGGCCTGTGTGTATTTAGAGAACCACACTTTAAGGCCCTTAACCTGGGACAAGGTTGCTTGGCTATCAGAATTGCCTCAGAGCCTTAAAAACTCGCCAAACCCCCTAATCAGACACTCACTATCATACTGGAAATGGGCCAGGAAACACACGGGTTTGTTCCCTGGATCCACCCAAATGACCCCAATTCTTGACCACCCTCAGGCCCCGAAACACATGAGCACAACATCACAACACTAGTGGAGGTCAAGGAAACTAGATAGACTGGGAGACTGGTTAGTAAAGGGCCAGATGCTCACCTATGAGGAACTGAGGGACAAGCATGAGCTACCGCTGTCAGAACATTACAAGTACTGTAGGCTGAGGCATTTCACACACTCCCTGACCCAGACACCGGTATTAAATTGGTTCTCCAAAATTTGTAAAGATAAACCTCTATCAAGGGGGATCATTGGGTCGCTTTACAAATATAAAACATGTGTTACTGGTTGAAGCGACACTGGGGGAAGGACCGGAGTGTGGGGGGGGGGGGGCCTGGAGACCCTTCAGAAGCAACCGGCGCCAAAATCATCCCAGGAAAGGAGAGGTCACTTACTGAAGCCTGCCCTAGGGTAACCCAAGGGTGATTGCCCAGGTTAGATATTGTAAATAATAAGCTAATACTGATGGAGGGATGATAGCTAATAGGACTTTGGTGTTTCCTGCAGATATACTCTTTACTATTGTCTGTTTTACCATGTTTTAGGTATCTCTTAAATTGCAATAACAGTAAAAAATAAGAAAAATTATTAACCTAAAAAGTAAAAATAAAAAGGAATAGCCAGCTAACTTTCACAAAATGTCTCTATTGTAAATATGTATTTTTGCACAACTGTTATGCAAGACTGTTCAAAATGCTTTATTTTTCATTACATGCTGTACGCCTTCTAAAATAAATTAATTTAAATGCAAAAATTAGGTATTGTTGCAGCGACCAGAAAAATTGATGTTAGTTTGCCAGGCAGGAAGTGCCCTAAAACATTGCGTCTTGAACCCTAGTTGGTGGCGGATAAGTCACGCAAGTCATCCGGCATTCAGGGATAAAATACAGCAGCGTGTGAACCATTATTAGCTCAAGGCAGCTCATCTATCAGGCCTTTTTTAATCGAATGTATCGCCCACTGTCAGTCCCTTCGGGATCCATCCCGCATTCATCTTAATAAAGGTGAGGTAATCTAGACTTTTTTGACCTAGGCGACTTCTCTTATCAGTGACAAAACCTCCTGCTGCACTGAAGGTCCTTTCTGACAGGACACTTGAAGCGGGGCAGGACAGAAGTTTTATGGCAAATTGGGATAGCTCAGGCCACAGGGCAAGCATGCACACCCAGTAGTCAAGGGGTTCATCACTCCTCATAATGTTGATATCTGTAGTTATGGCGAGGTAGTCTGTTACCTGACGGTCGAGTCGTTCTCTGAGGGTGGACTCTGAAGGGCTGTGGCGATGCATAGGACTTAAAAAGTTCTGCATGTCCTCCATCAACAACACGACTGTAAAGCGTCCTCTCCTTGCCGGCGTGGTCGAGGGAGGAGGAGGATTATGTTCACCTCTTCCGCTGATAGATTGCCTTTGTGCTGTGACATCACCCTTAAACACTGTGTAAAGCATACTTTTTAATTTATTTTGGTAGTGCTGCATCCTTTCCGACTTGTGGTAATTCGGTAACATTTCAGGCACTTTCTGCTTATACCGGGGCTCTAGTAGCGTGGACACCCAGTACAGGTCGTTCTCCTTCATCCTTTTTATCCGAGGGTCCCTCAACAGGCACAACAACATGAAAGACCCCATTTGCAAAAGGTTGGATGCCGAGCTAGTCATGTCCCGTTCCTCGTCCTCAGTGATCTCACTGAAGGTATGTTCTTCCCCCCAGCCACGTACAACACCACTGGTACCAGAGAGGTGACAACGAGCACCCTGGGATGCCTGTTGTGGTTGGTCTTCCTCCTCCTCCTCAAAGCCACATTCCTCCTCTGACTCCTCTTCCTCACAATCCTCTTCCAGCGTTGCCGCAGGTCCAGCAAGCGATGCTGATAAGGCTGTTTCTGGCGGTGATGGGGACCACAACTCTTCCTCTTCCTCTTCAAGCTCATCTATGGCCTGATACAGCACTCTTCACAGGGCACGCTCCAGGAAGAAAACAAATGGTATGATGTTGCTGATGGTGCCCTGGGTGCGACTGACCAGGTTTGTCACCTCCTCAAAAGGACGCATAAGCCTACAGGCATTGCACATGAGCGTCCAGTAATGTGGCAAAAAAATCCCCAGCTCCGCAGAGGCTGTCCTAGCACCCCAGTCATACAAATACTCGTTAACGGCCTTTTCTTGTTGGAGCAGGTGGTCGAACATTAGCAGTGTTGAATTCCAACGTGTCGGGCTGTCTAAAATCAAGCACCTCGCTGGCATGTTGTTTCGCCGCTGGATATCTGTAAAGTGCGCCATGGCCATGTAGGAACGCCTGAAATGGGCATGCACCTTCCTGGCCTGCTTCAGGATGTCCTGTAAGCCTGGGTGCTTATGCACAAAGCGTTGTACAATCAGATTACACACATGTGCCATGCATGGCACATGTGTCAACTTGCCCAAATTCAATGCCGCCAACAGATTTCTTCCGTTGTCACAAACCACTTTGCCGATCTCCAGTTGGTGCGGAGTCAGCCACTGATCCACCTGTGCGTTCAGGGCGGACAGAAGTGCTGGTCCGGTGTGACTCTCTGCTTTCAGGGAAGTCAACCCCAAGACAGCATGACACTGCCGTATCCGGGATGTTGAATAGTACCTGTGGAGCTGGGGGGGTGCCGTTGATGTGGAGCAAGACATAGCAGCAGCAGAAGAGGACTCAGCCGAGGAGGTTATGGAAGAGGATGGAGTAGGAGGATTAGAGGAGGTGGCAGCAGGCCTGCCTGCAAGTCATGGCGGTGTCACCAACTCCTCTGCAGAGCCACGTATTCCATGCTTGGCAGCCATCACCAGGTTTACCCAATGCGCAGTGTAGGTGATATACCTGCCCTGACCATGCTTTGCAGACCAGGTATCCATGGTCAGATGGACCCTTGCCCCAACACTGTGTCCCAGAGATGCCATTACTTTCTTTTGCACAATCGAGTACAGGTTGGGGATTGCCTTTTGTGCAAAGAAATTTCGGCCGGGTACCTTCCACTGCGGTGTCCCAATAGCTACAAATTTTTTGAACACCTCAGACTCCACCAGCTTGTATGGTAAAAGCTGGTGGGCTAAGAGTTCAGACAAGCCAGCTGTCAGCTGCCGGGCACGGCGGTGACTTTGTGACATTGGCTTCTTACACTCAAACATGTCCTTGACAGACACCTGACTGTGGACAGATGAGCAGAGACTACTCAGGGCAAAACACGGAGTGGCGGATGGTTGAGAGGGGGCAAGCAGGGCAGCAGTGGTTGACGTGGCTGAAGATGCTGGACCAGGAGGAGGATGGCGGCTTTGACTTTGTGTGCTGCTTGTACTGATGTGTTGATCCCATAGGCGTTTGTGATGTGACATCATGTGCCTTCGCAAATAAGTTGTACCTAGGTGGGTGATGGACTTCCCACGACTCAGTTTCTTTTCGCACAGGTTGCAAATGGCATCACTGTTGTCACAGGCAGACACACGAAAAAATTGCCACGCTGCTGAGCTCTGCAATGACAACATTCTGGTGGTGGCAAAAGCATGCGTTGACTGGCGTGCTTTCTGGCTGACCCCGGGTGCCGATGCATGCTGTCTGACTGGGCCACTAGCTACTTTCGACGACCTCCTGCTGCTTCCAACTCGTCTCCTCCTCCTCTCTGTCTCCCCATCTGAAATGTCCTCCTGTTCTTCTTCTCTTATAGCGGGCACCCACGTGACATCCACGGACGCATCGTCATCATCAACCGCTTCACTTGTATCTGACAACTCAACAAAGGAAGCAGCACCGAGTACAACATCATAATCATCATCAGACCGTACGTCCATGTGTGTAATGCTGCCTGACTGGGACATATCCCTGTTATCTACATCCTCTGGCACTAATGTTTGTGCATCAATCATTTCTTCCATCGGATCTGTAAATAACTTTGCTGACGGATCAAGTGAAGCGGCTGTGGTGCTAGTGTTGGTGGTGGCGGCAGGCGGGCGAGTGGTAACTGGAGAGGTGCCCGAAGCTAAGCTGGAGGAGGATGGTGCGTCTAGGTTCCGAGCGGAAGTTGTAGAAGATTGGGTGTCCTGTGTTAGCCAGTCAACCATGTCCTCAGAACTGTTCCAGTTCAGGGTACGTTGCCTCTGAAAACTGGGCATTATTCTAGGGCCAAAGGGAATCACAGCACCACGACGGCTCCTGCGGTGTTGCCTGCCTCTGCCTGTCATTTTTTTTACGATTAGTGGTACTATAAGTGCAAGCTACTGTGACACCAGATATGAGTGTCACTGCGCACTGGCAAAAGTTGGCAGACTAGATGCAATAGGCCTCACACACACGCCTTTAGGCAGTCTACTGATATTCAATCGATTACAGTAAAAAAAGGGTTGTTTGATTTCACTGCACACTACGGTTGCACTAGATATGAGTGTCACTGCGCACTGGCAAACGTTGGCAGACTAGATGCAATAGGCCTCACACACACGCCTGTAGGCAGGCTACTGATATTCAATCGATTACAGTAAAAAAAGGGTTGTTTTATTTCACTGCACACTACAGTTGCACTGGATATGAGTGTCACTGCGCACTGGCAAAAGTTGGCAGACTAGATGCAATAGGCCTCACACACACGCCTTTAGGCAGGCTACTGATATTCAATAGATTACAGTAAAAAAAAGGGTTGTTTGATTTCACTGCACACTACGGTGGCACTAGATATGAGTGTCACTGCGCACTGGCAAAAGTTGGCAGACTAGATGCAATAGGCCTCACACACACGCCTTTAAGCAGGCTACTGATATTCAATCGATTACAGTAAAAAAAGGGTTGTTTGATTTCACTGCACACTACGGTGGCACTATATATGAGTGTCACTGCGCACTGGCAAAAGTTGGCAGACTAGATGCAATAGGCCTCACACACACGCCTTTAGGCAGGCTACTGATATTCAATCGATTACAGTAAAAAAAGGGTTGTTTTATTTCACTGCACACTACGGTCGCACTAGATATGAGCGTTATTTCACGAGATATGAGTGTCACTGTGCACTGGCAAAAGTTGGCAGACTAGATGCAATAGGCCTCACACACACGCTAGCAGGCTGGCATATGCAATTAGATTACACAGAAAAAAGTAATAAGATAAAATAAAAAGGGCTTTTTGGGTTGCTGTCCTTGCAGCAAATATCAAAGGAGTCCTTCAGGTGTCTAGCTAAAGCTAAATACACAGCCTGGCTATCTATTTCCCTATTAAATAAAGAGTAGGTAGAATATATCTCCTTTCTCCACGAATGCAGCTACAGATTGGCTGGAATGTGTCTGCTGACTGTAAGGTGCAGGGTCAAAGTTTCCTCAATGATAAAGAATAGGGTTCGGACCGAAAAGCGCTTATGTTCACCGTTCGCTGCGAACGCGCGAAAATCGCTGCAAATAGTTCTCTGGCGAACTGTTCAGGACATCACTACTTATGAGTTTCAAGAAGGGCGTGGAGCCTCATAGGCACATTTCTTCCTTATTTATAGCAAAAACATATTTTTAATTAAAGGTAAGATATTTATACTTATTCTAAGTTAACCCTTGTTATCTATTATAAAAGATACAAGATGAGAAATCCTCCTTGAAAATTTCCCAAAATGTATAGTGAACTAATGGTTAACACAGTTTAGTTAGTGGAGTGAAGATCACTTTTATATAAGAAGAAAACTTTACTATTCATATTGCGACTAAATATTGCTTACTGATCTTGAGCCTCATTCAATTAAACAATAGTAAGTTACTGTAGCCCGTAAGTGAGGTCGTAAGTTAATTTGCTATTCAATTGGCGTCTTTTTGTGGGCTCTGAATGGGTTATGGGTTACGGCCTTGAAAACTTTGCGGTGGTTTAGCCCAGCACTTACAACCTCCCGAAGCCTTTGATCTTTGACGGCAGCAAGACTTCTGAACGCTAAAATCGCAAATCGCTATTCAATTGCAAAAAATCACTGAAGACCACACCCACAGGCAAGCCCTCAAATGGCAAATGTCGGCCCAAGGCTTACGACTTCCAAATAGGACCTGCAAAAGGTTTACAGACTAGTTTGGAACACTGCAAATCACAATATAAACACACAAATGCACTTTAAAATATGGGGAAAGCAATGGAAGGCATTAGAATTACTTGCACAACTCCAAACTATCACATATTGCAAAAAATACAGTGTTATTTTCCTGATTATAATGGTGAAGCATATCCCAATATAAAAAGCAATGCAGCAAAATGCTAAAAGCTATTAAAGACACACTCCCTCATTAATTTGTAACACAAATACATGGAAATGGCTACCATATTAACCCTTTCTCACTCACAGAGGCTATAATGTGGACCCTAAAAATACAAAGATCATTTATTTATCACATTTACATTGGGACAACAAATAGTGGGCAAATTACAGCGCCACATGGCATATACCAAGTACCAGGGGAACATTTTACATTTGGTTTTTCAGTCCCTCTGTTGTGTCCTACTCTCTGTGACCCTATGGACTGCAGCACACTTACTTATGTCTCTGTCTGTGCTTATCCACAAGGTTTGCATGACAAAGATACTGAACTAGGTTGCCAGTTCCTTCTCTAGTGCACTGTGATTTGTCTGACCTCTCTGCTATGACCTGCCAACCTACAGTGGCCCTACATGTTATAGCTCACAGCATCACTCAGGTACACAAGCCCCTTTATCACCAGCACTTAGCAATCCACAAGGGGACCAGGGGAACATAAATCACACTAAACTACTCTATCCATTAGAAAGGGCCACAAAAACACATGGAGACTGTGCAGCGGCACGTGGAGCAACAGCCAACTCACCTCCCCTAGGCCCATCCCAAAGCTGTATTTCATACACAGAGCACAATCAGCAATGGACAAGACTGTGCATTAATATCATGGGTGTTGTGCGGGTGGATCCCGGGAGAGAAAGAGGCTATTGTTGGAAAAAGGGGATACCTAAAGGGGGTAATGTCATAGTCTAGAATAAGCATGATGCATAGCAGCTACCAGGGTCACATGTGGCCACTACACCACTGCAACCGAAATCTGATGAAAAAAAGAAAATCGCAGAAATTGCTCTATTTAATTGAAGAAACCATTAATGTGCATAGCAGTCACCTCCTGGAAAGCGCTCTGGTCTGCCCCGATCCTGAGTAGTCATTAGTTGGTGTCTCCTCTACTCCCTATTGCGCCTGGCCAGGCTGCGCATGACCTCCGCATGATTGGCAGAGATGCTACCCTGGATCCCCCGGAGAAACTCCATCTGCTGCCGAATGAGGGCCAGCATCTCTGTCTGTGCAGCCTGGCTTGGTGTTGGGGATGGAGGGCCCTGTGGCGTGGCTTGGTGAGGAGGTGGCGGTGGTGATGGCCCAATGAGGAAGGGTCTGGGGCCCGGCTGGAGCCTGGCTCAATAAGGGTGGTGGTTTTGGTGGGCCCGGTGGTGGTGGTTCGTCCAGCCGGACGCACTGCTGAGGGGAAGAGAAGGTGGTGTCAAGTGCTGCTGGTCCCTCCAGTGGGAGGGTCCTGGCAGAAAGCTGAGTCTCTGGAGGAGGGGAATAGTGGGGTCAAATCCCGGCAGTGTGGCTGGTGGTCTTGCTGGTGACCCACTAGCCAGATAACATCTTCCTCCTCCAAACAAGGGCCCTCAGCTCCTCTTTTCTCCCCCTGTGCCGATTCCCCCGACGCCCCCGCCTCTGGCTCACTACTGGAGTTAGACCTCCTTGATGCTGAAAGAAAGAAAAGAAAGTTATATATACATATGATGAATAATGCATTGCTTTGTGTACATTCCTAACTATCTGACATCTAGGCTTGAACTTGGATGATTCTCCTATTTACAACTCAAATTAGCTATCATTTTCTAGATATGATCTATTCTTTGGTTCTTGGTCTTGATTGTTATTGGCTCCTAACAATATCTTGATTCCAGCTGCTGTCTGTAACTGCATAGGCTGCAGTGGGCACACCAATACATGGACTCTGTTGGTTGATTACTCTTGTTGTGCCCAGGAATGACAGTGATTTGTCTGCTTCATGTATTTAATAATGCATCCATCTATCCCTTATTAATTCCATGCAGCTGACATGTCATTATTCTTGTTGGTCATCATGTACATGTGTAGTGTGTGTGATGTACATGTGGTAGCATGTTGGTGTATGTGATAGTCACCTGACATGGAGGCTGGGTCCTGCTGGGCCATGAGATCTGAAGCTCCAGCTGCAGGCAACTGGCTGACAAGGTCCTTGGCCACCCTATCCCACTAGTTATAGCACACAGTCACTTTGAGCCCACCACTTGGTCCTGAGCTTGCTTGTCCTCCTTGGCATTCATCCTCCTCACCTTGGCCATGATGTCATCAAAACGGTGGTTGACGGACCTCACATCCCTGTGCACACTGCTGTTACCTCAGCCGCTACCTCTTTCCATGCCTGGGCCCTCGGCCCTGGCCTGACTTTTTTCCCCCTCAAGGATCACGGTGTGGCCACGGATGGCACCAAGGAGGACCACATTCTCCTGGTGCATGTAGTTCAGGGCCCTGAGAGAGAGAGAGAGAGAGAGAGAGAGAGAGAGAGAGAGTAAAGAAAAGTATGTGTGTATTTATTAACTGTTGGGGAATGTGGTGTGGGGGATGGGATGGGTGTGTGTGTGTAAGAAGTGACCTAGCTCTATGTGTATTTTTTCATTTATGTGTATTGCTATTACGTGTAATCTGTAAATATGTGTAATCAAGGATTAAGTGTAAAATTGTTATTAGATGAATATAAATAAACAAAACCGCAATATACTGCTCTCGCAAATCGCCTACTCTCTCACTCTCACTGAAAAACCTTCAACTCCAGGACCTGTGTGCTACTTCGGAAGAAAATACAACACAGTCAACGCATGGGCGGGTGGAAAACAACTTTATAATCTCCCTCTGTCAATCATTTGGGGATAGACCGCTTTCTATTTGCTGAGGCCTGTGTCGCACTACGTTATTCTGCGATTGGATCGTAGCAGCGGATCGCATCTCAGCCAGCCCATTAACAGATTGCGCAAGATGCAGGCTTGCAATTGAATAGTTCATTAAATTCTATACCGTTTATGGATTTCACTTGTGTGTAATGTGGACTATAAGATTGTTATATAAAAATAGGAGATTGCGCGTCAAAAAAAAAATTGTATGGCTGGCAATGCTGTTTGCCATACAATGTGAGGCTTTTGCTCCTCTAAGCACCTGCGTTGGTTTTATTTTCAAAGTCCCACTTGCCCTGCGTTGTTAGTGTAAGTGTTACTTTTTTCACCGTCATGTATTTTTTAAGTCTCACGTTGTTCGTGTGTGTTACTGTCTTCTGCCTCGTGCACTTTCTAAGTTCTGCGTGCCTGACGTTGCTAAGCCTCGTTCTCATCCTTTTTCAGAATTTTTAAGTTTTAAGTCCACCATTTTGTCCCTAGTTTAGTCGTTCTACGAAAAATGCTAAATATGGCTCCAATTAGTTTGCTACTTCACTCCCAGGCTTCCTAGCTCTCCCCATGTGCTGTGTGAGTGTGTTATTATTTTTCTTTTTTTTTTTTTAACCAACTGGGTGCCTCAACTGCTTGCCTTGCTTTGCTAGGTTTGCAGTGCAATGAGTGCCTTCGGCGCTCCTTGCAGCCTAAGTCCCGCGTGCCAAAATTGCTCGCCTCGCTTTGTGAGGCTCGCAGTGCAATGGGTTCATTGCAGCCTAAGTCCCGCTCGGCTCAACTGTTCGCCTTGCTTCGCGAGGCTTGCAGTGCAATAAGCACCTTTGGCGCTCATTGCAGGCCAAGTCATGCGTGCATCAACGTCTCGCCTCACTTCGCAAGGCGAGCAGTTGCGCCCCTCACTGCGGAAGGGACGCAAAAGCGTAACCAACATCACAAACGTTCACAGCACTGACAACTATAGTGTCTAACTTCATTAGCTATTCAGACATACCAGAATATTGTGTAATTTATACTGTGAGATTATTTGGTTTCCTCTTTTGATTCAAAAGAATAATTATAAAATTAACTCTATTACCTAACACTAGTAGAGTTATTTAGCTTGATGTGTTTATGTACCAACAAAGAAATATAGTTTCAGATCAATACATGATTTTTCAATCAGATTCTACTGTTTGTTCTTTAAGAAGAGTTTGAAGCAGTGTGATTTTTCTGGTGGACATCGGAGGGTAACCATAATGAGAATCAATGATCACACATCGGTGGGAAAATACTAGAGACATACAGCTAACCAAATGGAGTATATTTAGAATATATGTTTGTATATAGTGTATTTAATATAACCAAAATTCTACGAATCAAATATTTATCTTCTACTTACTGTACCAATATTTGCTGTCTTATTTAAATTATTTTAACCCTATCCTACTACATTAATATTCTGTTACTATGCCTATGTTACTATTTAAAAACTATTCATATCTGGTAAATGTCATAAATTTATAAAAAAATAGTTGTGTATTTCTCAAGGGATAGTAAAACCCTTAGAGTAAATTTTACTGTCTTGAAAGTATAACTGCAGTTATGATTGTTTTGTTTTATATTATATTTTTAGCATGTTTTTATCATTAACTTTAAACTTTCTGTATTATCCTTTAGATTGTAGGTTTGCGAGTTTTCAATCATGAGTTGGTGCTTTGGAAACAAGGACTATGTGCATTTGATTTTAAGCTCAAAAACAGGGCCCTCCATTCTTTGCAATGTGCCATGTATAGCGCTACGGAATATGTTGACACTTTACAAATAAAGGATAATGATAATAATAAGAAGAAGAATGCTTTATACCAGCGGACTATTAAATCTCAATAAACCGTGTTTCCTAATGTAGCGATTTCCTTCATGCTTTCTTCTAGGATTTGGTGCTGTTTTCAAACAAAAAGGTAGATGGTGCAGTTTTTCCCTTTCCTGAAACTACATACAAATACATCAGCGCTACGAGTTCTCTTTATATGTATGTGGAAACATCATCACTTGTGAAAGGATTAGTATCAGAGCGGGGAGTATATACCTCTAGGGGGAGCAGTTTTTTGATTGATTGTTTAAGAATATAAAGATGAATGGATATGTCAACTCAACTGAAGTGCTTAACAAAAAGTCTACAAATTAAAAAAAAAAATTAAAAACAAGTTTAGTTTGGCTAGTGTTTGACTGGTCTCCTTGGATCCCTTTTCTTTTTGTTACAATGTTCAGTTTTTTTTTTATTCTTAAATACCTGTTCCTACCCAATATAATTCATGTATGTATGATCATAATTGCTTGAGAGTTGTTTTGTCTTTAGTGATAAAACCTCCTTTTTGTTATATATATATATATATATATATATATATATATATATATATATATATATACTCATCTTCTTCTGATGGTAGTTCTTCCTATATCATATACATTCCAGCACTATCGAGAAAATATATACAAGCTTGGGAATTATCAGCTGTGTTCACATGAAAAAGGAGGCAACAATGGCAGGTGATTTTTCTATTGGGCTGGACATTTTGTGCTTTCAGTGTGATAATTCTGGCTGTTATCAGCTCCAAGTACTATTGATTTACAACGTAGATCATGAAAGCTTTAAGGTTTTGTTAAAGGAATAAGTACATAAAGCATTGAACATTATCAATGCATTTTAACTGTTTTATATTACAAAAACTATAAAAGACTTCAAACAAATACTTCAACAGTCATAATTCCAAGTCAACACCAATATTCTTTTTATTAAAAAATGAGTTTCCTTCTGTTTTTTATAAACACACCATTTTTAAAACTTTCTAATGTCTAAATACAGTATTTGTTGTGATGTTTTTTTTTTTTTTTTAAATACATTTAATTTAAAAAAAAAACAATAAATTTAAATAATTTTAATATTTTCAATTTTTATGTTACTGTGAGGTTCTAACGAAAATATATTTCATAAATAATACCTTGTTATATAACAAGGTATTATTTATGAAATATTTTTTTAAACAAAATATACTCGTCAAGTTTGTGCTATCTATTGGTAGGTCATCAGTCTGGTACAGTGTGAATGGTGTATGTGTTTCTTTTTCTCGCCTTTTCTTCTCTTATTTCCTTTAGATAAAAGTCAAATATTCTGTAAATATAACGAGGTTAAGCGGGGGCATACCTTGAATTCATAGGAAAGGGAAAAAAAGGTATGAGTAAAAAAGGAAAAGTTTCTGTTCCTATATATACAGACGTTTTTACTGAAAACACAAATATAGGGAAAATGTGGGAAGGCAGATAGTTAAGAAAGAGAAGCGATAAAGAATAATAGACCTTTCTCTGAAAGAGAGGGTAGACCCCGGTCCCTATATAGTGGAAAACTCTCTCACATAATGTTGGAATTAATTTTGGGTGGGGGGATGGCGAAAAGCCATAGTTATAGATGCAAATATTAGAGAGGGGCTAAGATCTGTCAAAGTATCTAACAGAACTCACAGCCCTGGGTTCAAAGAAGCTAAGTGGTAATATAGGGGATACAGATGTAATATTTTCTTTTTCTGTATATATATATATATATATATATATGTACATGTATATATATATATATGTACATATATATATATATGATGTTTAAATCTGGTGTGGAGGTATAAGTTTCCCCCATTAAGAGGAAAACATGAGGGGAAAGGAGGGAAGAAGGAGTATTATCAGAAGTGTGTTATGAATTGCGATTGTTTGTCTGTTCTGTACTTTGTATTTACGTTCTGTTTTTGTACTTGTATTCTTTTGTCTGGAAAAAAATAAATAAAAAAATAAAAAAAGTTTGTGCTATCTAAAGTTGAATGGTGTATAATTCTAAATTATGTAATTCGTATATTAATACACCTGTATAGAATATAGGATTATATTTTGATAACTGCAATATTAGGACAAATTCACTTATTTCAAAACTGCAAAGTTACAGGGAAAGAAATAAGAAATGAGAATCTACTGTTGATAGAAACCTATCAATTCACCAAATATGCTACAAACTCCAAGTAAGTGTTCCTTACACCACACTCAAAATATAACCTCTATCTAAAATAGAGCTATTTGGTGAATCTATATTGGAAGTGTAAAATAAAATATTCTATCTCAGTTATATAAAAATGGTGTGTTTCAATGAGAGTATCTTATTATTTATAGAGACTGGATTTGGATTTTTTATTTTTCCCACTAGTTTATTATTTTCCATTGCATTTTGGTTTTATGATTAGCAAACTAGTTGATTTTTAAAAAATATATTTTTTATTGTATCTACATTGTAGTGAATTAGTATTTTGAAGCATACAATTACATGTGGATTGTAAACAATAATTATGGAAAATTAATAAGACTTGTCAAAACATATATTTTTTATTATATTTTATTTTAGTTCAAACGAGTTAATTGAAACAAGTTTTGGTTATTTACTGTTTTAGCTTATAAGTAGTTTATTGGTAGTGGACATATTCACATAGTTACATAGTTAAATAGTAATTGAGGTTGAAAAAATACTTTTAGTCCATCAAGTTCTACCTTTTAAGATCTCCTCTGATCAGCAGTATTCAGATAAATTATTAATTGTTAATTGATCCAGAGGAAGGCAAACAGAAAAAAGAAAAAAAAGTTAAACTTTGCCAATTGTCTCAAAAGGAAAAAAAATGATGCCTTCCTGAGCCCAGATACTGGCAATCAGACTTCTCCCTAGATCAATAACCCTGTATGCTCTTTTTATTTAAAAATATATCCAATCTCTTTTTAAAGTTATCATTTAAATCCGCTGTCACCACCTTCTCTTGTCTCATGGTCATGTCCACCTTGCACAGTGGGGGGGGGGGGGGGGGGGAGTGAGAGACACAAGGAAGTGAGAGGGTTGGTGGAAGAGACACAGGGGAAAAGGAGATGGGGAGGGGAAGACACACAGGGGAGAGAGAGGGGGAAAGGAGACACGGGAGGGAAAGGGTGGGGGAAGACACAGGAGAGGTAGAGGGGGGAAAGAGACGGAAGGGAGGGGGGAGAAAAACAGGGGCGAGAGGGGGAGAAACACAGGGGAGGGAGCGGGGGAGAGACACAATGTATAAAACTATATCATATATCAGTTTGACGGGCAAATCCATAGTTAGATATAATGATTTGGCTATTACAGAAGACAGCACCCTCAGTACCCTTGGATGTATTTCATTAGGGCCTGGGGCTTTATTAACATACATTTTTTCCAACCGCTTTTGGATTTCTTCCTGTGTTAACCAATTAGATGGTGAAGGTCGTGTAGCCCCATTATGTTGCGTTGACCCACTACTGGTACCTCCCTTGTGTATACCAAAGAAAATAACCTATTTAGCTCATCTGCCTTTTCCAAGTCACTAATTATCAGATGGCCTGTTTCATATTGTAATATTCCTATAGATTCCTTCCTGGCCTTCTTCCCATTAATATATTTAAAAAATATTTTAGGGTTAGTCTTACTCTCTTGTGCAACTTTTCATTTTCTATTTTAGCCAGTCTAATAGCCCTTTTGCAAGCCTTGTTGATTTCCTTGTACTCACGCAAAGCAGTCTCTGTTCCCATTTGTTTGTATAATACAAATGCCTGTTTTTTACTCCATATCTTGATCTTGAAATCATTGTTAAGCCACATGGAATGAGATTTACTCCTTTTACCTTTATTTCCAAATTGTATATGCTAATAAGTATCAGTGGCAGAGCTAGGGAATGGAACCCCCCCCCCCCCCCCCCCCCCCAGGGAGGAGGGGCAAACATTTTTGATGAACCCGTAGGTCACCCTTCAGTGATATATATATATATATATATATATATATATATATATATATATATGACAAGGATGGCCGTTTACCACAGGAAATCTTTACAACAAAAGGTTCCGCAATACAGATTTATGATGCAGAAGACTTGTTTATTAGTAGGGCTCATAAACAAGGATTAGAAATAGAAAAATTAAAATACAAATCTACATATACGTTCTTACTTAACATACAAGAACACCCCGACTACACCCGGGGAAATTATGATACAAAAATAAAAAAAATGAATCCAGTTTTACTTCCAGCAGAAGTCTCTGCTATGAGGGATTGTGCCACCTTGTGGCCAGGATACCAATAGACTCTTATAGTGCCAGCTTGTGGCCAGGATACCAATAGTCTCTTATTTTATCAGAAGTCTTTTCCACGTCTTTAAATAAGTAACCGTGGATGAAGCATAGGGCCCGCCCGTCTCTCCTATATGATTCACCCCAGGAACCCTTTTATATGCAAGATTAACCTACAGCAAATTAACCGGTCAAGCACTCAGCCTCTTCCCTGGGGTATGAAGAACAAAAGTAATTTCTGACCTTTTAGTAGTTGTATTCAGCCTTGCAGGAGGCTTCAGTCTGCAGCACCGGTCCTCACCAGCTCGGACATGTTTCCAAACAGAGGTTCCTTGGCTTGTCTCTTACGGCTTCCAACACCGACACTTCCTGTGTCTGTCCTTTTACTTCCCCCAGACTCCCTTTCTTTGGCTGTTAGTTCCTGGGGATTAAATAGTGTGCTCCACTTAAGGTGCATCTAATTTCTTTACTTCTGTCAGCACTGGACTAATGGACCTAATCAGCCTAGTGCTGACATATCTTCCTTCTAAAATATTTCCGTGGGTCAGCCTGACTTTGTGACAATATATATAGGGGGTTGAGCGTCCGCCGAGAGGCATTGGAACCGGGAAAGGGCATCCGCATTACCCTGGAGACTCCCTCATCTGTAAACCACATCAAAACAGAAGGGTTGCAGGGACAGGAACCACCTCATCACTCTGGCATTGGTTTCTTTGTTGCGGTACATCCACTGTAGCGGGGAGTGGTCTGTGATCAGTGTGAAGCGATGACCCAAAAGGTAGTACCGCAAGGCATCCACTGCCCATTTAATGGCCAAACATTCCTTCTCTGTCACCGAGTACTTCCTTTCCCTGGGTAACAGTTTTCGACTTAAATAAAGCACTGGGTGTTGATTTCCCTGCTGTATTTGTGACAATACTGCCCCAAGCCCGACCTCAGAGGCGTCAGTCTGTAGAAGAAATGGCTTGTTGAAAACAGGATCCACCAACACCAGTTCACGGCACAAGGCTAACCGCAGGGCTTCAAAGGATGCGTCAGCTTCCGGATTCCATTTGACCATGTCTGGTGCTCTCGACTTGGTCAACTCAGTTAATGGGGTATATTTGTGCCTGTTTCCAGCGATCAGGTTGTCTTATTTTATAGTTTACGTTGCCCAGTGCTTCTATAATTTAATATGGCCCTTGCCATTGAGCCAGTAGTTTGCCCTCGGCTGTAGGAACTAACACCATCACGCGATTCCCCGGCTGGAATTTTCGTACTTGCGCAGTTTGGTCATAATATGTCTTCTGTTTAGCTTGGGCTTTTTCCATGTGCTCTCTTACCAGAGGTCTCACTTGGTCCATCCTCGCTTTCAAGCTTTGCATGTATTCTATGACATTCTGGCCAGACATTTCTTGGTCTTCCCAAGCTTCACGAACGGTGTCCAGGATTCCCTGGGGATGGCGTCCGTATAACAGCTGGAATGGTGAAAACCCAGTCGAGGCCTGGGGTACCTCTCTTATGGCAAACAGGAGGCAGGGTAATAGGAAATACCAATTTTTTCCATCTCGGTCGATGACTTTTCGAATCATGCCCTTCAGGGTGCGTTTAAACCGTTCCACTAACCAGTCCGTTTGGGGATGATACACGGAAGTCCGTAGCGTCCGGATTTGCAATAATTTACACATCTCGGTCATTAACTTGGAGACGAACTGGGTACCCCGGTCAGTAAAGGATTTCCCAGGGTATCCCTACCCTGGAGAACAGGAGTACCAGCTCTTTGGCCACAAGGGGAATGCCTCGTGGTATCTGGTTGCGTAATCCAAGATAACCAGAATATACTGATGACCCCTAGCCGTTTTTTCCAGTGGTCCTACCAGATCCATTGCAATCCTGTCAAAAGGTTCATCTATGATTGGCAATGGGATGAGGGGAGCCTCAGTCTGGGTCTTGGACTCTTAAGTTGACATTCAGGACATGAAAGACAGTGTATCTTTACTTCGGCGAATATCCCGGGCCAATAGAACCTTTTTAGTATACGATACAAAAGTCTTATCCACTCCCAGGTGAACTCCCAAAATATTGCTATGAGCTAAGTCCATGACTTTAAGCCGGTAGCTTTGGGGAACAAGCAATTGTTCTAGTACCTCCTCTTTGGTCTTGATAACCCGATATAACAGGTCTTTTCTGGTCATAAAATACGGATTGGGTGGGTTTTCGCTTCCCGATACTGGGATACCATTTACCTCCACCACCTCTTCTCGTATTCTCTGCAAAAGGGGGTCATGTGCTTTGAAGTAAAAAAATGAAAATAAAAATCTACATATACGTTCTTACTTAACATACAGGAACACCCTGACTACACCCAGGCAGCTTCTCTGCGCCGGAGAAATTATGATACAAAAAGAAAAAAATGAATCCAGTTTTACTTCCAGCCGAAGTCTCTGCTATGAGGGATAGTGCCACCTTGTGGCCAGGATTCAAATAGTCTCTTATAGTTGGTGTAGTGCCACCTTGTGGCCAGGATACAAATAGTCTCTTATAGTGCCAGCTTGTGGCCAGGATACCAATAGTCTGTTATAGTGCCAGCTTGTGGCCAGGATACCAATAGTCTCTTATTTTATCAGAAGTCTTTTCCACGTCTTTAAATAAGTAACCGTGGATGAAGCATAGGGCCCGCCCGTCTCTCCCATATGCTTCACCCCAGGGACCCTTTTATATGCAAGATTAACCTACAGCAAATTAACCGGTCAAGCACTCAGCCTCTTCCTTGAAGAACAAAAGTAATTTCTGACCTTTTAGTAATTGTACTCGGCCTTGCAGGAGCCTTCAGTCTGCAGCACCAGTCCTCACCAGATTGGACATGTTTCCAAACAGTATCTTTCTTGGCTTGTCTCTCACGGCTTCCAGCACCCACACTTTCTGTGTCTGTCCTCTTACTTCCCCCAGACTCCCTTTCTTTGGCTGTTAGTTCCTGGGGATTAAATAGTGTGCTCCACTTAAGGTGCATCTAATTTCTTTACTTCTGTCAGCACTGGACTAATGGACCTAATCAGCCTAGTGCTGACATATCTTCCTTCTAAAATATATCCGTGGGTCAGCCTGACTTTGTGACTAATATATATATAATATATATATATATATATATATATATATATATATACCGTATATACTCGAGTATAAGCTGAGTTTTTCAGCCCTTTTTTTAAGGCAAAAAATGGCCCATTACGTCACACATGCGCGCCGCGTCATCAGCATATACCGGGTGCCAGCACCCGGTATATGCTAATGACGCGGCGAGCATGTGACGTCACATGCGCGCCGGCGCCGGGTCTAGGAGCGGAGGCCGGAGCACAAGCAGGTAAGTAAGGGGAGAGGGGGGAGGTATTTAGGGGGCGATAGGTGGAGGAGGGGGGTTGAGGAGGGGGGTTGTGGTTGAGGGGGATTGAGGGGGAAGTTGAGGGTGGTTGAGGAGGTGGGTTGGGGTTAAGGGGGGTTGAGGATGGGGGGTTGAGGATGAGGATGGGGGGTTGAGGAGGAAGGTTGAGGAGGGGGTTGAGGATGGGGGGGTTGAGGATGGGGGGGTTGAGGAGGGAGGATGAGGAGGGAGGTTGAGGATGAGGAGGGAGGTTGAGGATGAGGGGTTGAGGAGGGGGGTTGAGGATGTGGGGTTGAGGAGAGAGGATGAGTATGGGGGGGTTGAGGATGGGGGGTTGATCCAGCGATCAGGTTGTCTTATTTTATAGTTTACGTTGCCCAGTGCTTCTATAATTTAATATGGCCCTTGCCATTGAGCCAGTAGTTTGCCCTCGGCTGTAGGAACTAACACCATCACGCGATTCCCCGGCTGGAATTTTCGTACTTGCGCAGTTTGGTCATAATATGTCTTCTGTTTAGCTTGGGCTTTTTCCATGTGCTCTCTTACCAGAGGTCTCACTTGGTCCATCCTCGCTTTCAAGCTTTGCACGTATTCTATGACATTCTGGCCAGACATTTCTTGGTCTTCCCAAGCTTCACGAACGGTGTCCAGGATTCCCTGGGGATGGCGTCCGTATAACAGCTGGAATGGTGAAAACCCAGTCGAGGCCTGGGGTACCTCTCTTATGGCAAACAGGAGGCAGGGTAATAGGAAATACCAATTTTTTCCATCTCGGTCGATGACTTTTCGAATCATGCCCTTCAGGGTGCGTTTAAACCGTTCCACTAACCAGTCCGTTTGGGGATGATACACGGAAGTCCGTAGCGTCCGGATTTGCAATAATTTACACATCTCGGTCATTAACTTGGAGACGAACTGGGTACCCCGGTCAGTAAAGGATTTCCCAGGGTATCCCTACCCTGGAGAACAGGAGTACCAGCTCTTTGGCCACAAGGGGAATGCCTCGTGGTATCTGGTTGCGTAATCCAAGATAACCAGAATATACTGATGACCCCTAGCCGTTTTTTCCAGTGGTCCTACCAGATCCATTGCAATCCTGTCAAAAGGTTCATCTATGATTGGCAATGGGATGAGGGGAGCCTCAGTCTGGGTCTTGGACTCTTAAGTTGACATTCAGGACATGAAAGACAGTGTATCTTTACTTCGGCGAATATCCCGGGCCAATAGAACCTTTTTAGTATACGATACAAAAGTCTTATCCACTCCCAGGTGAACTCCCAAAATATTGCTATGAGCTAAGTCCATGACTTTAAGCCGGTAGCTTTGGGGAACAAGCAATTGTTCTAGTACCTCCTCTTTGGTCTTGATAACCCGATATAACAGGTCTTTTCTGGTCATAAAATACGGATTGGGTGGGTTTTCGCTTCCCGATACTGGGATACCATTTACCTCCACCACCTCTTCTCGTATTCTCTGCAAAAGGGGGTCATGTGCTTTGAAGTAAAAAAATGAAAATAAAAATCTACATATACGTTCTTACTTAACATACAGGAACACCCTGACTACACCCAGGCAGCTTCTCTGCGCCGGAGAAATTATGATACAAAAAGAAAAAAATGAATCCAGTTTTACTTCCAGCCGAAGTCTCTGCTATGAGGGATAGTGCCACCTTGTGGCCAGGATTCAAATAGTCTCTTATAGTTGGTGTAGTGCCACCTTGTGGCCAGGATACAAATAGTCTCTTATAGTGCCAGCTTGTGGCCAGGATACCAATAGTCTGTTATAGTGCCAGCTTGTGGCCAGGATACCAATAGTCTCTTATTTTATCAGAAGTCTTTTCCACGTCTTTAAATAAGTAACCGTGGATGAAGCATAGGGCCCGCCCGTCTCTCCCATATGCTTCACCCCAGGGACCCTTTTATATGCAAGATTAACCTACAGCAAATTAACCGGTCAAGCACTCAGCCTCTTCCTTGAAGAACAAAAGTAATTTCTGACCTTTTAGTAATTGTACTCGGCCTTGCAGGAGCCTTCAGTCTGCAGCACCAGTCCTCACCAGATTGGACATGTTTCCAAACAGTATCTTTCTTGGCTTGTCTCTCACGGCTTCCAGCACCCACACTTTCTGTGTCTGTCCTCTTACTTCCCCCAGACTCCCTTTCTTTGGCTGTTAGTTCCTGGGGATTAAATAGTGTGCTCCACTTAAGGTGCATCTAATTTCTTTACTTCTGTCAGCACTGGACTAATGGACATAATCAGCCTAGTGCTGACATATCTTCCTTCTAAAATATATCCGTGGGTCAGCCTGACTTTGTGACTAATATATATATAATATATATATATATATATATATATACCGTATATACTCGAGTATAAGCTGAGTTTTTCAGCCCTTTTTTTAAGGCAAAAAATGGCCCATTACGTCACACATGCGCGCCGCGTCATCAGCATATACCGGGTGCCAGCACCCGGTATATGCTAATGACGCGGCGAGCATGTGACGTCACATGCGCGCCGGCGCCGGGTCTAGGAGCGGAGGCCGGAGCACAAGCAGGTAAGTAAGGGGAGAGGGGGGAGGTATTTAGGGGGCGATAGGTGGAGGAGGGGGGTTGAGGAGGGGGGTTGTGGTTGAGGGGGATTGAGGGGGAAGTTGAGGGTGGTTGAGGAGGTGGGTTGGGGTTAAGGGGGGTTGAGGATGGGGGGTTGAGGATGAGGATGGGGGGTTGAGGAGGAAGGTTGAGGAGGGGGTTGAGGATGGGGGGGTTGAGGATGGGGGGTTGAGGAGGGAGGATGAGGAGGGAGGTTGAGGATGAGGAGGGAGGTTGAGGATGAGGGGTTGAGGAGGGGGGTTGAGGATGTGGGGTTGAGGAGAGAGGATGAGTATGGGGGGGTTGAGTATGGGGGGTTGAGAAGGGGAGGTTGGAGTTGAGGGGGGGTTGAGGTTGAGGAGGGTTGAGGTTGAGGAGGGGGTTGAGGATGAGGATGGGGGCTTGAGGAGGGGGTTGAGGATGGTGGGTTTGAGGAGGGGGTTGAGGATGGGGGTTTGAGGAGGGAGGTTGAGGAAGGGGTTGAGGATGAGGAGGGAGGTTGAGGAGGGAGTTGAGGATGAGGAAGGGAGGTTGAGGATGAGGAGGGAGGTTAAGGATGAGGAGGGAGGTTGAGGAGTGGGGTTGAGGAGGGTGATAAGGGAGGGGGGAAGAGACACAGGGAAGGGAGAGGTTGGAAAAGACACAGGGAAGGGAGAGGGGAGAAGAGACACAGGGAAGGGAGAGGGAAGAAGAGACACAGAGAGAGAGGGGGACACAGAGGGCACAAGAGGGACACAGGGGCCAGTATTTTGTGGTAAAATGGGTGCCTCGGCTTATACTCTGGTCGGCTTATACTCAATACCCCTGAATCCCACTGGGCCTCCTGAGCAGCAATATTCACTCCCCAGCTGCCCAGGGCCCCCTCAGGTGCACCATTCAACCCCACAAAAATCCTTGTTGCACCATTCATCCCCCCAAGCCCCTCCCTAGCTATATTCACCCCCCTAGGGCCCACTCAGCAGCCATATTCACCCCCTAGGGCCCCCTGAGCAGCACCATTCAGCACCCCTTTTAAAAAAAATAGCCCCCACTCAGGAGCATTATTCAACCCTTCAAAACCCCAGGGGCCATTGTCACACTATTCACCTCCTCCTCTTACTTGTGCCTTGCAGACCCTGTCCCGGATCCCATTGCTCAGAGGTTGGGTATCCTTCCCCTGCTGGAGGTTCATACTGCAGGGTCATGTGACATCACTAGAAATTCCCCTCCCCTGCAGTATGAAGCTCCGGCAGTGGAAGGATACCCAACCTGTGAGCAATGGGATCCAGAACAGGGACTGCAGTGCACAAGTAAGAGGAGAGGAGGGGAGAGATGAATAGTGTGACAAGGGGCCCTTGGGGTTTTGAGGGGGTGAATTCTGCTGCTGAGGGGCACCTTACAGAGCAGGGGCCCTGGTGCAAAGCACCGGCTGCACCGGCAGTAGATCCATCTCTGATAAGTATGTATTTTTAGTAAGGATTTTAACTTTGTCCATTTATTTTCTATATTTTTACCCATAAGTTATTTGTCCCACCCTAAAATCCGCTCTTTTAAAATTATGTTTTTTGTTGGCACCTAACATTTTTTTTTTTTTAGATCAATCTCAAATGAGACTGTGTTGTGATCACTGTTTTCCAAAGGTTGCCCTATATCAACATTTGATACTATATTAATATTATTTGTGATGACTAAATCCAAAATATATTAAAGACAAAAATCTGTATACTATGGGGAGGTGGTATCTTATATTTCAGGTAGCACTATTATAATAAAGGTGAATACCAAATTTTATATTGTGATATATACCTACTAGTATAGAAAGGTGTAAGGCTATTCGTAATAAACTGAAGAGAAAGAACACCTACAGTATACAGTATATCCATACCAGTATGACCTACTAAGTGTATGTATAGGAACCATAATAATGTAGGGACAGTAATATTCCACCAAGTACATAAAATCTAATAGTTTATTGTAAACAATTCAATCAACAATACACATTATAAAAACATAAACATAAAATAATTCTAGCAGCAATAAAAGTCATCAGCGTTTCCGAAAATTACAAACAAATTGATTAATCCTCAAAATAATATGTTCAATTATACAATGCCTCTATTGAAAATTAACTAGTAAATCCCTGTGCTGATATGGTGGTAGCGGAGCCCACCATTTACTCCTTTACACTAATAATGAATAAACTATCTAAGAATAAGTAAACTAAATACGCTAATGCTGATGGTGGAACTGGGGATCCACCAATTACCCCTTAAACTGGACAATTAAAGCTATCCTACTCTAAAGTGACTAAAGTGCTAATAAAGCAGCAAATATGACTAGATAAAGTGCAATAGTGAAATAAAGTGCAATACAAAAGAAAATTATATCTAAATGATAATTATTAAACTATACGCATTGATATATCACTTTCTGGTAAATGCTTCCTCTCAGACTCACAAACATGCAATACATTATCTGCAGAAAAATAATTGACATTATAAGATCAAATTGCTATCTTACATGAGCCTAGTGCTCTATTTTGATCTCTAAATATATATTGTATCCTTCATCTCAGCTGTGTGAAAGAGAGCTAAAAGGCTACTGCCCTAACGACTATATACATATAAGTCTTATATTAGGCATATCCATTGTACAATCACAAAGTGGTATGTATCTCCACATATATAAGTACATTAAGAATCACTTATCATGTCAGTAATTGAAGCACAACATCCAGAATGAATGCCGAAGGACGCCAGTATCCTCTGAGAGTGCCGATGATACTATACTTGAGTTACTTGGCAATACCTCCCTATTGGCTATACTAACCATCCCCCTTCCCCACCCCCATGACTAGTTAATTCATTCCTTACCCCCTCTATACATTCTACCCCATTACTTCTATCTAGTCCCTCCCCCTCACCTACTCATTTAAAAACTCTTCCAACCTTTCTACCATCCTTTCCCGTAGCACACAAGCTCCATTATCACTAAGATGCAAACCATCCCTGCTATAGAGATTATACCCAAGTGAGAAGTCAGCCCAGTGCGCTAAAATCCCAAACCCCTCCTTAATGCATCAATTTTTTTAGCCACGCATTAACCTCCCTAAGCTCTTTTTTTCTCCCTGCGCTAGCACATGGCACAGGTTGTATCTCAGAAAATACTACCTTGGAGTTCCTTGCCTTTAGGACATTCCATCTTCCACCAACTTTGTCATTGGTACCAATATGTACCAAGACCGCTGGTTAATTTTCATCCTCTCCCAATAATTTATCTGCCCGATCCACAACATGCTGAACCCGAGAACCCGGGAGACAGCAAACTGTTAGGTTGCCGGGATCTTGGTGACAAATCACCCTGTCTTCTACTACCAAAACCTGTCCGTTGCTCTGCCTATTTTTCCCTCCCTTTACTGCAGTAGAACTATTCTCAGCACCTGGTACTCCCATGAGTTCCCCAAACCTGGTACTGACCAGTCCTGACCTTGCTTAGATTCCAAGATCAGATGGGATTGGGCGCATTCAAGCCATTATGGCCCTCCAGTGAAAACACATACAGTGTTTCATTATTTTAGTGTATTAGATAGTTTTACACGTTATGACATAAATTCACCAAATACCGCTATTTCAGATACAGATGTTTTTTAAAGTTACAGGAAAACATAGTAATATGATTGGTTGTATATGATGATGGGATCAGAAAGTAGCAGCAGAAATAGAGACTAGAGCCATTACTATTCATCCAGAGTTTCTATTAGCATTTTAATCCATTTGGCATTCATTTTTTTTGTCTTTTTCTACAGTCATTTTACTTTTCCAGTAGTTTGAGCAGGTGAAGCTTAAGGTTGTAAATCTTGTGGGTTATCGCAAGAGAGAGAAATCTTTATTTCTATTATAAGTTTAAGTAATGACTAATCTGTAAAATAAATATGCATCCCTCTGTATGACTCTCTATCTAATATGATATACCAGTCATAAAATATTGATAATTTAGCTCACAATTTTTGTTTAGTTCCATCACTGTTGTGTTCCACTCTTCGTGACCCTATGAACTGCAGCACCCCAGGCATATCTGTCAGCCACTGCCCATCTGAGCTCCCTTATTGTCATGTTCATTACTTCAATGATCTCATCTATCCATCTCTGCCTCTGCCATCCCCTTCTTCCTATGAATTAATCTCTCAGCATCAGAGTCTTGTCTAGGGAATCCTGTCTCCTCATTATTTGGTCAAAATACTTGAGCTTAAGCTTCATGATCAAACCCTCCAGTGAAAAGTTTGGCTTGATTTCCTGTAGTATTGATTAGATCTCCTTGCAGTCAAATGGACACTAAGGAGTTTTATGCAACACCACAATTCAAAAGCGTCTATTCAACAATGCTTAACCTTCTTTATGGTCCAGCTCTCACATCCATAAATTACTAATGGGAATGATATAGTTATACAGTATCTATGCATATCTTTGTTGATAGTGTAATATCTTTCCAGACTTGCCATAGCGGTCTTCCCCAGAAGCAAGTGTCTTTTCATTTCATGGCTGCAGACATCATCTGCAGATATCTTGCAGTCCAATAAAATAAAATCTGTCTCTACCTCCACTTCTTCTCCACCTGTTTGCCAGGAATTGAGATTGTGGTTTGCCATGATCATCATCTTTTTAATGTTGAGCGGCAAGCCAGCTTTTGTACTTTCCTTTTTACCCTTGACTGATTTCAAGACCCCTCAGTTTCCTCTCACTTTCAGCCATCAGAGTAGTATCATCTGCATATATGAAGTTGTTGAAAATACCATGCAAACCAGGTCGTCTGTTTCAGAGAATAAATTACTCAGAGGATGGTGCTTCCACTGCCTCTAATGATTCAGGTAGAAATATGTAAATTAAGTTAAAAATGTATTACCTTTATGACTCTAGTATACTTAAAATGGGAACCATTTAGGAGTATGTGCACTGCTGTCAAGCAGCCTTGAGAACATTGGATTATGGTACAGTGCCAGAAACCCCTCACAGATTGCTTTTTCACCCTAATATGTGGCTCATCTGTGTGGGGTTCGTTCTGGCAATTGAAGGCAGCCTGAGAGCAGTGCCTATAGCCCAAAATGGATACCATGTTGAATGGGCTAGATACACAAGGATGATACATGTTCAGCATTATTTGCATGCTGCTACCTAAATCCTTAGCAGTAAAGAAACTCTATATGCGGAAACAGGCCTCCTGGCCTGCTTCAGCTATGCCGATTGACTCAGAGTGGCATTTTCACTTTATACTGTATATACAGTGGATATTAATTCAGTCATACTTAGTGCCTGATCTCTGTCTCAGTATATTGGTTAGTAGAAGATAATATAAAGTCAAAATGGGATACAATTAAAATAAAATAGCTTTCTAAAATATGATATATTTAAAAAAAAAGATAGCTGATTAAAAAAGTATTTATTCCAATGGATAACCGTTCTTCTTGAAAGTACTAAAATTAAAGAATTGAATGTTTCAGAAAACAATCAGCCACTGAATTTACAACAAAACCTACCATATTCTTCGAATACTGTATGCATGAAGAACAGTTTGCAAATAAATGGTTTTGTGAAATAAAGTATTAAAAGCAAGCACTTCAGTATAGCAATAAAAAAAGTAATTTCCCAATGTGAATAATGCAAAAAAAGAATATAAATAATTTTCTAGATATATGAAAAGTTGGTATTTTAATTTTTTTAATGTTTTCGGACTACAGACTTCTTTCAAAATCAGACTCAAAAACATCTACATGATTAGTTAAGGATGTAGCTTCAGTTCATCCGGGTTTTAATATGATTTTAAACAGTAAAGTTAATTTTCATCTTTTGTTCAGTTTTTTTCAGATATTCAACCCTTTAAAGGCCATGAACAGTATATTTTGTTCTACAGCAAAAGCTAATAGTTATAAGCTGTAGAAAAAAGTGCATACATGTTTTTAGAAAACACAGAGCTTGGAAATATGAAGCCCTCAGCCAATTATACTTACAACTTATAGGATGAGCATGTATGGAACTTACATGTGTTTAAGTTACTAATAAACTGAGCATTCCCCTTGACAATGGTTATGAACACCACCCTTACCAACATAATTACTGATCCAATATTTAGTACTGACACAAAAATTGTTTGACTTGCTAATGTGTGTGTCCAGAAAGCATTTGTCCAAATTCGTACAAGCCAAGTTTGTGCACTTAAACACAATTTTCACACTTGTTTGAATGCTAATTCCAATAGACTTTTGTGCTATCCAACCAATCTTTGCATGTGTTAAATTCAGTCCAGTTTCTATATACGTTTGCTGTAGTGGAAGGGTTTAAAAAAATTATTTTGAAGGGCCACTAAAATATTGATGAATGTCTTAGTTTTCAGAATACTGCAAAGATTCTTGATGGACCACCTAATAATTTCTCTGTAATTAACTATGGCCTTTAATCCATTCTTCCAATAAGCAAAAGAACAGGTGAAGTTCTCTTGTGATACACTTCTAAGCTATTAATACACTTCTAAGCTATCACATCACACATATAAAGCTAAATCATGAGAATTGCCATCCGTGTACTTGAAATGGCCAACATATCTTAGGCCCCTAACTATTTTAAAAATCAATATCACAGCACCTAACATTAACCCCTAACTGAGCTTGCTGAAGTTTATGCAGAAGTGTGTTGGTAACTTCAACCACCTATAAATACAGAAAAATGTCTCCAAGAAGTCTTGCTGGCTAAAATCCAACACTATGAAGAAACTAATACCTTGTGTCTAAGTTGATACTTGATTGCTCAAACCTGACACAATTAAGGAACTACTAACACATGACCGCTGCCGCCAATTTCTTCAAGCAAGATTGATGTGCGCGCTGATGGTTGAGGACTAAGGGGTTCGTGATTGTCTTTGAAGGGTCATCAAAGCAGGGGTAAGTAGAACCCCCCTAAATAAGCATTTTTTTCTGATAATTCAACTTTTTTTATAACATTTTTTTATTATGTTATTAGTATTTTTTTATTTTCAGTAATTCTTTTATTTTTCATTTTTTTTATTTTCAGTGATTGCTTTTTTGTATTCTTTTGTTTCACTTATTTAAATAGTGGTGTAGTGGCAGGGACTATGGAGGTCTGTAGGGCCCATGGGGGTCCATAATGACCATTATGGTTACAGTTAGGGTGCCATAGGGCTCTGTATGGACTCCCATGGTATAGGGGTTAATATTTGGTGCTATTGGAGTCCATAATGATAATGCTTTAGATTGCCATGATAGTTCATAGCCCTCTTTAGGGTAATGTGTTAATTATTGGTGCTAAGGGGGGTCCATAAGGAACCACACTTCTGCAATATCTATTTATATATTTAATTAATTGTATGATTGTATTGTAATCTAAGTTGCTTTGTATATCAGCTGAGTGAAGCTCATGGTGATCTACAGTTGTTGTAGATGATGTTAAGGAAACATTTTATGTATTGACTATTGTATTATACCAGAACACAAATCCCTTATCTTGACCTTGCTACATTTGTATATGCTTCACTTATAGGACCATTGTTGATAAATATTTAAAATATGTTCTTTTGAAGAACTACCTTTTAAAAATAGGCAACATGTAGAGGGAAAAAGAAAATCATCCTCTATATGTTTAGCCTTTTTATGCTATGCGGGTCCTGTGGTATCTCCCATACTGGTTTCTTCTTAACAGCTTCCTGAGGTGGGAGAAATTTTTTATAAGAAGTTTCTATCTGTATAATGTGAATTTTGCATCTACAACTGCCAGAGCTCTCATTAGCATTAACAGAGAGCTAATTAGTTTGCAAGGATACATCCTCCTAAGAGAATAACAGCTTGATTCTGATTAGAAAGTAAAATATAAGCCTATAGAAACATTTTAAATACTGTGTGTTTATTTATTTATTTTGCTTTCTAAGAATAATTTTGTTCATTATAGAGCTTAGTTTAAAATACCAGGAAATAATTTGATTACTGTGGTCCTTTAAAAGATCAGCTGAGGAAAATAAGGATAGATATATGTGGGATTGGGAAAAAGATCTAGCACTCCAATGGGATTCAAATAATTGGGAAGGGTCTTGGGCGAATATCTTCAGAAGCTCTTTGAAGCAAAGCATATTAGAAATTCCAATAAAAGTTCTTCATCTTACTTATCTTACACCGGACAGATTAGCTAAATGGAACAAGTCAAAGAACCCACAATGTTTCAGAGGCTTCCCTGATATAGGCACATTCATCCATACCTATTGGAAGTGCAGTAAAGTCCAACAAATCTGGAAGAATGTAGGTGACATAGCAACAAACATCTTTCATCATTTGGTAAAATTAACAGCAGAAACGTGCCTGCTGGGGATACATGAACCGACACTCTCCACACCTCAGAACAAACTTCTGCAATATATCCTATTAGCTACAAAATCCCACATAGCCAGAAACTGGAAAGAACCTCCTAGACATAGGGGCATTCGAAGCAAAAATACATTTCATTGAGACAAATGAGAGAATTTCACACTCCCTTGTAGATACTATACCCAAATTTATAGAGATATGGGGCCCATGCATAGACTACACAGGCATTCAGATCACAGCTATAACCTAACACGCAAAAAATAAAAAAGTAAAAGACACATGGAAAAGGTGGAGAACTAGAGATCAGGGACTGACAAGGAAGAACCTGGTGGGGGACCAGATAAGGAACACAAAGAGTGGTATTATTCATTTGCCTAAAATTAAAAAATAATAAAACTGACCAAGGTGACATATGGGATAAGTTATATGTTAATTTGTTTGATTTAAGTTTCTTCTTATTACTACCCATACTCACTCCTATCTTGCAGGGAATACTCTCTATAGCATAATGCCAGTTATTAAAATCCCAGACTGAAGAAACTGATTTTATTATGGAATAAAGTAAAAATGGCAAAAGGGAAATTTCCAGTAAAACCTATTGATGAAGCTTAGTAAAGAAAAAATAAGAAACCTGATATTGTTCTGCAACTAACTTACACGATAATAATGAGGAAAAATTAGAAAATGGGAGGAGGCGGATTGCATGATCAATACAGTAGATATATTCTTAATATATGCAAATGATACATGTAATATGTTAAATGTTCTTAAGAATATAGTAAACAATTAACATTTTATATAATAGAGTCATTGTTATATATTTATATAACATGTCTATGAACAAAAAGGTAACTCTGTATGTCATATATATGCTGACAAATAAAACAATAAAAAAAAAAAGAAAATCAGGTGAAAACAATTTACTTAGTAAGTTTAGTAACTAAGCCACACAAGATTGATACATTATTCTTTAGTATATAATTAATTGTTAAATGATTATTTTTAAATTCTAGAATTTAAATTTTCTTGATGTACTTTAATTGCATAGACTATTTTTACAATTCTAAGAGGATTTTATTTATAAATACACTAAATATACTGTATCCCTGCATAGTTCTATAATGAATTAAAAAACATTTTCAAATTTGTTAGCTATTATTATTATTGTTTATTTGTAACGCGCCAACATATTCCGTAGCGCTATACATAAGTTTAGTTACAGGCAATGACAAGTTTTTATTGGGAACAAATTGACAACATATTTCAATATACATAAATGTTAACACAATCTTGACACAATACAACCATCACTTTGTCATGTTCGATATATGTTAGGTATGATCCATAACTGACAAGCACATGAACAAAAAACAACAGATACATCTGATATATCTCCTCCTTTTCTTCCTTAATATTTGTTGCTACAGATCTTACCCTTGAGCTTCTGTGATGTAGGGATATGACCCCCCAAAAAATATTTTTTTATCTTCATTATTATAAATTTATCAACATCAAGAGTTCTAGCTGGGATTCACCAAAAACAAACAAAAGAAACAAAAAAACAAAACAAAAAAGCAATTGAAAATAAAAGGGAGATATTCTGTATTCAAGAGCAATAAATCTAAGGGGGTTAGCAGCTCTTAGTTCAATCATTATTGGGCTTTCGAGTTGACATTTGACATGTACACCCTTATCGCGTATGTTACCTTTCTCTCCTCATCATGACCTCCACTCATCTTTTCGCCTCCATTCAGTGATTCCATAAATTATCTCATGTAGATACTATATGCTATATGGTGATTGCACCCAGGGCTTCCAGATTTCCATAAAGCTGAGCATCAAATAATTTAGTAAATGAGACATCCTCTCATTTATGAATATGTAATTCACCTTATTTATAACCGCTTTTAATGCTAACGGTTCTTATCTCCATTGCTTGGCCACATGGCTTTTTGCCTCCATCATTATAAATTGTAGAAGTTTATTTCGAGAGCTTGACAACTCTTTCAGGGAAGAGCCCAGTAGGCATGTTTTAATATTTGCTGAGATCTGACTGCCTAATATAGAAGAGGCCATGGCTGCAACCTCTCCCCACAACTTTTGTACTGTTGGACAAGCCCACCAAATGTGTGTAAGGGATTCTATTTCAGGGCATTCCTAAAGCAATTTGGGTTTGTCATGGCCTTCCATTTAAATAGTTTCTCAGGAGTGGCGTACACTCTATGCAGCACTTTAATGTAGGTCTCTAATGAGCTAAAATTTAGTGACCCTTTAGTAAGGGTGCACCAGATCCTACTCCACTCCCCCCAGTCGATATCATGACCTATGTCCTTGTGAGGAATTGACTATGCTGGGTTTTGAACCCTGGTCCCCAGGCAGCTGAACCTCTTCCCTACCACTGCGCCAGCCTGCCTATTTGGATTTCATTGAGATCTGATAACCTTGACTCTGCTAGCAATATTATCAGTGCCTAAATCTCTTCAGCTATGCCTGGTCAGGTGTCTGGTCCTTGCTCTATATAAGGCACTTTCTGTCAATGTACCTTGCCAGATTATTGTGGTTCCTGTTCCCTTCAATAAAGCTTGTTCCTGTTTCACCTACAACTTGCTGAATTGGATTATTGCTGACCTAGGCTGCTGGTCTCCAAAACCTATATCATTACAGTCCTCTTCCCACGTTAACATAAATGTAGTTTTTTGGCAGGTTTGATCTGTATTAAAAGTTTCATAAGTAAACTTACAATATTTTTAGATAGTGGAAGGGAGTCACATAATTTAGTGAACCAGTTGACCTTTGGGCCACATGAAATATTTACCAATCTCTTAATGAAATGATTTATTCTAATATAAGTATAGTGTTCCTCTAGGGGGATGTTGAAACTGTTCCTTAATCTATCAAACAATAACATTTCCCTATCTCCCAGCCACCCCCCACACCGTAACAAACCCTTAGTTTTCCACCAAGCCATTGAATTTACAGACAGTGATGTTGTGAACTCTGAGTGTGGGATGACCGGAGTCAATGTATTAAGTACTGAGGCCAACTGAAACCTACCATTGGCGCACCCCCATATTTCAAGGGTCTGCTTTATAAAGGGGTTCATACTATGCTTTATATCAGTTAAGGATTTGGGGATCCAAATAATGGAGTCCCATGAGTATGGGCGCATGTCCAGGTTCTCTAGCTTTGCCCATAGTGGTTGGTGTGTGGTGGAATGAGCCAAGGGAAGAAATGATAGTTGGGCTGCTTTGAAATATATCTGGTATTTGGTACATCCCTTTCCTAGCAATACAATGCCTTTTATTCACCCAAATAGAATCGAGGACTAACCTTTGGAATCTCTTCAATTCTTTATAATTAATTTTTATGGGTAACGTTTGGAACAGATAGTGGAGCCAGGGTAATATATTCATTTTGATGGAATGTATCCTTCCCAACCAGGATATTTAGCTTTTGGACCATCTTTGTATGTCTAATCTCAGCTCTTTAAAGAGCCATCGGTAATTTAGCTTATAAAGGTCAAATACTTTATTAGGGATTTTAACCCCTAAAATTTTTATATGTCACTGCGACCATGAAAATTCTTTACCTAAAGCGTCAATATGCATTATTGTTTTTTTCACTTTTAAATGCAATTAATCTTTACTGTGGGCTTAAATGTTCCTTACTGAGCCTGTTTCTTCCATATGTTGTGTTCTTTTTAAACTAACCAGCTTTCCATTAAAGATAATAGCACAGGATAATAGAATTGTGAAGCCTAAAAAATCATTTTAACTGAGGAAGCTGCAAGAAAATCAGCAAAACGCTTCTTTGTCATACATACTACTTTTCACATAGTATTGTATGTATACATTATTATTATTATTATTATTGATTCCTAATTATTTTACTCAATAAAAGATCTTACGCATTCATATTCTATTGGATTTGTCATTCAGTTTATACACACATAGAGATATGTATATATTGCTTTGGGAGCCTGTCACGGACCCCTTTTTCTCAGGGTTTTGAGCTATTGAGCTACCAGACTTCTTGGCTCCAGTAATGGATTATCTGTATAAACACCTCTATTTTATTTGTAAACCTGTTTTGTTCCATTGTTTGCCAGATTAAGCTAATCACATCAGGAAGAGTGGGGGTCAATTATCAGACTGTCAGATTAAGTTAATCAAGTCTGATATGTACTCGAGATGGCAGGATGTGTATTGGAGTTAATCTTATTGATCTCAGGATGTGGGGTCATCTCCTGTAATTGTCTGCCATCCCCCTTGCATTGTTGTGCTGTGTACACCCCCTCTGAATCTCTTATAAATACTGTGGTCATTTAAAAAAATAAAGCAGTTCACTGGAAGAGACATAGTAATTGTGTATCTCTGAGGGGGTCAGGGACCACATGGAGGCCTGCAGAGCAGAGGTGATCATGGAAAAAAGGAGCCTCATCTACAGTATGCTGGGGCGGCAAAGGCAACGGATTGCCATAGACGAAATGGCAATTTCTCTAAATCAGCGAATGGTTTCCCTTGGGCTCCAGCCGGGTGAGAAGCTAGTAGAACGACTTGAGGACCTGGCGTGGTTGTAGCTTGACTTGGAACTTGAGTATGTGGACCTAATGCTTCCAACTACTGCATCACAATGGCCCTCCTTCTACACACTTGGGCTGATGGAAGGGCTTCCTGATGTGCTGCAGGGTGATGCAAAGAGTGGTCTGGGAACCGCAGAGCACTGGGAAATTCTATTGGTACAACGCCAAAAGGACGTGGAAATAGACCCAGAGAAAGAAGAGGAGAAATTGCTCAGACAGTTGGACCATAAAGAAATGGAGTTGGTAAAAGAGTTTCATAAACTGCTTGAGGAGGTGGGCCCAGGTGGAACCTGGCTCAAGTACTTGGAGCTACCCCATGCTACCCATCCTGAGATAGCAGAGGATAAACCGCAAGAGGGAATGGACTGTTGGCTATACCCCTATCAGGTGGAGGAAGGAAACCAGAAGGTACCTGCAGATCTGACCGCTACAGAACAGGCAAGGTCAGAGGGACTGCTGGGAACTCACCAGGATTGGGAGGCCGGGAGAACAGTCCAGACCCTGGTAGATGCAAGACTGGGGAGCAGTGTAAAGCAGCATTAGCAACTGGGATATGGCCAACAAACATAAAAGTTCCAGCCGCTAACCAAGCGCGAGGAGCTGGAGACTAAACTGTAGGCAGAGAAAGGTGCAAGCCCTGAGAGTCTGCCCAACTACCCATGGATTGTCACCTGTCCTGAACCACAGACCGCTGATGTCCAGGCGCCAAGGCTGACAGTGAGGGAGAGTGTGATGCCAGATTGGGGCATCCGGCTATCAGGAGAGAGGGCGTCCTCTGAAACCTTGAAACTCTTGCACAGCATGGATCAGGTGGATCCACATAAGTGTGGTAGTTCAGGTGAGGGCACTAGCCCTGAGACCCTGATGAAGGAGCAAATTGAGACTCCACTCCGAAACCATGCACAGTTACCAGCAAGGCTGATGGGGATTGCTTCAGTCCAGGCAGAGTTAAATAATATGGGCAAACGGCCTACAGTACCAGAGGACCAAGCACATCATACCCTAACTTCAGCCCTGGGGGATACTCACCCTAAGGAGCTACTGACCCAGTGAAGTCTGCTACCCCGGGTGAGCCTCAGCCAGGAAGGGTCTCCATCCAGAGACCCTAATCCTGAGTCCTGCTCTGTTTTTCCCCAAACATGTCTTGACAACTAACCATGAGGACATTGTGCGGGCGGGGAAGTGCTTTTTTCCCCATCTGAGCTGCTCCCTAGATGGGATACCCGAGAGCGACTACCTGCCTCTGAAAAAGGAGGTAGCAGTATGCTCCTGTATGGGATCCTAGTTTCTGAGACCCTGGGTGTGTCCCCAAGGTTGATTACTGCAATTTGGGGTGGGCTGTTGCAAGAATTCGGGTTAGAGACTGTGGACACTTTCCTGAAGGATGGGCCACCACCCCCAGACTGGGAAAACCTACTACTCCCTCCAGGAGGAAGTCATGAACTGGGATTTATGCAGTGGCAATTTGGACCAACATGTTTCCTTCTTTGGATGGGAACTTGGACTTGACTATGGGCTGCAGTTCAAGCCTATCATCCATCAGGATCATAGCCCCAGAAGAGCTGTCTGGAAGGGGGGAGGGGAGTAATGTCACAGACCCCTTTTTCTCAGGGTATTGGGCTATTGAGCCACCAGACTTCTTGGCTCCAGCAATGGACTATCTGTATAAACACTAGGAGGTAGTGATAGGATTTTTGTGTGGTTGGGTTCGATCGTACCGCAACCCGTGTAAGCCTTAGCGCTCAAGGGATCCTATCTGCGTAATGATGACCTCAATAGAAAGACTATAATAACAAAAGTTCTCAATATATAAGAGGGGCTTTCGTGTACGTTGGTCTGATGTGCAGCTATTCCCGAAAGCACTGTTCACGCCGGTGCTTTATGGATACATAAAAGAGTTTTGTTGTGGGAATGTCTGTAAAGTGCACAATCATAAGTGTATTTAACACAAAGTTTCCGGCTGATGTTCTCTGTTTAAGTATATGCCGTATATGTTGGTGTTACTCCATGGTACTTGAGTCCATGTGGGGCGGTGATATTATTTAGTCTGATGCTGTGTACTTTTCGAGTGTGCGTGTCGGGTGTTCCCCAAAGCATAAGTACTTCAGACCATTTTCATGGATAAAAATATATTTATTTGGTAAAAATTCCGGTTTGATTCTGGTACAGAAATCCAGTGATAAAAATCGTAAAATCAATAGATAGTCAAACAAGTGTTAGACGCGTTTCGCTGCTGTGATCTGCAGCTTCCTCAGTGACAAATAAATTCCTACAGGAGGAGATTGATAGAAGTATGCATAAGTATACATGGTCCTTAGTGTACAAATTTATCAAAAACAATACATTTGTAACAGTACAATATATTGGATAGGGATGGATCGGTGGTGGGTACAGGATTATATACATTTGTACTAATAAATTATGGCCCTTATAGAATGGTGAAGTACTTCAGTATGTCTAGAGGAAGGATGTATGAAATCATCCTACAGGGGTATATTGACGTGATTGGCATAATTGCTTTGTACTGCGGTAATCCGACTATGGCTACATTTGACGGAAAAAATGCATTTATAGATACATATAAAGTAAAAAGTATAAATGTCTATGCATAAAATATATACAGGGGTGGGAAAACCGATATAGAAAAATATTCCCTTTTGAGGCATAAAATATAAAGGTATGAAATATTAAAAATAAAAGCAACACCCATATTGTTAAGCGAATAAAAATACCCGCCCTGATGTTTGTAAAATAACATAAATATGCAAATGTGTGTACACACAAACATGCCCGCACATACATATATACACACATACACGCACACATATATACACATATATATGTACATACATATGCACACATATATATATACATATATATATATATATATATACATATATATATATATATATATATATACACACACGCACATACACACATAAACATACACACATATGCACATATATACATATATACACACACACACCCGGGAACGTTTAGGCACACACGTAGAGTATTTTAATGATATGCTAGATGTTTTGGGGATAAGCTAGTACAATACACATACATGCATATATATATATGAGCACCAACACCTAAATATACATACAAACCTATACATATTTATATATACACACACCTATATACATGAATATATACATACATATATATACACATATCTATACACATATATACATATACATATATATACATACATACACACACGTACACAAATACACATATATATATATATATATATATATATATATATATATATACACTCGTACGTGTCCCTCTATACATATGTGGTTAGGAGGGAAGAAAGTTGAGTTAGCTGTGTGTACCTGTGAGTGTGGTAGTTCCAGTGTGTAGAGGCCAAGGTAAAGTGAATCTGGCCCATGGGCCTCTTATTCCTGTATGTAGAAGCCTAGATGTAGTGAATTGGGCCCTAAGGTCTCTTATCCCACTACTGTGGCTAGGTGTGGAAATGCATGCAAATGTAGCCATAGTCGGATTACCGCAGTACAAAGCAATTATGCCCAATCACGTCAATATACCCCTGTAGGATGATTTCATACATCCTTCCTCTAGACATACTGAAGTACTTCACCATTCTTCAAGGGCCATAATTTATTAGTACAAATGTATATAATCCTGTACCCACCACCGATCCATCCCTATCCAATATATTGTACTGTTACAAATGTATTGTTTTTGATAAATTTGTACACTAAGGACCATGTATACTTATGCATACTCCTATCAATCTCCTCCTGTAGGAATTTATTTGTCACTGAGGAAGCTGCAGATCACAGCAGCGAAACGCGTCTTACACTTGTTTGACTATCTATTGATTTTACGATTTTTATCACTGGATTTCTGTACCAGAATCAAACCGGAATTTTTACCAAATAAATATATTTTTATCCATGAAAATGGTCTGAAGTACTTATGCTTTGGGGAACCCCGACACGCACACTCGAAAAGTACACAGCATCAGCATATACTTAAACAGAGAACATCAGCCGGAAACTTTGTGTTAAATACACTTATGATTGTGCGCTTTACAGACATTCCCACAACAAAACTCTTTTATGTATCTGTATAAACACATCTATTGTATTTGTAAACCTGCTTTGTTCCATTGTTTGCCAGATAGATAACCTGTAGTCCATAGCAGGTGGCTCTGGGCTTGGCTCTCTACTTACAGATCGTCACAGAGCCAATGTTTTATTGAAAAGTAGTAAAGGTCTTTCCATTTCACCCCATGGAGGCACCAAAGATCTGACTCGATACGGACAATCTTAAACGCGTTTTTGATGTTAGACTTTGACAGCCAACATTGTGGGCCCATGCTGGTAATCAAGGTAGTGACAATGACTTAATATTCTGGTGCTTATTCCAGAAAAACATGTGCAGGAAACAATAGGCTATCTCAGTCTTTATGTGACTAAAATGTAACCTTTATTTTGGCATTTAAAATTAAATAATAATAAATAAGGGGAATTGTTAAAACATCACAACCACAACCCCCCACAGCAAAATCCAATACTAATATACTGATGGTGTATATTCTATTATTTGAGTGCCTTCTTATATACCATCAATTGTGTCCAATTCTTGAAAGGGAGCCACAGTAAATGTTTATCTAAGGTTGTATCTGCTTCTTTATAATTGTAGTGATTTCTGATATTTATAGAGCAATATTTATTTAAAAAAGGCTCTCTGATGTGCCTTATTTAGAATGGCCATGTACTGAGCTATACATTCAACTCCTAAAGTGCACTATTGACTGTAACCATTTCAGTTTTAAACACTGTTGTAAGTGTTGTCCATTGTGTTACTATATATTTCAGAATTATTCTGATTGCAATTAGTCCCAATGTATCAGCATTAAAATTAGGAGACATGCAGTCTCAAGACCATATGTACTTTTCAAAACCTGTGTAATCACTATGTATACTGACAGGCATACAGAGTTATAATATGTACACACTCTCTGTCTCTGCCGGCAATTAGGGGACAGATGGTCGACTGGATGCTCTCACAGGCCAGTGAGAAAATATTAACAGGTGCCTCAACAACTGCATGGCCCTATTTCCTTAAGTGTCTCCTGGACAGGCAGAGCAGATAGGGACAGTTGACTGATGCCTGTCACAGGGCTGTTCCAGAGGGCGTCTATTCGGCCATCTGTCCCCAATACAGAAAATTTCACTGAATGGGCTAAGTCTTATACCAAAAAAATAAATAAAATCTTATTAGCATAAGGTTTGGGTGTCAGAAGGTAAGGGAGTAACTCATAATTTATTGTCAGTACAAAAATCAATGGAGATTTATTCCTTACTTTTCGGCTTTATCGTGAAGTTCACTGGTAGCAGTGACACGTAGGAGTTATCTCACAATATTTTAGGGATGGGGGATTAACATAGCTAGGTGGAATTTGTTGTGCCACTACAGCACCCACTATTGTTTTTTCAGGGGCTAGCATAGGGCCCTCTAGTGGTAGAGTGTCAAATGTCTGATAATAAATTTGAAAGTGGATCACTGGCACTATTTCTAAGCTATACAGGTTCATGGTACTACTGATACCAGTAGATATACATTTTCATTTTACCACAGCCATCTCAATTACATATAATATTACATGTCAACGCTACACCAGATCAGATTTCTAAGGCAGCATCCAATTATTCTAGCATTACATTAAAAAAACAATATAATCTATACATATGAGTAAGAGAATAAAGCATTATAAATATTTGATGTAATGTGTATTATTCACCACCCTATATAAAGCTTGGTTATTAATCCACATGGGCGTAGGAGCCCAAACATATCTGGGGGGTACAATTTAAAGATACCAAAAAAATATGGCCTTGAGTGGTACAATTCAACCCTACGCCCCTGTTAATCCATATGTTACTGCTGCTATGAAAATGCAAGAAAAGAGAAAAATTTAAATATACTTACCATTACGTTCATTTCTTAGATAATGTATATTCTATGCAAATACATTATGTTACATGTCTAATGGCAGCAGTAAAACTGTCTCCATCCCCATATTTGGATTTTGGGAACAAGACTGTCCTACAGATGAAGGAGAGGCCTTATATAAGGAGGAAAAATATGTTCATGTACTGTGCAAGTGGGATAAGCTAAAACCATAAGTTAATGCTACAGTGGAACATATCCAGGAACATATATAGCTTTTTTTTTTCTCTGAAGTTCTCAATCACTGCCCAGTTAACAGAAAGACCCTTCAATGATATTAACATAGAAAAAAAATTAAGAAAATATACAAAATATTGACTAGGTTAAAGACAGTACACTTTGTAGATTACATTTTATATTATTTAAATAAAAATACAGTTCTATTTTCATTTTGGCTTTTATGTGATTAATAATTAATTTCTAGATAGCTGTGAAAGCATTACATTTCATAGCAATTTGACCTAAAAGAAGGTCTTCTGACCAGTTTAGACATGCAATTGTACAAATCTTTTACTTTTCATATTTTGTATTGTTGTAGGCTTCTATCACTATTTTTTACCCACAATAAGCTTAACTAATTAGTAGCATGTAGCCTTTTACTGGAATGATTACACTTATCAACTAATCCGACACAGTGTCCCATTAGGTTCAAACAATTCTGCCTTATTTTGAGTTGGCTAGTTCATGCATATCCAACCTGTGCTGTCCTTAAAGGCTGCATGCTCAGTGGCATGCCCACATTAAACACATTAGAATGGCATTGAAACAGGTTTTCTAACCTTTTTTTATAAATTCAAAATTTATGCACAAATGTATTATCTCCTTGTTAACTGTTTTATCAAATAATTATTTAAAAAAATGTTATAATTGTTTCTTTTGTTAAATTTACTGTTTGCTGAATTGATTGTAAACACTAATAATTGCAGTGATGTTGTACTTTAAGGTTGTGAGCATTGGTACTGTATAGTAAAATGTTATAAACATGTTTCACAGCTGGACATTTATGCAGGCGGAAAAAATAAAAAACAGCTGTGACGTTATTTGTAATATGTATTCTATGTAAATACATTACATTTTAAGCCATTATTTTCTGCAACCTCCTACTAGATAAAGGACATCTAGGTGTATGTGACACAAGGAAACCCCTCATGCATTAATTTTTTGTAATACAGGCAATTGCTATCAAAACCTACTGTAAGTGAAAGGAAAAATCTGCCACAGTACAATGTAAGTAAAAAAACAAATAATAACTCAGGGTGCTGAGGAATTGTTAAAATTATATTTTACACTACATAAAACATATGGGTTTTTTTGTTATATTTTGCTTCATTATATGGATTTCAATACTATTTTTCTCACTTTGTTTTGTACACAGAAAAATATTACTAAAAATAACTATACATATTTTATAAATTTACCTTAAAACTACTAATTTATACCTTATATGTTGGTAACTGGATGAAAGGTGAGAAAAATTAACATTATTGTGATTTACATCTCATAGAGAAATAGGCTTCTTTAATATTTCAAAATCAAACATAAATAAGTTTAAAAAAAAGCATTGTAAAAATGCTTGATTGCATTGCCTATCAACCTATAACTTAATTAATTAGTTGAGAAATAAAGTGTAACAATACCAGAAGATTCCATATGTATTTATATTTGTTTTACTTCTTTTGAATAAGCTGCAAATTATAAATAATAATTAACAAAATAAACAAAAAATAATAATTACATACAGTACTTGTAGACAGATAAAATAATATGGAAAAAAGATAAAGATTTCTCAAACTACATGCTTTCCATCATAGATAAGAAGAGGTATAATACCCCACTAAGAGAGTAGCATAATGGAGTAAAAACATTTTAACATGTAGAAACCTTTTTTTGTGAGACTCTCAAATAGGGCATTGTGGAATTGTTTCCTTATGTTACGGCCTAAATACATTTACTGGAAATGTAAAGTATGGTCCATTTTTGTTCTTGATTTTATTACACAGTGGTCTCATCATTCACCTTCATTACTGGAGTATTGAGCTGAAATTCCTCCATGTTTCTTCTATCTATTGCAGGGATTTTAGCCAGATTTGGGGCATCTCTTAGAAAGCCTTCCAGGAAGGAGGACTCCACGAGTTCATAGGCCTAACTTTCCATCCTATCACTGTATATTAGTTTGTTCAATTTTGTAATGGTGTGAATGGCATGATGGGAACTCACTTTTTATAGATGGTGTGTATTGATCTAATAAAGGGGACTATTTTAGGTACTCTCTTTCCTGTATTGAAGTTAATATTCATGAACAGGTGTTAAGCACATTAGGGTTAGTTTCTAACTAGCAGTAAAATAAAATATAACTTTTAATAATGTAACCCGCATAGCCAATGGATACAGAATGCTAATAAAATGTTAGCTAGCTGCACTGAAAAATTGAAGAAAATCCTTTAAGGTTTCAAACACCACCATGGTGGCTAAAGATACAGCATATACTATGGTTGCCATATTGTGTGACCAGGGTTGCCACAAGAAATCTGGACCCCAATTTTTCATCTCCTTTGAAACCATTGCAGTCTATCTTGGTAGGGATGTGGAAAAAGCTATGTGGCCAAATGGTGGAATTTCAACATGTCATTTGTCATTTTACTGTGATACAGAAGTTTGTGGATACTGTGACATAATTACTGGAAAGTGGTTGGTGGATTATATTAGTGCAATTTTGGCATATAAAAATGATCTGTAAATAAATGTGGTAAATAGAGTAACTGTTAAAATAAATTGTATAGTCTAGTTATTCCATATGGTATAGAGGGGACTTGAGTGGTTATCTAAACTAACAATGGGCACTGTAACCCTTAATTTTGGATGCAGATTTTTTTTACTCTAAATGTTTAGATGTATTCTATTGACTCAAGCCCGCAATTTACAGCCTCCACACAAAAACCATACCTTTTTAAGTAGGACTTCAGAGCGCATAATTAAATGAGCTGGCAATATTTAAGCAAGCCCGTAATTTACTTCTTCATGTTTGTGGGTTTGAGACTGTTGTGCAATTAATTCTAAAGTCTTTCCATGCCTTCCCATGTTTTTTAAAGTACAGCAGTGTGTGTTTAATTGCTGCCACAGCAATACTAAGTGTTTGAAAAAGTATTTGCTAATCCTATTCAGTACTCATAATATTTTTGACAGAAACTTGATACTTTTTTCAGTTGCGGGTCTAATAGAATATATATTTTGTGTAACTTTAATTAATTAGCACTCGTAACATTCGAGCTGTGCTAAAACCAATGGAGTTCTGAGTCCAAATTTGCATCCTTGGCTGGCCAGTAGTGATTGTGGGTGGGTAACTCGCAATCAGGATGCGAGTAGCTAATAGATAGAAATAGAATAAGTGTAGTTTTCAATGTGTAGACATTTAGGGCCCAATGTTAGCAGTTCTGAAAGTAACAAGCATGACATCAGTTTTAGAGAAAATGTTACTTGTACCAGACTTTACTTGTTCTTTGGACTTCCATAGTGGATCTCTATAGCACTGGTTGTTGTAATGATCCTTCTGTGTGTTGTTTCATTATTTAATTCTGTAGTAGTATTTTTAAATCTTTAAATACTTGAAAGACTTCAGTGGTCATTTAAGTAAATCTCACTTATTGTTTGAGCTCCTGTGCCTTCTAATCCCCTGTGTCTTTCAGTGTAGTCCTCTGTTTCTTCCCTGAGACCTCCACTTCAAAGCTAATCCTAATCCATCTCTCTAACTCACATTCTCACTCAACCCTCTCTATTAGTTCACCTTTCAGTCTATATCCTCCTGTTATCTCCAGATCTTCTACTCTAGCTTGTCTTACACCTTTGAACACCTTTCTCACTCCACTCCTCTGAATCTTCTCTCTAGTCTCAGGCACTTCACTCTTGATGCTTTCACTGAAACTCTGATCTCCTCTTGGTGTCCTCTTTCTGATTTATCTACTTATTTTCACTCTCTGTCTTCCCTCTGGCAACATCTCTTCACTCCTGTATTTCTTTGGTACTTCCCTCTCTTAACACTGATATCCCTCTCACCTTTGGATGTCCCATCTCTTTCACTTTGATTCTCCTTTCCTTCCCTTTGTTAACATCACACTGATTACCCTCATTGAACTACTTCCCCCTCTGACTCTAATGCTCTTGCCTGTGTTTACTCTTATCCTGCTTGATCTTTCTCCAATTGTTATCCACTCTCATATTCTCACTCCCCTCTAAACACCCATTATTTTATATTCTGATCATCCCTTACTTTCTGTTAACTCTACAAAGACCAGTTAGGAGGTTATAGTTTAATTCTTTGCTAGCTTTACTATACCTATGTAATCTTGTGTACTGTTATATCAGGCTTTGAAATAGCAACGATAATTGCTTTCTATTAAGATTTATGTACCTCATGCAGGTAGATTTCTATAGAAATCATAGAACCCAATTGCATATTACTGCAATTGGGTTCTATGTACAATCACACACAGTACAATATCATTTTATTTGTATTCCCTATTAGCTAAATTGTTGCACACTAGCATATCCTTTTAATGGACCCCTTTTCCTGTTCCTGGATCATAGCCTATTGAGCCACCATAAATGACAGAACGCTTGGCTCCAGCCACTGGACTATGTGCATAAACACATCCATTGTTTTGTAATCTGTTTTGTCCCATTGTTTGCCAGATAAAGTTAATATACTCTTTTTAAGAGGTCTGGACCACTCATGGAGACAGCATTATGTGTATTTGGAGGTTGGTCTATTGTTCACAGGTGCCAAACAGGATGCAAGACTATTAGACCCCATGCAGAGTCAATATCCTGTGTTTGTCTGCCACTCCCTGTCATTGTTGTGTTGTATACACCCCCTGTATTTAACCCCTATAAATATTGTTGACTTTCCCCCCAAAAAGCCATTCCCTGCTGAGACATATAGAAATAGTATGTTCAATTATTTGCTCCTGGTGGCTGTGATACTGATCCTATCTCCACCCTGCAAGTAACTTGTCCTGGTCACTACCACAGGAAGGTTACTGAGACTCCTGGAAGTGCTGATTCCTGATTGAGAGACCCTGACTGATACAGAAGCCAGATATTAGGGTACTGTGCCGAGATTTCCAAGATTTCCAAGAACCCAACGGTTCTTGTGGGTAGTTAACAGGTAGATATAGCAGGTGGCCCTGTACAGCAATAGCCCCTACAATCTACGAGCCTTTGTTTTTAATGTTTTCTAACATTTTGGAATGTTTAGTGTATATCAATAAAGTTTATCATTAGTTCCCTTATTTTCCATTCAAACTGGTGTATAAACAGTGCTACATCTGGCATTATTGCACTGCATTAAAAATCTAATTATTAAACTAGAGATTTAGTGAATCACATGGCGATCTGAGTAGCGCTATTGCATGATGAGCCTTGTGGCTTATTGCAAGTCATTTGAGTGAGCCCACCCTGTTGTTTGTGAATACATCTGAGGAATGTGCTTTAAGGAAACACTATCATCATTGGTCTTTAAAATTATGCATTGTATCTTGCATCATGAAATACCTTTTAGCCCAACTAAAAATTATAATTTATTACTGGTTTACGAATTTCTCTTTATTTACATTGAAGGGGGACCTTGTGGTTTTCCCTAAATCCTCAAATTTATAAAATGGTCTCACTAGGTGAACTGGACAGTAAGCTAGCTGTGACTCTCCCCTGTGATTCTGCATAATACATATTCTAAAGCAAAAACAACTTGCTATTTTATATATTGTTATTGCCACACAATAGAATAGGTCTGCAGAATGATCTCAGAAGTTTTCAAGATTCCTGTCTGTGGTACTTCACTCAAATCTTAATCAAGTGCCTATCCCCAAAAAAACATTTTCCAAAAAAAGTTATTATTTTTTTACATGTAACAGAGAATGCACAATAGATACAACAAAACTGGGTCATGTGGAAAAAAAGCTTTGTATTGCAAGCTGACTTCCTCTATAAAATAAAATTACTGTATATGGTAGGTGCTTTAATTTTGCAGTTGTGTTATGGATTGCAAGTGGGTGACATTCACAGTATTATTATTTGCTAAACTGTGTGTTAAATTTAATAAATCATACCCAAGCAAAACAATTGTTAGAAGACTTAGGTGCAATAAATCAATATTATAGCTGTGGAAACAATGATACAACCAAATCAATATTTTAAATTCCTTAGTAGCATTGTGTTCTCTTTACAGTATATGTAATTATTTTAGCAAGGCTATAGATCAAGTAAATGAACAGCAGCTCTCCAGAAAATATAATTTTCACAAATCTCCAAGCACCAACTGTGATTTCAATTATGCTGTTAATGTTTATCCGTGTTGTGTTACTTATTACAGGCAGTAAAATGGCTAATCAAGTTCAGAGGTTAAAGTGACTATTTGCTCACATTTAGTGGGAAGGAGAAATTGACCTTAGGAAGGAACAGTGACCAGACAGTTTGCTGATACTCATAATGTGCACCATGTGAAATGAAAAAAAAACTAGACACTCAAATATCTAAGACACAAGAAAGAAATAATGATTACCATGATACAGATGGGATAAAACACATTCTACTTGCTTAGACTGACTGAGTTTAGTAAGAAAGTAAGAAACTGATTTTTTCTTTCCATTCAGGTCAAAGGAGTTGAATATCACATTGGCATATTACAAAGCTGAAATGCAGAATATATATATATATATATATATATATATTCCCCATATATGTATTTACCTGATGATGTCGGATGCTGTTTCCACTCTATCTGCATCTGCTGTTATTATTCAAACTGAGGGTTCCATCTCATGTAGTATTGCTTGAGACTTGATAAAGGGAGGTTAAGCCTCTCAAAAGCTTGTCGTTATAAATAAGACGTTTGCCCAATACAAAAGGTATTAAATTATATTGCAATACTCATTATTAATCTATATATATATATGGATTAATAATTAATAAATTACTATATATATATATATATATATATATATATATATATATATAAACATGTCAAGAAGAGGAATAGTGTCCTGCCTCAATTAATGCTATTGCTGTTTATTTATTAAAGGTATTTATATGTTTCCTGGGTTTCAAATGTTTGGCAAGAAACAGGCAGTGATTATCAGACAAATAGATAAGTTCAGTGTACTTACAAAGTTATGGACAGGAGAGTGAATTTCAGCTTTGCACGCCTACAGGAAGCTTACATTACCAAGTATGCAGAGGAAATGCAGCTAGGTATGGAGTTTGACCTTTCAAAGGAAGAACTTGCTGCAGGATGGACTTTCATGGTTGGGTGGGGTCTAAGCTCACAACTGAATAAAAGCACACGGATACAGAGATAAAGAGACTACATATGCCAGGCTGCTTTGTAACACAGGAACGCCAGGGTATGATACAAATGTATCTGCTTTCTACTGATTGGCCATAACAAATTATGAATTTTATGCTAATCCTAGCAGATTTTTTTAGGGGTGTCAACTGACAAAAGTCTCAGCTTGCAAACTGAAAAGATTTAACAAACATCAGAGCAAGTTTGTAAATGTTTATTTTGGTATTTTTTCATGCAAAAAATGTTTGCATCTATGCAGATGCATTCATAATCCAGGTAACTTAAATATGCCTTCAAGCACCATCATTTTCTATAGCTGTAAGGGTACAGTAAGTAAACTACAAAGGTGAAGGTAAGATACACAGAAATAGGACTACAATAAAATGCACTAAAGCAACAGTTATTTTGAGGTCCTTACTCAAGAGCTTACAATTAGTAAAATGTTTGCCTGGATGACCAAAGCAATACATGTTCTCCATTGATAAACTCAAAGTAATATTTATGTAGGGAAAGGATTGGCATGTTCATTTTTTCCAGTTCCAAACAGAAGGGTTAGCAACCTCGGTTACATGAGCACAGATAGTAAATATTACTGCTGTTCTTATTGTTATTTATAACTAGCAAATTGACCGTGAAAAAATGACGGCAATGAAATTGTAAGTGAGCTAATGCTGTTTGGTGTATAATAATCAAATAAATAATACATTAATAAATAATATACTTTACCTATTTTGAAGTAATATATGCAGGAAGCATTCTGTTGAAGAGCTGACAATCTGTTTTGATGTTGCTGCAGCATTAGTGGTGTGGAGCTGCTGTGTAAGCGTGATGAATGTGTGCAGTGTAATAGTGTGTGTGCGCGAGACGAAACCGTTAGCGTAGCTGTGTACTTCTGCATTGTTCTAAAATGGTGGCAAATGTGTGGTATGCGTCTGTAGCGGAATATCCGTAGGTGTTTTGTGGTGTTTTGCGTGTTTCTTGTAGTGTTTTGCGTGTTTAGTGCTGTAGCCTCATTTTTGTTTTGTTCGGCGGCCATTTTTTCTCTCACTTAGAGAATTTTTCAGTGTCTAAACTCTTTTATTTTGAGTTAAATTAAGGTGTAACTTCATTTTGTGAGGTCCTAGATGCTCCCTCTTGCTGTAGGTAAGCTTTTTATGTATGAGTTGTGTGTATTTATTGTGTTTTTGAATTTTTCATGTCCGCGGGTTGCCGCCGATTTTTGCAAGGTCATAATGGGTGGTAACGTGTCTCGTATGTTATTTGCGTTATGACGTGAAGTTTGCGAGGGTCGCAGTTGCTGGCAAGGAGCGCCTTCGGCTACGCGAGCCTGCAAGCGTGAGCAACAACTCGTATTCTCACAACTATATATGTGATATCAATAATAAATTAAACATTTTTGATATTGTCAATAATATGTCAACATATATTCATTATTTCAGTACAATGAAGAACACTATGCAAATATAGTAGAAGCATAATCTTGTTGAAACATGACAAATCCGGCTTGTCCAACATAATTACTAAACAAAACATCTCTGAAATTTGCTCACCAGCATTTCCTTTGAGATAAAAAATTCCAGTGGGGCTCGTCATATGGAAAGGTTGGACAACCATGTGATAATTAGAGAAAGGAAAGTAATGATATCAGTATAATCAGCCTATTGCAGGAAAAACATATATAGAAAATTACCACACAGTAAAATTACCATACAGTATTTTTTACATGTATGACTTAAAGATTATTATTATAACAATTTTGTTCTAATATTTACAGGGGTAAAGTACAAAGAAAAAATAAATACAATATAAAAAAATGGAAAGTCCTGTCATTAAGTTTAAAATCTCACATATATGGTGCTTTTTTTCAAAGCACCTTATAAGATAAAAAATTCACAAACGTACAGATAGATAAGACAGAAGGTGAAATCATTAAAAGAACAAAACAAGTGCTTGGCAAGTAAATGAAAAAAAGGAGAGTACAGAGTTAATTAGTGATTACGTTTGTTGGTGTATCAGCTGCAAAAAATGGAGGTGATAATGCTAAACCTGCACTATAAAGTAACACCAACCATTAGTGGGAGGGCATGTTATATTAGTTCAGAGGCTGAAGAAAGATGGTGGTATGTGAAGCTCTAGGTGTAGAGGCAAAAAAAAACAAGTTAAGTAGAAGATGGAAAATGACAGTTGCAGAGTTAATCTGCTAAGTGCATAGTATGAGCCCCAAAGATGAATTTGTTTTTATGGGTGACACCCATAAGTGTTAGTGATATTTTAAAAGGCTGATGAAGTCTTTTGAAGTTATAAAATGTCACACAATATAATTTCTCTTTGCTTCTATTTAATTATTCTAACATGTTGTTGAGTAATTGACATTGCAGATGTTTGACATGTGTTATCTTATTTTTTTTATGAAAGCTTTGAGGAGTCTAAAAATGATTTAATGGGCTAGGTCTACTTCAATATACATCTACCATTCTTTCTCCAAGGCTATCACGCAATATTGACTTCATATTTCAATGGCAACATATTTCAAAGCTAATTATGATTTAAGTATCCTTTCTTTCATATTTGTCTACACAATACACATATTATTGTTATCTTCACGGTCAAGTGTCTTATTGTTGGCACAATATGGTTTTAAGTTTCTTGTGTATAATTCTTCTGTTAATACTAAGCAACAGCTACCACTTACAAAACTTGGCAACAACTGAAGAAACTGTACATAATTGGAAGACACAAGATAAAAATAATACATTTTTAAGGTTGGGTTTGTGCATGAGCACCTGTATCCAATTATTACCTTTAAAGGTAGGCAGGAGAACAGGATTTAAGCAAATACTTCTTTTATCTGGATTATTTCTGCACATAGCAATTACTAATATTTTTTCAAATGAAATTTGAGGGATCTTAGTTCACAACCTCCATTCATAACTAGTATGCTCTAATAATATTCCCTTAAACTCTAAATACACTATTACATATCTCTCTGGACTTTGAGTATGTTTGTACACATGGTGTTTGTTTCTAACCTTCCCCCATCAGTCAAATCTGAGTGCCACCCAACACTCTATTCATCGAAAAAATAGAACTGACTTTATGTTATTCTTTGGTATGAGCATGATCTTAAGTATTTCCTCAACATTCTCACCGGAACAATTAAGGATGCTAGGGACTTAAGCTTTATAAGTGTGAGAATCACACAACTCTGCAAGTTTTGTTGGGGGGAGGGACATGATAGGCAAGTTACATGCCACATCTCAGTAAAATGTGCCAGTTAACTGAGAACAACAATACATACTAAGTTGTTGGGTTATCTGGACCATGTGAGTACCTTCAAAGTACCTGCATATGACATGCTCTACACTTAGGCCTATGAGGGCTGCCAGCTGTCCAGGATTTGTAACTGTATATGCATGAGGTGGAATAATCAGAATGGAAATGACTGACTCAGTTGTAATAAAACAGAAACAATCTCAATATCGAGAGATACTGAAATCCTGGACTATGGGCAGCCCTCGCACAACCATCTTACCGACTGCTGATCTAATCCATACTTCCGGGTTATATTGTCATTTGTAATGTGTCACTGGGTCAGCAATGCTTTACTACATACAGTGGATCCTTGGTGCTTAACCTTAATCCTACCAGACGGCTTGATGAGTACCAAAAATTCTGAGTACCAAACTCTCATAAGGAGTAATGTAAACTGGTATTTAGCAAGCACGATGAGTACCAAGGTGAAGCGACAAGTACCACATTTTTTTTGCTTATCCAGATGCATTGAATACTACCAATATCATATTGCTGAGTAGACTTGCCCAGGTTCTCACCACTAGGCATATGTGTCCAGATATTGATTATTACTACCAACGACTTGAAACTAAATGTCCTTTTAAAGTTTATTCTTTGTCTTGCCCTCCTTCCTCTGCCTTTTGTTGCCATACACCTTTTTCATAGGTTTACTTTCAGTATAAAATAATTTTACAAAAAGCAGTCATTTCACGTCACTGAGCATGAAATAATCTGCACAGTTTAAAAATATTAAGAATTGTGATGTTATACATTTTATCTATCTATCTATCTTATAAAATGGAGATCCTGCATAATAAATGCCATCAACTTCTTATATTCTTTGATTTAAAGTCAATGGAGTTGCAGTTACATAATTCTAACTATTAGTATACCTATATATACATACTGTATGCATTATATTCTAATCCAACAGCATATGTTGCAGGGTTAGGCCAAACCCAACTCAAATGAACAATCAGTAATGGAACGCATCAGGGATGCCCGTTATCTCCCCTAATATTCAATTTAATGATTGAGCCGTTATTACAAACTATAAAAACTACAGACAACAGTAATGGCATTTCCATCAAAAAAGAAACATTCAGGTTAATGGCGTTTGACGATGATGTTCTCCTGACCATGACTGAACCAGGAAATTCTCTTGTAAATTTATACAACACTTTAAACAGATTTAGTCATATATCATACTGTAAAGTAAATATGCTAAAGTCTCAAGTGTTGACACTAAATTTAACAAAAGCTGAGTGTAGAACACTCAAAGCTAAATTCCTGTTAGACTGGCGATCAAATAAAGTTACACATCTGGGTATTATTTTCACTCAAGATATAAAACAACTCATAAAATTAAATTACAACAAATTATTATGTAAAATAAAGGAAGTAATGAAATCATGGAAACTTAATTTTCACTCAATGTCTGGAAGAATAGCCGCGGTCAAAATGTCGATTTTACCCAGAATAAATTATCTGATGAATGCAATAAAATGGTCAATAGGTAAAGATAAGACGAAATGGTATCAATTAGAAGAGGCATCTCTGGTGAGAGGTTCTCTCCTAGAGTTGCTATGGCATAATCCTATGGGCAGTGATAATACAATAGCATCCTCTAGGATTGTTTCAAAAGGTATAGGTTTTTGGAATAAATTGAATAATAGACTGGCTTTATCCCTTTATCCGAGCCCTTTGATACCTTTACAATCTCTAGATGTTAGTGATGATAATCCAAGTAAAGTTAATTGAAACCATTGGGGAATTACAAAATGACAAGATTTATATTATAGAGTATACTCTTTGAAAGAACTGGGTCAAAAATATGGCCTTCCCTCAAACAAGTGGTTGGAATACAACAGGGTCAAACCATGCCTGGGAAGACTTAAAATACTCCAAACCCTGAGTCGATAGCTATCAACATTTGAACAAATGTGTAATGTTAAACAGAATACACACTTAATTTCCAAATGTTTTCAAATACTTTGACTAAAGATAGAACAGAGTAAGTAAATAAAACAATGGGAGAAAGAAAGAAATTTGAGTTGGTCAGAGATGCAACGGACTCAAGCCTTTCGAGATACTGATAGATATATCGAGAATTCTGCTTACAGGGAAATTTATTTCAAAACACTGTAAAGATGGTATTACGTACCAGCTGTGATAGCTACATTTATTGATAAAAATAGATTAAATAAATGCTGGAGAGAATGCAATAAAGTTGGAACTTTAAAACATATATGGTGGGATTGTATTAAGATGCAACAGTTAATGAAAGAGGGTTTTGAATATCTCTCCACAAATTTAAATAGACAAATTAGGCCCGTTATAGAAATTATGTTATTCCATATTTTCCCTAAAGGGATAATCCAGAAAGAAAAAACATACTTAATTCAATACTTTATGGTAGCCAAAAAACTGATATCCTTCAATTGGAAACAAGTTTCTATTTCTACATGGAAATTTGTAGTAGATGAAGTCAACTCTATTAGATCTCTTGAAAGAGAATTCATGCAGTTGCATTATTTACCTGTAGATAAAGCCAAATGGTCCCTCTGAGACAGACTCAATGCCCCTTGATATGAAGCTGGAGGTTGCCGACTGGCGGTTGTTCCCTCTCTCCCTGATGCAATTCTTCTCAATGTTTGTTATGTTTTTTTGTATAATGTCAAACGTTTCTTTTTCCTTTTCTTTTTTTTTTCTCTTTTTTCTTTCTTTTGATGTTTAGATATTTTATATTAATGTAAACAGACCAAATGGAATTATAGATAGAAGTCTATTCAATGTCTATATGTTTTGTTTCGTATTGTCAAAATAAAAAAAATTGTGAGAGTAAAGTATATATATATATTCATGTAGATATGTAGATATATAGATCTATATATATATATATATATATATATATATATATATATATATATATATATAATTGAAGAGTGAAGCAGCCGTGAATGTCCAGTAATCTAGTAATTTAGTAATTATTAATCAATATATATATATATATATATATATATAGATTGATAATGAGTATTGCAATATAATTTGATACCTTCTGCATTGGACAAACAATATATTTATAATGATAAGCTTTCGAGAGGCTTAACCTCCCTTTATCAAGTCTCAAGCAATACTACATGTGATGGGACCCTCAGTTTGAATAATAACAGCAGCTGCAGATAGAGTGGAAACAGCATCTGACATCATCAGGTAAATACATATATGGGGAATAAACACAACATAGCAAATGAACCATATATACACATATACATCAATATATACATGAAAAAGCAGTGCACTGTAGTCCACAGTGATATCTTTCCTGTTGGACAAACACCTCACTAAGGCCCTCATTCAATTGCAATTTGGCCAATTGAATAGGGCTCTAAATAAGCACATAACATATATTTTTTAAAGAAGTTTTTAGTTGGTAAGCATCTAGCCAAAAGCAAGGTTTTCACTAACTAAAAAACTTCTTAAAAAATTATGCTTTGTGCTTATTTAAAGCCCTATTCAATTGGCCAAATCGCAATTGAATGAGGCCCTAAGAGTGCTAAGTCTGTATAGTATAAAAAGAAAAAAAAAATCACATGAAATTCTGATAATGTGTTAGAAAGCCCAAATCTATATTAAGTCCTGAGTTTCTTTATTTCAAATGCTTTTCTCTCTTGGATGCTTTTAAATTTTCCTCTGAGTATTTTGACTTTTAAGTTTTGGATGGAGTGATCATTCTGGCTAAAATGGTGTCCTACTGGGCTACAATAACTGTCTTCATTATGTTTTCTTATTGAATGCCTGTGTAAATTCATCCTTAAATGCATTTTTGGGCTTCTCCAATGTAACAGCCTGTGTCACATAAAGTACATTGTATTATATAAACCACATTTGACGATGTACATGAATATGATCCTTTGATGTTATAGGTCTTGTTGTTATGTGTGGCTGTATCATCATTACAAATGTGTTGGCATAATTTACAGGCACGTTTGTTACAAGGTTTAGTTCCATTTTTTGTATTCAGTTGTTCATTGGCCAATTTTCTGCTGACAAGTTTTTGTTTCAGGTTTGATGGTTGTTTAAATGCAAGGATGGGAGGTTTTGGGAATATACATTTTCATTATCTTCAATTAGTAATGGTTGTAAATCTTTGATTATTTTCCAAATTTTCTCTAAAATTGGATGGTATGTGGTCACTAGAGGTATACGTGAAGTCGTTTCTTTTGTTTTGTAGTTTAATAGGTGTTCTGGAGGTATTTTGATGGCAGTTGATATTTTTTGGTTAATAATACGGGGTTTGTAACCCTTTTGTTTGAAAGATTCAGACAGTGTTTTTAAATGTTTATCACGGTCCCCAGTGTTTGAGCAAATCCGATGGTATCTAATAGCTTGATTATGGATGATGGCTTGTTTGGTGTGGGAGGGATGGAAACTGGAGCTGTGTAGGTAATTACATCTGTCTGTAGGTTTCCTATATATAGATGAGTGGATTTACCTGATAAGGTCAGATTCTGTTTCCACTCTATCTGCATCTGCTGTTATTATTCAAACTGAGGGTTCCATCTCATGTAGTATTGCTTGAGACTTGAAAAAGGGAGGCTAAGCTTCTCGAAAGCTCGTCATTATAAATATAATGTTTGTCCAATACAAAAGGTATCAAATTATATTGCAATACTCATTATTAATCTATATATATATATATTGATTAATAATTACTAAATTACTATATATATATATATATAAAATATATATATATGTATGTATTACTTAATTATAAACACTATACATTCCTTTTTCTATATTATAATAAAATATAAATCTGTCTAAGATCAATCTTTCTATTGTCCTTTTTTTCTTTTGAGTAGAAGAAGAGTGCTACCTTTGCTAGCTTTTGTCTAAACTGATTCAACCAGCAATCATGGACAACCAGAGATACATTTATGCATAAGACAACTTACCACCAGCCAAGTGTTTAGGTAACATTTGAAAACATTATCCACAATAATAGCTAATTTAATGCAAGATACTGTAAGTCTCATGACTGTTGATTTTCCATTACCTACATACTCTATCTATCTATCTATCTATCTATCTATCTATCTATCTATCTTTTTCATTGTATTAACAAAGATAAAATAAATTAGATTTGTCACATATTTGAGACTTACCATATCTTGCATCAAATTACTGTGTAAATCTAGATCTAGGGAATTAAGTAGCAGAGGACACACACATTTAAAGGGATAGTAAACTCACTGTAGGTGCTGTGCAGGATGTTATAGAGTAAGGTTGTATGTATAAGGAAAAGCAAGTGCTGTTATTGAACTGACTGTACGAGTTGCGTTACAAGCGTTTATGATTGGTTTGTTTACATCATGCGGTGCAGCCCCTCTGTTTCCGGCTAGTAAACGTGCGTTGATGCTGTCATCGGTGGGGAAAAAAGGAAGAGAGAGTCCCTTTAAGTAAACCTAGGGCAGCAAAATAAATAAATAAATAAATACAGTACATTACTGGAAACAGCTCAACAAAAATATATTATCTTAAGTAATACAAACATATAAATAATCATGACATAGTTCATAGTCCTCTATTTGTTTTTAAAAGTTCTACTCATTTTCTCCTAACCTCCATTTAAATGGGAACAGCAGCTGCTCAGTAAAAGGGAAATATCTTTCTTTGGTTGGAACTGAACAACATGGACCAGGATGCATTTTGTGTATTCAGAACTCCTGAAGGGTTTTGTTTTCCTTTAGATGAGAGAGATTAGATTTGATAACCCTAATGTGTATTCTTTATTTTGCCTTATTTAATACATGTATAAAAATATGCTGGGTGGAGTAACAGTCATAAATCATTCATTAATATGTAGCTTTATATGAATTGTTATCTATTATTTGTTAATTTAATTGCAAAGTACATTGATGCCACCCTGTGGTTACTAGTTGAAATAATGGATGTTACAGGACTTTTTAAATGATGTTTAGGTATTGCCTAGATTATATTTAATATAATACATTTATAGAACAATGTACAGTGATTACCTTTCTAGCGATGTACTTTTCTTAAAAGAAATATTGCATAACCAGTTCTTCCTGTATAAATGATCCAGTACTTGATGCAGATAATATACTTCACTATTAACAAATCACCATATTGTAGCTGTACATAGAGTAAACATAATAATGTAGTCAGTCTCTTCACATCCAATGAGTGCAGATTAATGTTAATGTTAAAATAGTGTTAATATAATTTTTATTTGTGATTGATGACAAAGATTAAAGCAAAGTCCTTCAACATATATATTATTCTCAGAAACGGCGGAAATGTTCTCTGTGGTTGTAATGGCTTTTCTTTATTCACTTTTCCATAGCAAACTCAGAGTATCTGTATTATTCACTAATACATTTGATGTTTGTCCCAGTTAACCAGTAATCATGATTGATTCAATTTCCTAATACAGTCATATGAATTATATAACTTTACTGATACTAGGGTAACTATTTCTTCACTGTGGATGGCACAAGTAAGCAAAAAGAGATTCTCTGTAAGTGGGTTACTATGCCCATAGAACATATCCACTTTGGTTAGTTTGTACTCAGACTTTGTTTTTTGTCTGGATGCAAATGACCCTTGGGTTTTGGTCTCCCTAAACATTATAGGGGGCTCTAGATGTTAGATTCCTTGCTCACTGTGCCTTAGGCAGTATGGCTAAACCTGATTGACCAGGACCAAAAAGACCTAAATGAACATCTGAAGCTTGCTGTTTCTCTTGATCAGGGAAGAATTTCCTGTTATTTGGGGCTGCATCACTCTTTTGAGTGAGACCAGAATGATATGGTATAGAATATTTCTTCCTTGTGAAAGATACAAATGAGCAAAAAGAGGCTATACTCTGCATGGGTTACTATGTCCATAGAACAAACCCAGTTAGGTTAGTTTGTTCTGAGATTGAGTGCCTCTGACTTTGTTCTAGGTTTTTTTAAACTTTCTTTTTCCACAGACTAGAACTACAAATGTTTGACCACAACTACCGGTGCTATCATTATTCAATTGTCCAAATCACAATCACAGAAGCCTGTAATGGAGCCTGTAAAAAGTTACAGATATTTAATTGGCTAAAAAAATCACTGCGGTTGTCAAAAACAAAACTCCGTCCTATCTCCTCATTTGATGTTTTAAGCCCGTAAATTTTACCAGTGCTAAAGATGCCAAATCCATATTCAATTGCAACAATTCAACAAGCCCACAATTGCCTTCAAACCTCTAAATGGCAAATGTATCAAAAAATTCTACCAGTACTAGATAGGACTCGCAAGGGGGTTAAACGCCTGTTCATAACACTGTAAAAGCAAATGTAAACACACTACTGTACTTTAAAATACTGGGAAAGCAATGTAATAAATACAACAGTCTCAAGCTTACAAATCTGCAATAAAAAATATTTTTTTTATGTTTTATTTACTTGTTATATTGATCCCAGGAATTAAGGAGTTAATACATAGCAGGCCACCCACGTGGACTGGAACAGTTGATTTATTCATTTTTATTGATTTCTACATTTCTGGATTGAGAGCCCAATCACAAATCGTACTTCTAAACACTAATTAATTGTAGTCTAAACTCCATATTTTACTGACACCATGATGACGGTCTAATTTATTATTGACTTTTTCTAAATTGTAACTTATGGGGGCCATAGTGTTTTTAAAAAATAATTAGTAGAAGTGATAAACTTAAAATTGTTAATTTTAATATATTCTATACACAGCATTGAAAGTGTGTATAACATACAATAATAGACAGTAAACATACAGTAAAAATACTTTTAAATATGCAGTACTCTGCGCTCATTGGTATATAAATCTCCAAAAATATATTTCTTCAATCAACAATTTAATCAAGTAAACAAATACGTATGGTGACTTCTAATTAATATTTTTTTTCTTAGTTAGTGGATGTTGGCCTGGTTTTGCGCCTTAACAAATTTTGAATCCAGCCTTCCAAAATAAATGAATATATTATCTAATGATGGTGCAATCACATTTTCTCCATGGTAGACGTGTCAACCAAATGATTGTATTATGTAGTCTTAATTCGGGTTATTATTAAGGTTTTATTAGCATAGCTAACTAGAATAATCAAGAGCCCTATTAAATTCCAAGCCAGTAACTCCAATATGAAGCTTGCAATGGCTGCAGGCTTGAAATCTGGCCGAATTACAGTGCTATTAAATTAGAAAGGCTGCGAACTACGAGCTGGAGACGCTAAATTGTAAACCAGTTGTCAGCCGTTGGAGTTGCGGACTAGAACGTAATCAATTAAGCAAGCCCGTAGTTACGGGTTTAGATGGAGCCAATGGAAACAGAGATTGTCAGCATTGCGTCACAGAAAAATGGAGGATAGATTTCAAAGTCCTACGGGGTTCAATTACAAGTTACGATCGAACCCACATTCCAGTCATGATGCAATATTAATAAAGCCTCAAATATAATATTCTATCACATGCGAGTTAAAGTATATGTATTAAAACATTGATTGTCGGGATCAATATAACACAATAATTATACATGAAATCAAGTACTTTTGTGGGCCGAATTGCGGGCTTGAGAATGTTGTGTTATTAATTCTAACACCTAACATCACTTTCCCTTTTCATATTAGTACAGTAGTGTTTTTATTTGCTTTACGAGTGATACGTATTGGACTTTACCCCTCCTCTTGTACACATGTTGGCCTTGGGCTCCATTTGTGTGTTACGGGCTTGCTCTCGAGTGACTTTGTTGCAATTTAATAGCTAAATTTAAAACGTAGCGTTACCGGATTGACGGATCAAAGAATTTACGTCCGTGAAGTTCAACGTTGCTCAACCCCTAGGCTTTTTTCATCCTTGCTGCGTCTTAATCCGCAAGTCATCTGCGGCCTGTGTCACTGGGCTAATTTAATAGCAAAAAGCACTAAGATCTATGTTACGTGCTACATTTTAACACGTAGCCCGAATTTAATAGGGCTGCAAATTCCTTACAAGCAATAAAAATACGAGCAGATACTATATCTTTCAATAGATAACTAGATAGTACACTTTCTGAGTACAATCTTCTCTTTCCCACGTTAAAGCTAATCACTTATTCCTGACACAGTGGCCCTGTGGAGGCAAGGAAATATGTTCACATTGATTCTGATGTTAAAATAGTTTGGACCACTAAAAGACCTACGCTAGTTGATGTCATCATAGGAACAGTTTGAAAGTGTGGGTTTTTTACATTGCTAGACATTACTGCAGGTACATGTAATGCTGGTTCCAGGAAATCCAGAATAAGACAGAATCAAGTGGTCTATAAACTTGTGCCACTTTTAACATTTATGCCTGTGCGTGTATTTTCATGTTTTACTAAATGTAATGTTCAACAATACTATGCAATGGTTGACCTTTGCTTGCTCTCTTTACATAATACTTATATACTAAAAGAATTAATTGGATGGCAGAAACTATGCATATCTCAATTGGTGTAAGCTTCTTAAAATAACGTTTGATTTTTATTTTCACAAATTGAATACAATAGATTCTGGTGTCCTTTCTCCTTCCTGTGTAGTTAATTTGGTTGTACTCAGAGATAATGAATGTCTTCTTTGGTGTGAAGACCAAGGCTTTTGACGATATAGGGAGCCATCTAGTGCATGAGTCCTATAAGAGTCTAGGACAGTGGCGGCTGGTGACTTTTCAAGTTGGAGGGGCGACAGGGCGAAACATAGCCACTCCCCCTTTTTCAAACCACACCCATTTTTATAACTCTTTCCCCTGACGTCATGATGACCTTTATAAGCCCTGCCCAATGACCTTATACTTGTAAAGCCCATTGAAATACATGATCACCAATGCAGAAATGTCAAGAAGTAAAGTAACAATGTGTTAAATTCATTGGTATACAATATAGATTGAAAAAACTCATATGACAAGACTACAGCAATATCATAATTGCACCTATACGCATTAACAGAAAAATTAAAGGAGTGACACCTACCATTAGTCGGGTCTTCTTCTCAGGGTATTCACGTTCAGTAAGTTGACCAACGAGTAGAAACAAATCTGCAGCCACATAGGGTTTGCACCTGGGGTTGAAAGAAAACAAGCAAATCAATCAGACCATTCAAGAACAAAACCCTACTTAAAAAACATTAAACGACCAAGTGGAACCATATAGGCCCCAAACATACCTTAGAAGACCAAGTGGAACCATATAAGCCTCAAACATATCTTAGAAGACCAAGTGTGACCATAGGTCCCAAACATACCTTAGAAGACCAAGTGGAACTATATAGGCCCCAAACATACCTTAGAAGACCAAGTGGAACCATATAGGCCTCAAACATACCTTAGAAGACCAAGTGTGACCATAGGCCCCAAACATACCTTAGAAGACCAATCAGCACTGTATAGGCCCCAAACATACCTTAGAAGACCAAGTGTGACCATATAGGCCTCAAACATACCTTAGAAGACCAAGTGTGACCATATAGGCCTCAAACATACCGTAGAAGACCAAGTGTGACCATATAGGCCTCAAACATACCTTAGAAGACCAAGTGTGACCATAGGCCCCAAACATACATTAGAAGACCAAGTGGAACTATATAGGCCCCAAACATACCTTAGAAGACCAAGTGTGACCATAGACCCCAAACATACCTTAGAAGACCAAGTGGAACTATATAGGCCCCAAACATACCTTAGAAGACCAAGTGTGACCATAGGCCCCAAACATACCTTAGAAGACCAAGTGGAACTATATAGGCCCCAAACATACCTTAGAAGACCAAGTGTGACCATAGGCCCCAAACATACCTTAGAAGACCAATCAGCACTGTATAGGCCCAAACCAGTGGATCTTGGGATTCAATAAAACAACAACATTTCACTTCTGTTTAGACAACACAATAATCAATGTCAAACAAACACGTTGAATTAGCATATGGATAACCATATGAGCAGTAACGCCACGCCAAGGCTTCAACAATTGTTACTGACCATTCACACACCTTTCATAGCTCCTTCAATATGCACACCCACACACCATTCATACTTTACTTACCACTAGTTATTTTTGGTAGTGAGGTGGTGCCATTTCTGAGAACTTTACGTACCCTTGAAGGTGCCTCCAATTCCTTCAAACCAATGCATTCAACCGCTACAGGGCCATGGTGCTTTTTAAATACCTTTTTATCCTCTTCAATGTGGAGAAGCATCTTTCTGGTTCTTTAGTAGTCTTCGGTGTTGTAAGCAGGATTCCTTATAGCTTCACTCACTCTGTTAAATTATGTGGATTAAATTGATGGTAAAGTTGCTGCAGAGCAACAGCACTTGTACAGACATGGAATTCTGGCTTCCCGTACACAAGTGACAGCTACCCTTGGAAGTGCCTCCAATTCCTTCAAACCACGCCAAGGCTTCAACAATTGTTACTGACCATGCACACACCTTTCATAGCTCCTTCCATATGCACACCCACACACCGTTCATACTTTACTTACCACTAGTTATGTTTGGTAGTGTGAGGTGGTGCTACTTAACGCAGTTTATCTTTGCACACCCTGGGGGTATGCATTCTTCTTTGCTTCAATCACTTGTATTTAAATTTTGCACGGTGATCTTTCAAAGAACAAAACTTCTCAATGTTTTTTTCATTGAAGTCTGGGATCTCGGAAATCAGTTGCTTTTCCATTGAGAGCATCGCCAATGCATTCAACCGCTCCAGGGACATGGTGCTTCTTAAAAAGGTTTTTATCCTCTTCAATGTGGAGAAGCATCTTTCTGATTCTGCAGTGGTCATCGGTGTTGTAATCAGGATTCTTAATAATTTCACTGTCTCTGTGAAATCATTCTGCAGATTAAATTGATGTAAAAGTTTGTGCAGAGCAACAGCACTTGTACAAGCATGAAAATCTGTCTTCCCATACAGAAGTGACAGCTCAGTGCGTAATTGTTCCTTCTTCAGTATTGGATATGCTTGCACGGTGTCTTCCAGAGCTTGGGTTGGAAAGCAAGTGTCATGATATAAGTCACTTTGAACAAGTTTGGCACTGACTAGGTGATTTGAAAATGAAAAACGTTCTTTTGCATGAACCACCACTATGTCACATACCTCTCTTGAAAGTTGTCTCAAGGTTGAGATCTCCGCACTCCGTCTGTTGACTGTTACATCGCTCGGTAAACTTGCTTCTATCTCTTCAACAGAATTACGGATTTTCTGGATGCTGGCGACAAAGTCTTCTGTGACTTTTTTGATATAAACAGTATCCGTGTCTCGCTTCTGAAGGATGTCAACATGTGGCATTATTAAATGAAATAATTTAAGGAAGTAAAGGAACTCCCTGTCTTCCAGCATTCCAATGAAACCTGCGGCTTCACATATAGATGTTTGATCAAAGTTTAGACATGCTTCAATTGTCTGGAAACACTCAAGTAGCGCATCTCTGTTCTCGTAGATGACGTTCACGGTCCTAACGTTGAAGTTCCATCGTGTCGGTGCACCTCTTGGAAGTCTTCTACCAACTACCTCATCCAGAACTCCAGTCCTTTTTGGAGAGCGTGAAAAAAAGATGGTATGCCGCCTATGTTTGAAAAAAAAACTCGAACTCTTCCAATCCTTGAAACTGCTTTCTCCATTATTAGGTTCAGTTGGTGAGCATAGCAATGGACGTAGTGTGCGTTCGGGTACACGTCTTTTATTTTTCTTTGAACTCCTCCTTGATCTCCACGCATCACACTGGCACCATCGTAGCTTTGAGCTATAAGTTTCTTCTTGTCTTCTGGCTCTGGGAGAACAGTATTCAGTGTTTCCAGCACAACAGCAGCAATCGAGTCTGCATCCGTTGATTTCATTTCCGTGAAGCCATCAAATCTTTCCACCACTTGATGCTTCTTGTCAATGTAGCGATAGACTACAACGCACTGTGTCCTAGCGGAAATATCGGTTGTTTCATCTGCTTGGATTGCCACAAACTGGGCTTCCTTAAGCTCTTGGTGAATCACTTCCTTAATAACTTCATGCATGCAGTCCAGTAGCTCATTCTGCACGGTTTTGGACGTGCCCTTAAACACAGTTGCAGTCTTCAAATGCTGTTCCATTGCACTATCGATACTGCCAACCAAATCCACCAGGCCTCGAAACACTCCTGGATTTAGCGATGTTTCACTCTCGTCGTGTCCTCTTAATGCCAGTTCAAAAGCGCCACAAAAGCGAACACAATCAATTATCTTGGAAAGGATGTACCTGTTCTTAGCCACTTCTTGGTTGTGTTTTTGAATACTGACTTGGTATCCTTGGTCCAGTTGAAATGCAATGTTCGCCTGTCCAAGCATCTCAAACTTGATCCTGTTATCCAAGTGAGCTTTAGAACTTTTGTGTTTCGCCAATTTGTCAGCTAGATGTTTTACGTCAGTCACTCCAGTTTTGGTCCAAGCAGCGTCACCAACAAATAGGATGCATGGGAAACAATATAAGGCCTTCCTAGAAACGCTTCCACAAAGCCAGTCGTTCTTCTTGTACCAATCAGTATTGAAAGTACGGATATATTGCTTCCTTCTATCTCTTGCGATTTGCTGCAGATTTATCTCTGGTTGGTCAGGTCCTAACTGTTTTACTTCCACCTTCTCCTCATAGGTTAGGGTGCCAAAAGGCTTCACAAGTAGAGAGTCAATAGTATTCATTTCTGATACCAATAGAAGAAAGAGATCACGGTATATTAATTTATATTATGTCACAAAATTACTTTAAAATAACAGTGTGTTGAATTCATTGGTATACATTACAGATTGCAAACCCTTATGTGACAAGAGTACATCAACATCAAATTTGCACCTATACGCATGGACAGAAAATTAAAAGCAATGATACTCACCAACAGTTGACTCTCCTTCTCGGGGTATTCACGTCCAGTAAGTCAACCAACGAGTCCAAACAAATCTGCTTTCACAGATAGTTTGCACCTGGGAAGTGATAGAAAACAACAACAAAAACATTAGAACGTTCAAGACCCAAACCTTAACTTTTAAAACCTTAAAAGACCAAGTGTGACCATATAGGCCCCAACCGCACCTTAAAAACCCTAAATAACAAATTGGGACCATATAGGCCCCAACTGCACCGTAAAACCCCTAAATAACAAATTGGGACCATATAGGCCCCAACCGCACCTTAATAACCTTAAATAACAAAGTGGGACCATGTAGGCCCCAACCGCACCTTAAAAACCCTAAATAACAAAGTGGGACCATGTAGGCCCCAACCGCACCTTAAAAACCCTAAATAACAAATTGGGACCATATAGGCCCCAACCGCACCTTAAAAACCCTAAATAACAAATTGGGACCATATAGGCCCCAACCGCACCTTAAAAACCCTAAATAACAAATTGGGACCATGTAGGCCCCAACCGCACCTTAAAAACCCTAAATAACAAATTGGGACCATGTAGGCCCCAACCGCACCTTAAAAACCCTAAATAACAAAGTGGGACCATGTAGGCCCCAACCGCACCTTAAAAACCCTAAAAAACAAATTGGGACCATATAGGCCCCATCCGCACCTTAAAAACCTTAAATAACAAATTGGGACCATATAGGCCCCAACCGCACCTTAAAAACCTTAAATAACAAATTGGGACCATATATATATATATATATATATATATATATATATCAATTGATATCAATATATCTCAATAAATAAATAAATAAATATATATATATATATATATATATATATATATATATATATAAATAAATAATCAATATATAAATCAATCAATACATAAATATATATATATATATATAACTCAATATATATATATATATATATCTCAAACAATAATCAATATATAAATCAATCAATATATAAATATATATATATATATATATCAATATATCTATCAATCAATCAATCAATATATATATATATATATATATATTTATATATATATCAATATATATATATCAATATATATAAATATATATAAATATATATATATATATATAAATATATATATATATATATATAAATATATATAAATAAATATATATATATATATATATATATATATATATATCACACACACACACATAAAAAATACACATAAATATACATAAAACAATATATATTAATTGATATTTATTATTTGATTAATTGATGTACTTTATAACTTATTTTATTATATTGTTCATGTATTTCTATTACGCATTATTTTTTATACATATTACAGTGCTATTTTTTGGCTATACATGTTACAGGATATTATCCTGTAACATGTATATCACATAAATAGCCCTGTAATATGTATAATACATACAGGGTCAAACAAGTTCACACTAACCTTTTTTTCCCTTACAGGCTTCCATACCTGCTTGCTGATTTGCTAATTTTTTAAAGACTCTCATTGGTTGAAATCGATGTCAATCAAAAATTTCAGCCAATCAGAGTCCTTCAAAAATTAGTATATAAAGCAGACCGTGGGAAAAAATCAATTAATCGCGGGTGGGGCTCCTTGTAGGAGGAGCTCTGTTAGTTTGTTTTTTTTTTTTTTTAGAGCGTCGGTTTTTTTTTTGGTGGATGCCTCTTTCAATGGGCCAGAATGGATGGATGGACAATGGCTTCAATCAAGATTGGATTATTTTTGGACAATGGCTTCAATCAAGATTGGATTATTTATTTGACCAGTGGCTTCAATCAACATTGGATTATTTATTTGACCAGTGGCTTCAATCAACATTGGATTATTTATTTGACCAGTGGCTTCAATCAACATTGGATTATTTATTTGACATGGGCTTCAATAAACATTGGATTTTATGACATGGGCTTCAATCAACATTGGATTATTATGACTATCCAGGTCATAGAGGACAGAAGGCCAACGCTGGAGGGGTCAATTTGACAGGTAAGTATGTGCTGTTGTTTATTTTATTTTTATTATTGTTTGTTTAACATGCTGTTTACTTTATTTGTATAATTGTATTAATGTTTTTACTGTATTGTTTTTCCCTTACCTTATTTTTATTTTATCTTTAAAAGTGACAGGCACATGCACATGCCTGTTACTTCTAAAAATGGAATAAAAATAGGGGGGGGGGTGTGCTAGGTAGGTAGTTGGATCAGGGTGGGGTCGGTCACGCTCAGGCGCCCATCGGTCGGTCAGTGGCCGCGTAGGCCACGATCAGGGATGGCACAGGCCTCATGGGGGTGAACATCCACCCCATGTGGCCTGTGCAACCCCGCTCACCGCCCGAATACCCCGATCACAGTGATCGGGGTAATCGGGCGGTGGCATAGCATAGGCCACATCGGGACGGTAGTGATCGGGCCTCGCGGGTGGGACAGGCGAGATGGAGGTGATCAGGGGTGGCACAGGCCTCATCAAGGGGGTGATCCGATCACCCCCATGTGGGCCTGTGCCACCCCGCTCACCACCTGACTACCCCGATCCCGTGATCGGGGTAATCGGGCGGTGGCATCGCATAGGGCAGGCCTGATCGGGGGTGGCACAGGCCACATGGGGGTGATGGCTGGGGGTGGCACCAAGCATTGCAGGCCTAGGGTCGTCGGTGGTAGGTAAGTTGGTGGGTGGCTGGGTAGGTGGCAGGCCACGCAGGCATAGTGGGGTAATTGGGTGACCCTACCTTTTATTAGGGGCTACTAGGGGTTTGGTTTGGCCAGGGGAAGTGCAGGTGCCAGGTAGACTTACTGTTAGGCAGGCTGCAGAGCAGATGTGAGTAGTTTCAGCCAGGGAGGTCTCTCAGTCTCAGCGTGACCAGGGTCAGGAAACAGAAAGGGGGAAGGGACAGGCAACTGGTGGTTTTATTCACTGTATCAGTCAATCAAAAAGTAAACTCGAGGCCCTATTAGCTGGCGGGCGCTCAGGGCTAACGGTCTGGGTGGGTTTACAATGTTCTCTTAGCAACTGTACAAAGTTCCATCATTGATTGGTCAATGATGGAAGACTGTCAGTCATTAAATTGATATTTATGACCGCCCATGCATATCGTCACTGTGATGGTGGGCGGCATGCATTAACGGTCAGGGGGCCAGGCCAGGCCTCATTGAAGAGAAGAGTCTAAAGGTTAGTGTACTTTACTAGTGTAATATAATCACACAGGGTGCAGGGGGCTACAATAGATACACAGCAGCATTAGTTTATGTAGCGCAAGGGGTTATCTTAAAGTGACAGTGTCCCTGGGAATAGTTAACTAACTTTACTTCATTTTATTACTGTATTAAGACTTGAATGATGATGTACACCTTATATTTAATTGCTTTTGGGTTATTACTAATACATTGTTGTGTTTTTTTATTGCAGGGTCACGAAAATATTTGGGGGGGCGTTTGCCCTGACGCCCCAATGGACGGGCCGCCCCTGGTCTAGGATTGCTTAACTCACTAATTTTTATCATTTGACCAAAGTCAAAGTTTGCTTCTCTGAATGTACTTTTAAATGGAAAATAGTCTCTTTTCACATCATCCGCAAACTAAAACAAATGTGACCTTCCTTTCCATAGATAGTGGTAGTAATTGTCCTAGCAAACCTGTATTACACATCAGGTGGGTTGCATCTGGAATGGGCAGATGAATATCCTCACAATTTTGTTATCTGCATTAACCTTGGTAGATTGTTGACTAATTCTATTTGGCACAAATCAGTGACTGGATTTTAGCCATTCCCTACTAATCAACTCCTTTTGTATCTTGGTGTTTAAATCTGAATTGTTATACATCCTTCAGCCTATGTTGTCATAAGCGGTTAATCCGTTCAAAACACTTTGGATAAAAGTGCTATAAAAAGCTGAATAAATAAATGTGTTATCTACAGTTTGCTGCAAGTATATTTTTAAAGCCATTGTAGCTTTTGTTTTATGTTTACTGGCAGAACTGTTTAAAGTTGTAAATGCTAATAGATATGTGTCTTACCTCATTCACGCTTAGTGTTGTCACCTCTGTTTTATTTGTCCATGGATTGGTAAATTGGGTGAAAGAATAAGGATAATTTTGGACAAACCCACACCAGTCATTTATAATTTATACTGTAAATACAAATGCTTTAAATGTATTTACTTTATTCTCAAGAAATACAGTAGTGTACAGTTAACTATACATGGTAAGTTTCCATATATCAGTGTTTTATTGTACTTTAAACTAACACTGTAGTAGTATGTCTATAGCATTTTTTATTTGAAAAACTCCTCTTGGAAATGGGTAAATCAATTAGTAAGTAAAAAATTGATAGATTATCACATTTATTTTATATTATTTTCTGTAGTGAGCGTGTCAGATTTGTTCTTGCTGATGTTTTAAGCTCTCACAATGGAAATGTTGATTAACAGAGTGCTTTCAGTATGTTTAGTTATGTGGAAAAGGCAACATCCCACTGAGATAGTATATTATTATTATAATTATTATTATTATTATCATTTATTTTAATGCGCCGACATATTCGTAGCGCTGTACAAGGGGAGATAACCTGGAAAAATACAATATTAACAACTGAATAAAATGGAGGGTTTTGAGCTTAGAATCATTGTAGAAAGTGCTTTTTCCCAAAGCATCCTACAAGATTGGAAACTCTCTACTTACAATCTAATGGGAATGGAAAACACAGAAATCTGGAGAAGAAAAAGTAAGTAATAGCAAGGGTCAGGAAGAAGGTGAAAGTTTGCTTAGGTGGGAAGATGTGAAAACTTGGAAAGAGTTAACTTTTAGTGGTGGAGGGTACATTTTAGACATAAAGGAGCAAAATTGAAACACATGGATTAAGGACAGAGTTAGCAGCCCTGGGGCTGAGTATGATAGATGAGAGGTGGGACTGGATGAGGGGTCAGGGTTAGGAGATATAACTCCAGCAGCAAGATAGTATATCATTTAAACAGCTGAAATAACATGATCATGCTTATGGTTTTCTTGGTTAGGAACATTTTATCACTATCGAATTTAGTTCTTCAAAACACTGTACTCTAAATATAGGAAGGCTGCTGCATTTGAAATCTGAAATTAATTCACAACTCTTTTAAAACAAATTACAGTATTTAGGTTTACTAAATTCTTCACAGTATACAAACCATGTACAACATAAAGTGTCCTATAACATGAATACAGAGCATTTTCCAAGTCACTAGAACAAAATGGTGATAGAAATCATAATGTTAATTGATTATCTTGAGCTTCAAATTCTGAATCTATATTACAGCTATGGTATATAATTTATTCCCTGGGAATGTATTGTATTATGTTTAGCTTATCCAAGAAGCACAGTGTTTTCAGAACTTGAAGTACAGTATGTACTCTTTTTCTTTTAAGTACAAAATATTTCTAATTAAACAAATACTGTGATTAGCCATTTCTAATTTAATTTTACAATAATTCTCTATATATTCTATATTAATGTTGGAAAATGATGGGAATCAAATTGTAAGTGAGCTAATGCTGTTTGGTGTATGGTAATGAACTAAATAATACATTAATAAAGGATTATACTTTACCTATTTTGAAGTAATAAATATAGGAAGCATTATGCTAAAGAGCTGACAATCTGTTTTCATGTTGCTGCAGTGTACAATGTGTGTTTTGAGTGCTGTGGAGCTGCTGTGTAAGTGTGAGCAATGTGTGCAGTGTGTAGTGTAAATAGTGTGCGTGCCCGAGTAAAATCCATTAGGGTAGCTGTGTACTTCCGCATTATGTAAGTTAGTGTTGTAAAATGGCGCCTAATGTGTGGTACGCGGCTGTTGCTGATTTAGCGTCCTCGTTCTTGGATCTCGTCTGGCTTTTTCGGAAAATCTGTATGTGTTTGGTGGTGTTTTGCGTGTTTAGGGTCCTGTAGCCTCGTTTTGTTTTTTTTCGGCGGCCATTTTTTTCTCTCGCTTAGGTTATTTTTGGGTATCTAAACTCTTCAATTTGGACTTAAATGGAGGTGTAACTTCACTGGCAGAGGTCCTGGGTGCCCCCTCTTACTGTGTGTAAGCCTTTTATGTGTTTGTTGTGTGTATTTATTGTGTTTTGAATGTTTTGAGGTTCGCGCGGGTCGGCCGTTAAAGTCGTAATTTTGCGAGGTCGGAATGTTTTCTTTTTCTAAGTCCCGCATCTCGTATTTCTGTGTAGTAAGTCCATAAATGTTCGGCGCTTCATGCCAGCAAATCGAGGGCCGCAGCGTTAGCAACAACTTTTGACAAGTTATGACAACTATATATGTGATATATTCTATTTCTATACAATATTGTGTATAATATATCATAAATATAGTTTTTGCATTTGTAAATGCTGTGTAGAAATGTGCTATTATTAATAAACACTTACTGTATAAATAAGTGTATGGTAAATACTAGTGGTGTGTATAATGACCAAGCCTAGGGACGAACATTATCAGGGGGTCTGTAGACTGCCGGGAGTTGCTAGTGCACTACCATGGAACAGTGTAGAAATGCATGTTTGTAGTGATATATCTCTCCATAAGTCTACCAGACATATTGTACAATATATACACCCACATACACTTAATATTTTATTCTATATTTATCATAACGAAAGAGTGGCCTAGGAGATCATGAAACATAAAAAACACATACAACAATAATTTTTTTCAGCATGTTTAAAGAAGTACTTGGGGTTATATAAAGCAAAAATACAATAAACATACATGTTATATAAAATATTAAAAATAACTGAAATATTATTATTATTAAAATATATGAAATATTAAATTCATGCTTGGGAAAAATATAATTTAACCTCTTATAAAAACTTTGCAACTCGTGGATATCACATTTTAATAAAGATGATAATAAACAAAACCCAAATATCTAATTAAAAATACAAAGGAATAGGAATGGATGTAATATTAAAACTTAAATTACTAAATGACTCAGACATCCTTAGCTGTCATTTTATCTTTATAATAGCTTGACAATAAACAATTAAATGAAATGGTGCACAGTCATAAACCAATTATATAAATGACAATACGCTCACTGTAAAATAATTATCTTAAAGGAACCTGATAGCCGTAATTTTTTTTTTATAATTTTGTTTCACTTGTAATTAATAAACACGGACTGGATGTGGAATTTAATTTAAAATGTCACTTCTAGATTACTGAAAATGGATTGGCAAATATTGTCTGTGCTATAGATAGGAAATAAAACATGAAATAACTCACTAATTAAATATATTGCATACCACATGTAAACATCAGTAACATGGGCGTAGGAATAAAAAAACGATCTGGGGGGATAGGGTTTTAAAAATAAGATCCAAGTATTGAATGAGCAACTACAGTTATTAAGTAAATACAAATATATATATATATATATATATATATATATATATATATATATATATATATATATATATATATATATATAATTACACACATATATATATATTTTTTTATTTTATTTATTTATTTTATCATGTATAGATGGGGAGCTCATAGCAGAGAGGTCAGACTAATTACTGTCCACAAGGGAAGAAACTGGCGACCCACTCCAGTATCTTTGCCATGATAACCAAATGGATAAACACAACCAGAAAAGCAAACAGTTTTGCCTGGCGTGCTGCATCCATATGGTGACTGAGAGTCGGAAACGACTGAAGGACCGAACAAAAAAATTATATATATATATATATATATATATATATATATATATATATATACAGTGTGGGGGGGGGAAATGTATTTGATCCCCTGCTGATTTTGAACGTTTATCCACTGACAAAATGATCAGTCTATAATTTTAATGGTAGGTGTATTTTAACAGTGAGAGACAGAATAAAAAAAAAAAAAAAAAAGCAAGAAAAACGCATGTCAAAAAAGTTATAAATTGATTTGCAGGTCAATGAAGGAAATAGGTTTTTGACCCATTCGGCCTAGTACTTGGTGGCAAAACCCCTGTTGGCAATCACAGAGGTCAGACGTTTCTTGTAGTTTGCACACAGCTCAGGAGGGATTTTGTCACACTACTCTTTGTAGATCCTCAGTCATTAAGGTTTCGAGGCTGATGTTTGACAACTCGAACCTTCAGCTCCCTCCACAGATTTTCTATGGGATTAGGGTCTGGAGACTGGCTAGGCCACTCCAGGACCTTCATGTGCATTTTCTTGAGCCACTTCTTTGTTGCGTTGGCTGTGTGTTTTGGGTCATTGTCATGCTGGAATAACCATCCATGACCCATTTATAATGCCCTGGCCGAGGGAAGGAGGTTCTCACTCAAGATTTGATGGTACATAGCCAAGTCCATCGTCCCTCTGATGTGGTGCAGTTGTACTGTCCCCTAAGCAGAAAAACACCCCCAACGTATAATGTTTCCATCTCCATGTTTGACGGTGAGGATAGTGTTCTTGGGGTTATAGGCAGCATTCCTTCTCCTCCAAACATGGTGAGTTGAGTTCATGTCAAAGAGCTCGATTTTGGTCTCATCTGACCCTAACAATTTCACCCAGTTCTCCTCTGAATCATCCAGATGTTCATTGGCAAAATTCAGACGGGCCTGTACATGTGCTTTCTTGAGCAGGGGGACCTTGTGGGCGTTGCAGGATTTTAGTCCTTCACGCGTAGTGTGTTACCAATTGTTTTCTTAGTGACTATGGTCCCAGTTGCCTTAAGATCATTAACAATATCCTCCTGTGTAGTTCTGGGCTGATTCCTCACCATTCTCATGATCATTGAAACTCCACGAGCGGAGAGCTTGCATTGAGCATCAGACCGAGGGAGACTGGCAGTTATTTTGTGTTTCTGCCATTTGCGAATAATCACACCAGCTGTTGTCACCTCACCAAGCTGCTTGGCGATGGTCTTGTAGCCCATTCCAGCCTTGTGTAGGTCTACAATCTTGTCCCTGACATTCTTAGACCGCTCTTTTGTCTTGGCCATGGTGGAGAGTTTGGAATCTGATTGATTGATTGCTTTTGTAGACAGGAATCTTTTATACAGGTAACAAGCTGAGATTAGGAGCACTCCTTTTGAGAGAGTGCTCCTAATCTCAGCTCGTTACCTGTATAAAAGACACCCAGGAGCCAGAAATCTTGCTGATTGATAGGGGATCAAATACTTATTTCCCTCACTGACCTGCAAATCAATTTATAACATTTTTGACATGCATTTTTCCTGTTTTTTTTGTGTTTTTCTGTCTCTCACTGTTAAAATACACTTACCATTAAAATTATAGACTGATCATTTCACTGTCAGTGGACAAACATTCAAAATCATCAGGGGATCAAATACTCCCCCCCCCCCCCACTGTATTTAGGTAAGGCATCTAGAGGTGGTTATCTTACCCCTGTTGTCTAGTACTCCCTCCCCAGAAGTTTCCAATAGTTTTTCTCTTGCCTGCAGTTACTTTGACTGCCCAGGGTTACAGATACCTTGGTCTCACATTATCACTCAAGATTATCTTGCATCTTGTGAAATATGGCACTCATAGCCAAAGGAATTGGAGGTAAAGGGGGCTAAGGAGAAGTGCTGGGAGGGGAGAGGGAAAGAGAGGGAGAGATTAGAGCACACAGATGCGCTTTGTGGTCTTTCTCCTCATACTAGATGACAGGGATAAATATAAATATAATAGCTGTCAAACTGTGATTTGTCGTCATGCTTGCGAGCCTCGCAAAGCGAGGTGAGCAGTTGAGGCATTGACGCACGCAGGACTTAGACTGCAATAAGCACCGAAGGCGCTTCTGCGAGCCTTGCAAAGCGAGGCGAGCAGTTGAGGCATGCGGGACTTAGAAAAAAAATTGCGACCTCAGAAAAATACGAATGTAATGGCCGAATCGCGGAAATCGAAAGACAAACCAAAAAAAATGAAATATGTCTCAAATTAATTTACAAACTCACACACAGCATGGGGGAGAGCCAGGAAGCCTATGCGTGAAGTTGCAAGTTAATTTGATGCATATTTGTGTTTTTTAAAGATTAAAAATCGGGTAAGCAAGAAAAAAATGGCGGCTGAAAAAAATGAAAACGAGGCAAAACGAGGTTGTAGCACGGAACGCAATGCCAGGTGCGTACGAGTTACAAAATATATCGTTACACGGCTGGAAAATACTTGCAAAGCAAGTAAGACATAGACAATCAACGCCGTTTTACAACACTAACTTGCAAATAACATTACAATTCTAAAATGACGTTTTTCCCGCCTAAACTAACAGTTTTGCCTTTTGCACGCAGCCTATATATACTGCAGTTTGCAAATTTCTCACACTTTCTCCTCAGGTGATGAACAGTCTCACTGTACATTTTCTGCTGCCGGAAAATCCAAAGAGATGTTAGCTCTTCAGGATATTGATTGCTGGATATTAATTACAAATAGGTAAAGTATATTAATTTATTAATTCATTCATTATTATAAAAAAAATGTATTATAAAAAAAATTATGCTAAATCTTATATTTTACATTGCCCTTACTTTATGAATACATAAATACTGAGCTCATTGATTAATTATTTACTAACGTACATTAATTTAGCAACTATTAATTAGTAATAATAACAAAAAAAAATGTCTATTTTACACTGCACTAACAAAAAGTCTATTTTACACTGCACTTATATATTTTTATTACTGCTCATTGGCTGACAGGGATAGGACTCTCTCAAAGCACTTAAACATTTACATCAGTTTCTTATGCTCACCTGCTTATGACACCTGCTACATTTCATATTTTATACTGCCTTTATTTATGAATACATTGATGTTAGGCCTTTATGTTCTGCATGTATGTATTAATTGAATCCAAACATTGAACATGCTTTTCATGTCATTTTACAGTTTGCTCATCTCTGCACCTGCATGAACACAAATTATGAGCTCTGCAGGATTTCTTCTGCAATTACATCAACATTACAGGTATATGATTGAAAGATGCCATTGTTTAGGAAAGCATGATTACGTATTTTTGCTTTGCATTGATGGTATTGATTAATTAATTAACATATATTTATTATTTAATTAGTAATTTATAATTTTAAAAAAATTACACTGACCTTATTTATGAATACATAGATGCTTAGCTATTTACGTTTCAATGTATGCCAATTAAACATCATACATTGATTGATTCATTCATTAATTTAATCAAAAAATTACAAATCCTTTTCAGGTCATTTTGCAGTTTGTTCATAGCTCTTTATGTATGGATATAACATTTACATTTTAACGATGCCCTTCTTTAGGAAAACATGATTAGCTCTTTATGTTTTGCATTGATGACAGTTATTGATTAGTTAATTAACGTATATTAATTTATTCATTAATTAGTTATTAATTATTTTTATTTTTTATATATTTTACACAAAGCTTATCTCTTTATGTTTTCATGTATGCCAATTAAACATTGATTGATAAATTAATTCATTTAATAAAAAATTACAGATGCCTTTCAGGTTATTTTACTGTTTGATCAGAGCTCTTTAGGTTTTGCATTGATGACAGTTAAAAACAATATGTACAATAAAAGAACACAATATATCTTACATCTTTTGAAGAAATAAAAGGCCACCACTACAAGACCATAACAACGTGGAAAAGAACTTCATCCATTAATACTTCAGGTAAGTATGATTGCCATTGTTTGCTATATAAGAAAACATTACAATTGAAACTAAAATGCTTGTATTTACAATTACAGATTACAATGGCGGACAATGCAGAAACAAAGAAAGAACGGAAAACAAGAGTGGCAAGGGAACGGAAACAAAGATGGAGAGATGGACAGTTGCCTGACACTTCAAGCAGATTAAGAGAAGAAGACCAACAGGGAGTTGCCAATAAAAGAAAAATGACTCAAAAAGAACAAACTGAATGTGACGGAGCTACAAAGAAAAGAAAAAGTAAAAAACATAATGTCTGTGAAACATTGCCTAATGACAAAATATTGCCTAATGACACCAATGTTGATATACATGACACAAATGTTGATATACAAAGTTGTAGTGATATCTGTGTTCAGGAAGCTCAGGATAAAGAGATTGCCATACTGATCAAAGACATTATCATTTACCAATAGTAAATGAGGTTGCCATGGTCTTTAAAAATGATGATGGTGAACCACCATTTTCAACGGAATTTTAGAATATATCCATGTAATGAAGACCAAACTTTTATAAACATAAATATATTAAGTAGTAATTTGGATCCAATGACATATCGTATTTTCTTTCCAAATGGTGAGCCAGGATGACAACCAAAATTACAATTGCAAAGTTATCCCAATAGTAAAGTTCGTGTTAGAAACAATATTGCTATGCTATAAAGTGGCACATACTGCTATTCGTGAACATTTTAATCCTGTTTTATGTGGGGGCAAACTCACACAACAATGGAATATTGATTCATATCTACAAGTGAAAGCAAATAATCTAAAAAATTTTTTTCAAATTTCAACAAAACAAAGCATTGTGTAGAACAATATTGTGGATTGATGGATTATGTCACTGAATTGGCTACAAACAGAGACATTCCAACTGGAAGAGCAATTATTTTGCCATCCTCTTTCCAAGGATCTCCTCGCAATATGCGAGAAAGATACAATGATGACATGGCTATTGTGACTAAATTTGGAAAACCAGATTTATTAATTACATTCACATGTAATCCACAATGGCCAAAGATCCAGGAAAATTTACAAAATGGCCAAAATACTTCCAAACGACCAGATTTAATGGCTAGAGTATTCAAAATGAAACTAAATACATTAATACATGACATCACTAAAGCACAGTTATTTGGGAAATGTGTTGCTTTTGTTTATACCATTGAATTTCCAAAAAGAGGCCTGTCACATGCACATATACTTTTAATCCTACAAGAAAAAGCTAAATTGAATACTGGAGAGAGAGTGGATACTGGTTTTAGTACTGAACAGCCACATCCACAAAAATATTCCAAACTTTAGGACATTGTAACACACCGAATGATTCACGGTCCATGTGGAGATAGAAATCCCCAATCTCCATGTATGGAAAATAAAAAATGTACCAAAGATTTTCCAAAAGATTTTCAAATGCAAACTTATGCTAATTGTGATGGATACCCTTTATATAAAAGAAGAAAACTGCTATTATTCATGGCAAAACTGTTGAGAATAGATATGTCGTTCCATATAATCCACACTTGCTGATGAAGTACAATGCATACATAAATGTGGAAGCTTGCACTTCTATCAAATCCATAAAATATGTATATAAATATATATACAAAGGATATACTAGATAGTGTTGTTGCGCAAGGTGCACAAAATAAACAAATCAATCCAATTTTACACGATTCCTGTTATTTAGATGCTCGCTAAATGTATAATTAAATAGAGAGTACTGATTGAGGGAGTAATCCTATCACCAGTTACTGGGGTCAGGAAGGAATTTATTTTTTCCTCCTTTGACACAATTGGATAAGTTTCACTGGGGGGGGGGGGGGGGGGGGGTTCTGTTTGCCTTCCTCTAGATTCGATACCTATGTGGTTTACCAGTAGTTGAACTACAAGTTGCATGTTACAAAACATTATGTAATGGTTTCCAATACTCATTCATACAAAGTTGACCCATTGTTATATTACTCCTGCATAGCTGACAATTTCAAATGTTAATGTGGTTAAAAAAGAATGGTTTACCAGTAGTTGAACTACAAGTTGCATGTTAAAAAGCATTATGTAATGGTTTACAATACTGATTCATACTAAGTTGACCCATTGTTATATTACTCATGCATACATGAAAAGGTTAATATTGTTAAAAAAGGATGGTTTGCAAGTTGTTGAAATACAAGTTGCATGTTAAAAAAATAAACACATTTATTATAATTGTTGTACTTTGTAGATAACTAAAAGGTTAAGAGTTTCAGAGACTCACAGTGGGTGGAAAACAACATTCACAGTCTACACATTTTATTGCAGGGTCATTTTTGACGGGCAAGTCGCTAGTATATATATATATATATATATATATATATATATATACATAGGGCCTCATTCAATTGCGATTTGGACAATTGAATAGGCCTCTATACAAGCACATATCATATTTTTTTAATTAAGTTTTTAGTTTGTGAAAACCTTGCTTTTGTTTAGAAGTTTACAAACTAAAAACTTCTGTAAAAAAATATGCTGTGTGCTTATATAGAGCCCTATTCAATTGGCCAAATAGCAATTGAATGAGGCCCATAGTAAATAAATAGTACATCTGTGTTCATATTTGAATTTCTAAAACAAGTTAAAAAATCCTGTTTCCAGTTCAGAATTCTGAGAAAAACGCATTCACACTGCATTCTGGGAAGCTGAGCAGGGACATGCAAATGTGCCCACAAATGCCTTGCTCTTTAATCCATAGCCCATTTTAAACATATATATACAGTTGTGCTCAAAAGTTTGCATACCCTTGGCAAATTGGTAATATATGTACCATTTTCAAAGAAAACATGAGTGAGTAGGAAAACACATTTCTTTTATTTCTTATAGGATTCATATTCAACTGTAGGTTATAACAGAATGGCACAATCATAAAACAAAACATGGCAACAAATAAAAAAATTAAATGACCCTGCTCAAAAGTTTGCATACCCTTAGTTCTTAATACTGTGTATTGCCCCCTTTAGCATCAGTGACAGCATGCAGCCTTTTGTAATAGTTGTCTATGAGGCCCCTAATTCTTGCAGGTGGTAAAGCTGCCCATTCATCTTGGCAAAATGCCTCCAGGGGCCCCATTAAATTAGAAGCCTGCAACGGTCATGGTACAGTCGCAAAGCCTGCGGGCTTGAAATTTGGCGGAGTTACAGGGCGATTAAATTAGACTATCCCGCAACATGTGTGGCCGACATCTAAATCCATGAACCATGCTTCCATTTGCTGCCGTGAACATGATCAATTAGTCAAACCCGTGGCTACAGGTTTAGACGTAGCCAATAGTAAAAGAGATTGTCATCATACGCCACAAAAAAAATGGAGGTTAGATTTCAAGCACTTACAGGTTTGACGTATGAGTTGCGATCAGGCCCGCATTCCAAAAATAATGCAATATGAAACAATCAATCAATATGATATTCTAGTCCATTTAAGTACTATTATACTGTATGACTTTACACGTTGTTTACCGAAATCGATATAACACTGAAATTAAACATAAAATAAATTATTTTTTATTGCTGATTTGTGGGCTTGAGAATATTGTGCTATTAATATTAATACCTTACAACAATTTCCGTTTAATTTAAAATACAGTATTACGTTTATATTTGCTTTCACAGTGCTGCGGGCAGGAGTTTATACCCCTTGCAGGTCCTCTCTAGTACCCATAGGATTTTTGGCTCTATTTGGGTTTGAACGCCAGTGCGTCCTTGGGATTTGTAGCAATTTAATAGCGATTTGCTTGGCAGATCAAAGGATTAGCTGGGATGGAGTTTAGATTTGGACGGCCCGTACGTTTTTTCCACCTGTAACCCGCAGATCATTTGCGGGTGGCTGAAAGAGGCCAATTTAATAGCTGTAACTCTTGCAGGCTCCTTTTAATGGGGTTCCAGGTCATGCAAAGTCTTTGGTCGTCTTGCGTGAACCGTACGTTTCAGATCTCCCCAGAGTGGCTCAATGACATTCACCTTTTTCTGCTGTAGCCAATGGAGGGTCAACTTGGCCTTGTGAGTGTACTGTGTGCCTCAACTATATAGACCCCTATAGCACACTAATGAACACATGTAATAACACTATAAGTGCCATGAGGGTCATCCAGGAGCCTCATGAAACAAAGTGTAAGCACTACACCATTTTAACCCGGTCTCTTATGGGGGTCTATACAGACCCTCATAAGCCTCTATTTAACCCCATTAGTCCCAAGGGTATTTAAAGACCCTCATGGGACAGTTAGAAGCCTAACATTACCCCATAAGTGCTATGAGGGTTCTAAGTACAAACAGTACACTGCACTAAGCCCACCCCAATAAACCATTAAATCTAAACTAACACCTCTCTACACTAACCTATTAACACCTACACTACCTACCTAAACTACCTACCCCATAATCAACCCCCCACCACTTTAATTACAGAAAATAAAAAAACCTAAGTCACAAAAACTAAAAAATCTACATTACAGAAAATAAAAAAACCTAACTGAGAAAAAAAAAAAATCTACATTACCGAAAAAAAAAAACATACACACCTGAAAAGGAAATACATATAGAATACATACAATACAAATACAATAAAATACAATACCCCCTATCTATGTAACATACAATTAATCCTATCTATCTAAAATACATTTCCCTATGTAACATACAATACTATATAATATACATTACATCCTATCTATATAAAATAAATCCTAAAATACATACCCCTATCTAACATACAATAAATGCTATCTCCATATACAAACCCTAATTATAAGCTAAAATAAAATAATTAAGACCACTTACCTTTGCAGATGTCCCTTCAGATCACCAACCTAGGGAAAAAAATAAAAAATTAGTACAACACATTTACATACAATAAATAAACATTCTAAATATTCTAAATATTCTACTCACCTTTCCAGCATGTCCCCATCCTTCATATTTTCTTCTCCGGGGCGCCCCTGTTAAAAAAAAACATTAAATTACTACAACATACATATCAACGTAAAAAAAAGTAAAATAAATATAATATACATTGTACTTACCTCCCCGCAATGTCCCTGGCCTCCTCCTCTTCTGCCCCATCTAGGCCCTGGAACAATCTGCGCTCTAAGAAAAAAAAAAAAAACTAACGGAGAGCCACACCCGCGGACCATCCCGAGGCTAATGAGCCTCCTACAGAGTTTTTCAGAAGAAAATTGTCAATGGCGGCTTCTGATTGGCTGAAAACACTGTCTATCAAAATTTAGCCAATCAGAAGGCGCCAATGTGTGAGCCAATCAGAAAGGGATACACCTCAAAATCCCACTCTGATTGGATAATGCACCTGTCAATCTTTATTTAAACCAATCAGAAGGCTTTATTGCAGCAGCCAATCACAATGGAATACATCCCCATGGGGTGATTGGCTGAATACATCAGTACAACAGCCAATCAGAATGCGCAGATGCCTCCAGCCAATCGCCCTGTGGGGGTGTATCCTATTGTGATTGGGTAAAGGCATCTACGCTTTGCGATTGGTTCAAATAAAGATTGACATGTGCATTAGCCAATCAGAGTGGGATTTTTGGGATGTATTTTATTCTGATTGGCTCACACATTGATGCCTTCTGATTGGCTGAATTTGAAATATAGCGTTTTCAGCCAATCAGAAGGTGCCATTGCCTATTTTCTTACGGAAAAGGTTCTAGGAGGCTCATTAGCGTCTGAGAGGTCTGCGAGTGCAGACCTCCATTAGATTTTTGTTTTTTTTAGAGCGTGGATTGTTCCAGGGCGGGGCAGAAGAGGAGGAGACCGGGGACATCGCGAGGAGGTAAGTACAATGTATATTATGTTTATTTTTTTTTGTTTTATGTATATGTATATTGTAGTAATGTAATGTTTCTTTTTAACAGGGGCCAAGCCGGAGAAGAAAAGAAGAAGGATGGGGACATGCTGGAAAGTTGAGTAGAAGATTTATAATGTTTATAATGTTTAATTAAGTGGTTATGGGAGGTCTGTATTAACCCCCATGAGTGCCAGGGTTAATTATAGGTTTATGGGGGTCTGTATTGACCCTCATGAGTGACAGGGTTAATTAAGTGCTTATGGGGGTCTGTATTGAACCCCATGAGTGGCAGGGTTAATTAGAGGTTTATGGGGGTTTGTATTGACCCCCATGAGTGCCAGGGTTATTTATTGGCTTATGGGGGTCTGTATTGACCCCCGATGAGTGACAGGGTTAATTATAGGTTTATGGGGGTCTGTATTGACCCTCATGGGTGACAGGTTTAATTAAGTGTTTATGGGGGTCTGTATTGACCCCGATGAGTGACCGGGTTAATTATTGGTTTATGGGGGACTGTATTGACCCTCATGAGTGATGGGGTTAATTAAGTGCTTATGGGGGTCTATATTGACCCCCATGAGTGACAGAGTTAATTAATGTATTATGGGGGTCTGTATTGACCCCCATGAGTGACCGGGTTAATTCAGAGCTTATGTGGGTCTGTATTGACCCCCATGAGTGGCAGGGTTAATGAAGGGCTTATGGGGTGTTGTACGTGGCTGGGCAATCAAGGGTCGTGGAGCCTCATTTTTTTTTCTTTTTTCGGCAGCCACTTTTTCTCTCGCTTAGGAGATTTTCGAGTGGCTAAACTTTGTAAATTTGACAGAATTTAATGTTTAAGCTTTGTTGCAGAGGTCCTGGGTGCCCCCCCTTGGTGAGGGTAAGGTTTTTATTTTATTTTTGTGTGTGTGTTTTTTTTTAAATGTTTGCTGTAGTGTTAAGGTCGTGTTTATGTGTTTTTTTCAGTGTTGGGTGTGTGGTCGTTTGTAACCATTTGTGAGGCGCCGTAGAGCCTCCACCTCTGCAAATGCGGCCCGTCGCTTTGTGAGGGTGCACATCTGCGGCCTGCAATGAGCCTGCGGCTCATTGCAGCTGACGTGGGAGCTTCCACCTCTGCAAATGCGGCCCCTCACAAGCCCACAAATGGCTGCCCGAGCCCGCAAGCGTTAGCAACAACCTGCATTGCTGACAACTATATATATGTGATTCCAAACAATTCTTCTGGCAGTTGTTGCTGAAATCTTTCTTAGTCTACCTGATCTTTGTTTGGTATCAATAGATCTCCAAATGTTCCACTTCTTAATAAGTGATTCAGCAGTACTGACTGGCCTTTTCAAGGCTATGGATATCTTTTTATATCCTTTTCTATCTTTATGAAGTTCCATTACCTTGTTACGAAGGTCTTTTGACAGTTCTTTTTTGCTCCCCATGGCTCAGTATCTAGCCTGCTCAGTGCATCCACGTGAAAGCTAACAAAATCATTGACTATTTATACACAGACATTATTTGCAATTTAAAAAGCCACAGGTGTGGGAAATTAACCTATAATTGTGAGTTTAACCTGTGTTTAACAAGGCCAAACCTTTTGATCAGGGCCATTTGGGTGATTTCTGTTATCATTATGATTTAAAAAGAAGCCAAACAACTATGTGATCATAAATAGCTTCATAAAATAATTTTTTTTCCATGATCAGTGATATTTTCAAAATGAATGCCAAAATTTCACAGTTTCTGCCATTGTACTTTTGAGCACAACTGTATATATATATATATATATATATATATATATATATATATATATATATAATCTTGGGGGATTTTCCCCCCCGATTCCTATGCTTGTTATACCTTTTTACCTTAAGTTGCATTGTAGCTTTGTAAGCAGGGAGTGACATTAAAGGACCATTTACTTCACTGTAAGTGCTCTTTGTGGTGTGAAAGAGCACAAGATTGTATTTTAAAATGATTTTTTTTTTCAATTACACTTATAACAGCTAATACATTTAAAGTATTTTTACATAACGGCTTATTATAGGAGTAAAAACAGATGCTGAGCCACTTGGTGAGGTCAGTGATTGATATCAGCTTGTCCCTGCACTCAGGAATGCACTGAAAAGTTAACCTATAACTGACGTGTTTAGGTGATTAAAGCATTCCGTACTCTGCACAGATAGATATAGTAAAGGTTAACTTCGGTTTTTCTTTTGCTCAGTACATAGAGCTGTAGAGAATTAATTTATTGGATTTCTTAGCGAAAATATGCACATATTTAAAAATTTCAAAAAGTATTTCAACATGCTTTTAGGAGACCTTTAATCTGGTTGTCCAAATTGTATTGAATTAAATGGCCCTTTAAATTAATAATATTTCCATTATTCCTACTGAAATGACTTGTAATTGCCACAATTCTATTGTAGCAGCTGGACATTTCACTGCATACAAGATGTATAGCCAACTGTCAGAAAAATAAAATAAAAATGCAAATCCCAATTATCATTTGCCTTCATTTCATCCACAGAACTTCTTGTCAACCCCTCCGGGTTTCGCTATCCTTCATCCAGGAATCTATCTGTCATGGACTCAGGACTAAAATTGTTTCTTAATCAAGTCCAACAAATCATGCTGCATTACATAGCCTAGCTGCCAATATTTATCAGACATATGATAGTGCTTGGACATTTTTAAAACTAATCGGATCAAACCACAAAACCTCACCACCTATCATGTTGTCTATGTTTCTACCCTTTGCAGCCCATTGTCATTCAGGCATCCATCTCCAACTAAACACCATAAAAACTTATCTGACTAGGGTTCAATTTCACCTCTCACAGTCACAACTCCTCTGTGAATAATATTTATTTGCATTAGCCATAAGTCATAAAGGCTCCCCTTTTAGCAGCAATATAATAAAACAACTCATTACTTTTCTATCTAACAACCCCTTTGGTGCTAAAACTTCGCTTACCGTTATGTTAGCATCTAAAATAGCATTATTTGGCTTCTTGAGGCCAAGCAAATTCACCATATTTCAATCACAAACACGTTACTTCATGAAACAGGATATCACTTTCTCGAATGATCTATGTACACTCCATCTACACTCTACTAAAACCAGTTGCACACCATCTATAAGCTACTACTCCACTCAAGATGAAACATGTCCAATAGCCTCTCTCCTACTCTATAGACAAAAATATCTTCCAACCTTTTCTTAACATCTCAAGCCAACCATTATCCAAAACTACATTCATACTCTACATCTAGCTTATACTCACTAGACTAGGATACAACCCACTTCAGTACTCAGGGCATTCCTTCAGAATAAGAGCAAAAATCAGCTGCATCCATAAATAAAACCCCAGGCCACATAATTAAAGCTGAAACTTTAGATATCTATATACATGCCCTGATTTGGGGACTGCTGTGGTGCAAATGTACTCAGCATTGCCTTCTAATGTTATGCACCATGAGCCTCATTCAGTTCCCTATATCGCAGGCAAAAAGAGCCCAATAACTTTCCCTAGCTATTCTGTTCCCCCCTCTCAACATGATTGCTCATAAACTTAATGCAGCGGGGTCCTTCTAGACATCTAACTATTAACCCTTGCAACTGAGGTCCATTAAGCATCTCTAAGAAATCTAAATATTAACCCCTGCCGCTGAAGTCTTTAAAGGACCCCTACAGCATCTAATTAATTAACCGCATACCAAGGGGTCCTTAAAGGATCCCTATGGTACCCTTATTAACCCCTTGGATACCATAGGTGTCTATTTATTAGCTAACATTAACCTTTGGGGTCCACAAATTGAAAGACCTAAAATCTGAGCAATCTGAATATCAAAAAATGTAAAAATTAATATTGAGCGGGGTTGTATTTATTATATTTTAGTGCAGTATTCTTACTTAGAGTTAATATTAGTTTGCTAATCCCCATGGTAGATATGGGGTTAATAGGGATACATGGGGGTATTTATAGATCCCCATAGTATCTTAGGGGCTAATGGGGATACCATGGTATGGTGTAAATAGATTAGATGCCGCAGGGGTTAAAAGATTAGGTGCCGCAGAGTCATTTAAGGACCTCTGCGGCTGGGGTTAATAGATTAGGTGATGTGGGGGTCCTTCTAGCAGCATAGCTGTTAATTCTAGGTGCCGCGGGGTTCTGATAGGGAACCCCCTTGGTGGTGGTTAACATTTATGTGTCATGGGAGTCCTTTAAGCCTTTAATGGCTGTAAACAAAAATAGAAATAAAAAATAAAAAATGTTCCTGTATGGCAAAAATTTACATTTTGCTCAATTCACGTTCCAAGTGGTAACATTTGAACTAGATCTCATTAAAGTTCAAGAAAGTGTGCAATTTAGTTCATTTAAAGTCATTCATGCAAAACACAAAAAATGCCATTAGCGCATGTCTATTCACCGATAGAGATGCTTGCTTTATGAAAATGAAGAACTACTCATTACCAAAATAGTATTTTCTAGAAGTGAAACATTTCAACCACAATAGGATTATGAAATCATACTATATATAGTATTTAGCAAAATAATTTTGTAAAAGCTTGACCACAAACATTTGTGTATTTTAGGCAAGAGAAAAAATAAACAGGAGGAATGTGCTTTTTTTTGTTGTTCTTGACTAAAGATAGGTAGAGAAAGGTTATCATGGATGGAGAAATCTAATGAGATTAAAAGGAAACAAAGAGGAAATTGCTAACAGAGGGATAATAGTGCAAGCTTTCAGGATGTCCAGCAAGGTATCAAATAAAAGCAGTCAAAATCTCCCACAATACAGTATATCTGACTGTATATCAGAATCTGACATTACATTACATTACACAGAAAGGACATACATTACAGAGAATAGAATGAACAGTACAGTGATGGTGTGAAGAGATTCACATTGTGGCATCAAATGAACAACACATCTTTTATCATTCTGAGTTTAAATTAAGTAAATTCCTAATACATTTTCATAATTTATTACTAAGGTTTCAAATCTATAGTTATAATCCGAAGACTTCACAGATCAAACAATAGATCTGTGAAGTCTGTGATCAATAGAATAGAACGTCATTTCCAAATATGAGAATCAATATGGAAGCTTTGACTTCTACGAATCAGACTGATGCAGTTTTCTATTTTTGTTTGTTTAAGTCGTTTACAATGATATGAAACCATTGGAGATCAGACGGGCAGTTCTGCGTCAGTAATCCCGCTCAACCAAAGAACTTTTACAGGTTTTCTTTTTTTTTTTTCAAAGATAATGTCTCACAATGCTTTGTTTAATGTTGGTCTAATATTTTAAAATACTGTGGCCCTCATTCAATTGCAATTTGGCCAATTGAATAGGGCTCTAAATCAGCACATAACATATTTTTATAAAGAAGTTTTAAGTTAGTAAACATCTATCAAAAAGCAAGGTCTTCACTAACTAAAAACTTCTTCAAAAAAATATGCTATGTGCTTATTTAGAGCCCTATTCAATTGGCCAAATTGCAATTGAATGAGGCCCTGTGTATGTGCTGGCATAAAACTGATTTACAGTATTGCATGTAGATTTGTGTTATTAGACATATACAATAACTGTGCATTATAAAAAGGAATACATTAAGAAAACATTGAAAAGTACTGGTATTATTTCTTACTTACAGGGTTATAATGAAATTTATATTATTCCTGAGTATGTGATGTGTGTTTCTTATATAAAACAGCCCAAGAAATGTAAAGAGACTGAGTTTGATGCTATATTAGTTTTGTACATCTTCAGTTTGTTTGCATGAACATTAATATTCTGACATGGTACACATTTTCATATTTCATAAAGCTCAGATTTAGTCTTTTTGATGATAATTGCAAACAATCAAATGAATTATAGTTGATGTAAGCGTACGGAATGCACCACTGATGGATTATAAACTTGTGATCCTCTGACAACTTCTAAGCCATTTAAAAGTAAGTGATTAAAATCATTACAGTAGGCTCTTCACAATCCATTACTGTTAATATCCTAAAATGACAATCTAGTTAAGGCTACTGATATTGTCAGCTAAGTGATTTGTTATATCTCAGGTCCAATAACAATAAATCATTTCAATACATCAATGAATAGTGGCAATGCAACCATATGTTTTCATTTTTTTCTGACATTCAATTACAGTTTGTGTACAGTGACTTATTTATAAATACTTAAATCACATAACTAGAAAATAACTTATTCATCTGTCTATTATAGTTTTACATGAGTTGAGCTATCTATATTAACATCAGTAATATTGTTCAATATAAAGTGTCAAGGATTCAGTAACCTCTAATACCTTCAAGATGCCGACCTAACCATAGATACAACATCAATGTATTGTAAACCTTTGTTTTATTATTATTATTATTATTATTATTATTATAACTATTTATATGCACCATAATTTTCTGTAGTGCAATTTATAACGTAGAACAGAGTACAGTGGGTACAGTTAGCAAATTACATGACCTTGGCAAGATCCAATGGGCTATAGAATAAATAAACACACTGAAACAGTATATCTTGGGAAAATTACGGGCCACAGCTTTATTAAAGCAACCATAAACCAATAACCAATTAACATAATTAACATTGTTAAATCACAGCTCAAATAACATCCCGTAGGAGGAGCCTGGCCCGGTCAGTAACCTCAGGCCCTGGGCCCCCGCCCAGAGCCTCCCAGTGATTTACTAAGCACACCCATGAGGCAGGGCAACGCACACTTAAGCCCGTGGGCCGGGTACCTCACCTCCCGCCAACCAAAGACATTCCTATTTTCATCCTAACTTAGAATTCACAGAATCCTAACCCACAACTCTTTTCCACCCCTTTTTTTTTTTACATAGTTTAAGCTTCCTGAACTTTGCTCAACCAACCTCGCCCACAAGACGAACCCTACTTCCCATCTGCTACCTTCCTATCTAACCACCATTTTAGGGGAGGGAGGGAATCAGATCAATGGCCGACACGGAGTGAGAAGGAAGCCCGCAAAACGGGCTAAAGTCCCTCCTCCTCCTCCCAGCCAATCCGGAGCGCCCAGGCTCCGCCGGGTCACGCAGCGCTGCATCAGACCCGGCGTGCCTGGGCTGCCTCTGCGCCGGCCATGACCCTGGCAAGATCCAATGGGCTATAGAATAAATAAACACACTGAAACAGTATATCTTGGGAAAATTACGGGCCACAGCTTTATTAAAGCAACCATAAACCAATAACCAATTAACATAATTAACATTGTTAAATCACAGCTCAAATAACATCCCGGAGGAGGAGCCCGGCCCGGTCAGTAACCTCAGGCCCTGGGCCCGCGCCCAGAGCCTCCCAGTGTTTTCCTAAGCACGCCCATGAGGCAGAGCAACGCCCACTTAAGCCCGTGGGCCAGGTGCCTCACCTCCAGCCACAGAGCAGGCGATGGATACCTCCTGAGGCTGTGATCCCCCCTCTTGCTCTCTTAATAAAGCCAAGGCCAAGCTAGCCCCATCCTTAAGCCCCAGGATAAGCAGCTCTAATCCTATCCCCGTTAAATGGACCTTATCTGGGCGAAAGAAGTCATCGGCGCCTACGCCTTCGAATTCTTGGTGTCTAATGGTAATAAAACCCAAACTCCTTACAAAACTGGCCATCTGCTTGTTTATCTTTTGCCTTGCTCTATCCACAGAAACCGGATCCCTTGCGTTCCGCCAAGATCTCCTTTTGATCATTTCGGACCACACTATGAACAAGCCTGGGAACCATTCTAGCAACACTTCACATCCCTCTTCATCTCTTTCAGCATTTTTCTCATAGGCATTACCCCCAAATCGTTGCCCCCGGCATGTATAATTAAAATGTGTGGGCTACCGTGATGCTGAGCGTTGGTCTCCAACAGGCCATTCACCTGTGTCCATCTCTAGCCGCGAAACCCGACTAACCGGTGAGCCCAATGCATGTAGGAATGGCCAACAATCCACAGCTGTTTAATTTCTGCAACACATAAAACAAATTCTAATTAGACAACCCTTTCCCGCCGTATGTATGACCTAAAACGATGCGACTCCCATCTCCCAATCCTTTTAACCATACTCTCGGGGAGACCTAGCCTTGCCGCCTTCCGTAGCAGCTCCGATCCGAAACGAATGTGTGCCAAAGTCCGCCGGGTCCAAGCCTAACTACGTAGGGACTTCTTTAGTATCCTTTCAAATTGAAATCGTGACAAGGCCTGGCCATTGGCATGCAATAGCAGTGTGCCTGGCCCCTTTGGCCTTTTTCCAAGTACAACCTCACACTTGCCTGGGGGCAACACTCCGTTCCAGTTTTGTATATGACCACTTCCCTTCCTTTTCCGGCCTGATCCATTTTTGACCTCCTCAGCCATACCAACAATCTGTCACCCTCCAGACAGATGTCCTCCGCCAGCAGCCCCCCCAAACCGTGCCTGTTTTCCGAGACCAGTTCCTCGATCCTGAAAGCACCAAAGAACGCTAAGGAAAAGGCAGTACGGAAAAGCAGGGATTCAAAGGAGTCCCTGCATAGCACACCCAACGCCTCCCCCAGGCGTAGTAACAGGGAGAAAATGATCGGGCGCCTCCTATCCATCCGGTGCTTCTCTTTGAACATGCCTTTTACCACCCGGCAAACCACAAACTCCTTTGTTAGGTCCTTCTGTCCTGCCAACCTGAACATAAATGCTAGGGCCATCAACTGCCGAGCCACCATCGCCCTGGAAGCACCTCTCTCTGCGCTCCAAAGTAAAAACCACAGCAGAATTCCTATGGCTTTATCTTCTGAACCCTCGCCACCGGCCTCCTCAACCATGTCACTCCACATGTTCCACACCTTCTTGTAGGCCACCCACGTCTTTGGCGCTACCGACTGCCTGATGTAACCAGCTACCGTACCACTCCAAGCTCCCAGAGTTCTGAAGGTATGTCCTCTCCTTTGTCCTTCGCCGCCGGTGCCAGTGTGCGAAACCGGGTTCCCTGTAACTGAGAACGGGCATCAACCATCCCTACGTTAAGGCCAGGAATATACTCCGCCCTCAACCAGATATTAGCCGGCAGGCAACAAAGAACCAAGTGCCGTATGACCCTTATCAACGGCCTAGATGCAGCCGTCAGGCTATTAACTACCCGGACAGTTTTCGGGCTGCCTGATTGATCCGAATCCCCAGGAAAGTCAGATCCGTGGTCGGTCCTTCTGTCTTCTTTTCTGTCAGTGGAACCCCGAAATCTTGACATATCCTTGCGAAGATCTGCAGTATGAAGTTGCATGTGTCTAAGCCCACCGGTCCCACGAAAAGGAAATCATCGAGGTAATGGGTAATCCCTTGGCAGCCCGACTCGGTTTGTGCTACTCATTGCAGGAACGTACTGAAGGCTTCGAAGTAGGAACAAGAAATAGAACATCCCATGGGGAGACACAGATCCACAAAGTACTGTCCGTCCACGAAGCACCCAAGGAACCGATGACACTGAGGATGTACCGGGAGCAAACGAAACGCAGATTCGATATCCACCTTCGCCATCTTAGCCCCGACACCTGCCTGCCTAACCAGGTCCGTAGCCCTATCAAAAGGGGCATACGACACTGACGAGTACTGGTTGTCAATCCCGTCGTTGACGGAACCACCTGGAGCATAGGATAGATGCTGGATGAGGCATAATTTTCCTGCTTCCTTCTTCGGCACTACGCCCAGAGGGGAAATCCCCAGAACCTGGAAGGGGATGAAGGGAAAGGGCCCCGCCATCCTACCCAGTTCTACCTCGGTCCGGATTTCTTCCGCCGCTACCCCAGGAAACTCCTTTACCGATTTCAGGTTTCTTAGACGTGACTCGAGCGGGACGAGAGAGCATGGATTCTTGAACCCCTCTGGAAACCCTCCCGCAGTAGGGCGGCCGCCCCGGCTTTTGTTGCCAACCTACAGTAGCGTTCTAGCCACGGCAGCATGGCGCCCAGCTGTATGGGGGTCCGTCCCTTTTTGAGCAGGCTCTCCAGCCCTGTATCCATCCTTTTGTCTGGTACATCTTGAGGCCGCGTGGTCCCCTCCACAATTCGCACAGACATGCTTGAACCGGCAGTTTGGTGCCCACTTGCAGTTGCCTTCGTTGAATGAGTGACAGACGCCTCGACCAGCTGTGCTCGTTGCGGCAGGGCATCTAGCCCCGCCTGGGTTCCCGTGAAAGGGCGGCACTGCCCGCATTGGTGTCATTATGTTCAGCCAATAGGCCACCGCCTTGTCGCTCCATGCCATCTCCGGACGGGAGGACATGTATTGCCGAAATTCCTCGTCATATCGCCACCACGCCATTCCACCATACGTCCGATATGCGTTCCTGATTTCCTCCATATACATGAACAGCCCAGAGCATTGTTCCGGGTGTCTTTCTCCCATGACGCAGGCCATGATGGCAAATGCCTGTAACCAGTTGTCAAACGTTCTTGGCACGCGCCTGAAAGTGTGCCTCTAATCATCTCCTTCCCTGTGAAACCTCTCTGGATTCTCGTTCATCTGAGACATTGGCAACAGGGAAAATATCTCTATTTACTCCCGTCGCCAGATTTTTTCTTTGACGTCCAAGGCTAAATGCGCCCCCAGATTGTCCTGGGCGCAAACGATGGACGGCCTTGGGGCCGCATCCGGCAGGTTTACTCTACCCCTGTCCTGTTCTGCTCCTCCGGTGTGCGGCGCCACGATCGTCATGTTTGTAGTGGGGTTGGTAAGCTCTGTTCGGGGTGACCTAACGGGAAGGGATGGCTCCACCCACGCCTTCCCAGCCACGCCCCCCACCCATGCACCAACTTCCGCATCAGAGACGGCAATGCTATGGGTTTCTATAAGGGCTTTTAGGGACGACAAGAATTGAGATTCCCTGGGAGAGGCTCCATGTACTGCTACCCCCGGCTCCCTGAAATTTGTCAGCTTCTCACCTGATTCTCCTTGCCCTGGTGCGGCTGCCATCCTGGGTGCGACCTGCCAGTCTGGACGAGCAGGCGTCCCTGCACATCTCAAACGCTGTGGTCTCCTTTCACCCCCTCTTGTGCAAGCACAGCTGCAGCCGCAAGACCGTCTGCTCCGAGACCTGGATCTCCCTCTGGCTCTCGGGAAGCATGAAGAACAATCACTAGCTTTCCTGTGTCTGTCCCTCGTTATGGAACGCGCAGTCCACTTCCCCTTAAAGGAGTACTCAGACTCTGCGGCTACGCTAGGGCATAGGGATTCCCTCTGGCTCAGTAGCCTATGGGGATCAATGCTATCCCTACCCCGGTCCTGCCCCTGAGTCACTATGGGCGTCCCTGTATCCGTAATGATGTCAGGGATGGGTGAGTTGCGCTGTGGCCTAGCTCTCCTGTCAGAGGATTTCTGTCTCCTGGCTGGTGTTGAGGTGAAAATCAAGGGACTGTACCTGCTCGTTGACTTCCGGACCCTGGTGGGGCGCGACTGCCGTGCCACCTTGGCCGCTACCGGAACCTCGTCGATGACCACCAAGCTGTCGTCTGCAGGCATCTCCTCCGTCACCTGATCCCTTCTTCCTCTAGTCATTTCTCTTTTCTTCTCGGCCTCTTCCTTGGCGTTGCGTCGTCCCTGCGAAACACCTGCAGCGCTGGCAGTGGGTGCGGCAGTGGGGACCGCAGGGGCCAACCGGTGAGAACCTGTAGGAGCTTTTTTAGAGCTCCTTGTATTTTTCCTGTTCCCCTTGGAGCCTCGAGGCTGATTAGGGGTGTCGCCCGAACCTTGGTTCTGCTGTGGGCCATGGGACAAGACACTGGGTGGTGGCCGGATGTCTAGGCCCTCGCCCGCGCTTCCCGCTGGCACCACGCTCTCTGCGGTGGGGGAGATAAGCTCTTGACTCTCCAGAACCATATATGTGCCCTCCCCGCTGCTCCTAGCCCTATTGCTCCGCTCAGAGGTAGCACGCTGCTCCGCCAGGCTATCTAGGCTATGAGGCCTGTACACCTGGCCCAGGCTACTGGTCACTGCAGGCCGGGCCTGTGCCTCAGTGGCGTCAGCCTCCCCCCCTAGAGGGCCTGAGTCCATTCTGTCCTGGACCCACCTAACCCCATGACTCAATGCCCTAGTTCTGACCATGGTCAGTAAGGCCTCTAACTGCCCAGGGTCCATAATAAGCTACCACCCACTTGAGACAAATGTGACACACTCCCCTGGGACCTATAGAGCAGGGAATGCTGCTGGGGAATGAAAGGCAATGATAAGTGCCTGGGGCCCTATTAACTGGACCAAGTGAAGTGACAGGGGGAGGGAGGGGGGGGGGGGCTACTAAAAGTGCCCAGGCTAACTCCCCAGGGGGCAACTTAAAAGGGGGGAGGGTAGGTAGGAGAGAGATCTGGGCCACTTATATACTGAGGCCCCCTATATACTTGCTTTTTTCCTAAATGCAGAGAGCGCAGCGTGCAGACCTCAGATCAGATCAATGGCCGGCGCGGAGTGAGGAGGAAGCCTGCGAAATGGGCTTAAGTCCCTCCTCCTCCTCCCAGCCAATCCGGAGCGCTCAGGCTCCGCCGGGTCACGCAGCGCTGCGTCAGACCCGGCGTGCCTGGGCTGCCTCCGCGCCGGCCAAAGGTCAGTAGAAAAATACTATAAATAAGAAATAAGAATATGAAATAGGAATAAGAAATAAGTATAGGTACAGTGCAAGTATTTTATCAATTAGATGGAAAATCCCTGGTGCTTGACACCTAATAATAATGTTATCAACTTTAATAAATAGGGATTATTCAGCTCAAAAACAAACAACGCAGCTAATAAAAACAAATATATATGTATAAGACTACTCCTAAACTTTGAATGTACCTTTCCCATCTACATAGCACCAATATCAACAGTTATATGTATATTGTCTAGCAGTACAGCCTGGAGCCAATAGATCCAGATATTAAACTGACATGCTGACACATTAAAGTATCCATGTGCTACTAAGCACTCCTCATATATAGCACAAAATTATTAAATCATAGGGGTGCTTAAGTCTAATGTCTTAAATATATATAATAACAATTCTGAACCACTACTATGGAATCAGGCAGCAATTGTAATATATGCTAATACAGGTAACACATCAATTAAAGCAGGAGACATAGGCTATATAATTCATTAACGCAGAAACTCTGTACTTGCTGTTTTAGGCCCAAAGCTGTTGAATCCTCAACAGGATGCACTCCATCATGGTGTAATTTAGTGTGGATAACCCCAACGGTCCGTTTCACTCCTTGACTGGCTGAATCATGGGTGTATAGTAATCACTACTATTACCAGTCTTTTAAAGCCCCTAACTTCTGAATTGAAAATGAGAACATCATTCTATTGGGCTAGATTGCACCTGTTAACGGTATATGATAAGGCTAACCTTATGTGTAAACTACACACCTGAGTGTATTACACCAAATCTGTTACTATTGATACACAGCGGAAGTGAATTCGAAAATTGATAATAGGACAATATTAGGCCTTCATAATATTTAAACAAATGACAGGTACATCTAAAAGCTTAAATTATTTACAAATATACATACATACAAAGTAAAAATCATTTTCTAAATGTGATTGCTCAATTAGTATCCAATGCAATAGAAAATGTCCCCTTCATAGTCCCAAGCTAGCATCATAGGGCATGTATTTCTGACAAAGTCCGTTTTACTGGGCTATCTTTATTAATGTGCAATATTTGTGTCAGCATAAAGTTGATCTTGGTAATTTTCTGTCATGACAATTAGTGATGTCGCGAACATCAAATTTTGGGTTTGCGAACAGCGAACGCGAACTTCCAGCAAATGTTCGCGAACGGGCGAACATCGGCGAACCCCATAGACTTCAATGGGCAGGCGAATTTCAAAACCCACAGGGATTCTTTCTGGCCACAATAGTGATGGGAAAGTTGTTTCAAGGGGACTAACACCTGGACTGTGGCATGCCGGAGGGGGATCCAAGGCAAAACTCCCACGGAAAATTACATAGTTGATGCAGAGTCTGGTTTTAAACCATAAAGGGCATAAATCACCTAACATTCCTAAATTGTTTGGAATAACATGCTTTAAAACATCAGGTATGATATTGTATCGATCAGGTAGTGTAAGGGTTACACCCGCTTCACAGTAACAGACCAATCTCCCCATTTAATGCACCGCAAACAACCGCAAACAGTCCATTTGCACAACCGCAAACTCCCCATTTGCACAAGGTTGGATACCAAGCTAGCCATGTCTCGTTCCTTGTCCTCACTGATGTCATTGAAGGTCTCTTCCTCCACCCAGCCACCAAGGGTCCCCGAAAGGTGACAACAAGCCCCCTGGTACGCCTGCTGTGTTTGGTCTTCCACCTCCTCAAAGCCACCTTCCTCCTCTGACTCCTCTTCTTCAGACTCCCAGAGTCTGGGGGCTTCCACTGCCCAGCATGGAAGATTATACACAGGTCAGAGTCTGGGGGCTTCCACTGCACAGCATGGAAGATTATACACAGGTCAGAGTCTGGGGGCTTCCACTGCACAGCATGGAAGACTATACACAGGTCAGAGTCTGGGGGCTTCCACTGCACATCATGGAAGATTATACACAGGTCAGAGTCTGGGGGCTTCCACTGCACAGCATGGAAGATTATACACAGGTCAGAGTCTGGGGGCTTCCACTGCACAGCATGGAAGATAATACGCGTTGCCTCTGTCTGCGTTATTATAAGGTGTGTACTGTTAAGTAGTACTATTCCTATCGGTTTAATCCCTGTTATGTCCACTATTAGGGAAGTGTATATGGCATTGATTTTTGGAACAGGGAGATGGAAAAAGATGCTTGGTCGGTCCTCCCACTTCAAATTTGGAGCACTGCGCGTGCAATCTAAGGTGCCACCAGATATGAGTGTCACTGTGCACTGGCAAAAGTTGGCAGAGTAGGCGCTGTAGGCCTCACACACACGCCTGTAGGCAGGCAACTGATATTCAATCGATTACAGTCAAAAAAGTGTTGTTTTATGTCACTGTACACTACGGTTGCACCAGATATGACGTATCACTGTGCACTGGCAAAAGTTGGCAGAGTAGATGCAATAGGCTACACACACACGCCTGTAGGCAGGCAATTGCTATTCAATCTATTACAGTCAAAAAAGTGTTGTTTTATGTCACTGAGCACAATATAAGCTGTGAGCCTGACACAGGCAGGCAACTGAAATTAGATTACAGGAAAAAAATGGTTGTTTTCAATGTATGTTACACCACCAGGTATGAGTAGTGAAAATAAGCACAATATAAGCTGTTAGGTGTTAGCCTGTCACACACACACACTGGCAGGCAGGCATAGATTACACACAAAAAACAATAAAATAAATGATGTTCAAAGTTTCCTCAATGATAAAGTATATGGGGGCGAACCGAAAAGCGCATTTGTTCGCCGTTCGCGGCGAACGCGAACAAGCGAAAATCGCCGCAAATAGTTCTCCGGCGAACTGTTCGGGACATCACTAATGACATTATATACTCATAGAAGTTTTATTAAAAAATCCTTCAGTACTTTTACATAACACTAGTGACTGATTGTTGTAATAGATTGAGGGACTCCAAACTTTTTCACAAGAAAGCAGAATATGAAAACCCCTCATCCAAACCATGTGGGTATTTAGTATTCTATAAGAAGATCCACTTGCTTTCCACTTTAAGCAACCATGTATTTAAATCTCCTCCTCTCGGTCCCGTATGCACAGTGTCCACCACATAAAACTTCAAAGAGTCTAGACTTTTTTGATGAAAATATTTAAATTGTCTTGATACTGGAGTGTCAAGCTCTCTCCTTATTGAATATACGTGCTCCAAGACTCTTCTATGTAGCTGTCTCAGTGTTTTCCCAACGTAGAGCTTGGGGCACGAACAAATCAATACACAAACCACATTTGTAGAGTTCTTTATTAAAAGACTCCTTTTCGTGTGTGGATCAACAAAATCCTTTGCAGGCTGTATGTGCGTACAGGCCTTACAATGTCCACATTTGAATAAACCTTTGGTAGGTTTCAGCCATGTTGCTGGTTTCTTTGATGTTTGATAGAAACCTTTAACCAGGGTGTCCTTCAAATTAAGGCCTCTACAATACGTAATGGACGCCTTTCTTGTCAAATATTGTTCCAAGGTAGGGTCACTAACCAAGATATGCCAATGTTTGTCCAATACAGTTCTAAGTGGGTTGTATTATGAATGCATCTGATAGAGGAGAATGAGTAGTGTATGCAAAAAAAAATGTGCATGGAAAAAATCCCAAACTAAACATTTAAATGCTTTCCTTGAAGTTTGCAAAATATCTTGTCATTTCTGACAGTTATAAATCAGGGTTAACACCCTGAAAAACACAGGCTAAACTAGCATAAAATGTAAAATAATTTGTTTTGGCCAATTAGGTAAGCTGAAACTTTTGAATTAAATCTGGGTTCCTGTTTGTGCTGAAAAGCAGCCTGTGATATGCAGCTTTATCTGTGGTGAAAGGGATCGGCAGAACAGACAAAGAGCAGACTGAAACAGGAAGCGCATCCCAAGCAGTGACATCAGGGCTGACACTAGTGCTCTGCTATTGGCTGAAGAAGGCATTCAGGGTATGTAATGATTTAAAAACTGCTCCCCTAATGCTGCATGCTGATTGGGTGGAAATTAGGGGCTTGTTTAGCCACCCCTGAGGGTGTCAATGTAATCATTATTTTGTTTTTATTTGTTTTAATTTTATTTGTAAATATTTTTTATTTTATTTTCATGTATCTTTTTTTATTTTTATATAGTGTTTTGTCGTGTAATTCTTTTTTTAAATGATTTGTTTTATTTATTTAAGTGCTTGGGTTGTGTTAGGGACAATAGGGCTATGGGGATCCAAAAGGATCTTATGGTTGTAGTTAGTGTGCCATAGGGACCCCATGTTTCTAGTACACTATACCATGTAGATCTGTAGGTAGAAGAGCTAATGTAAGGTGCTATCGGGGTCCACCATGGAAATTGATAGGATTACCATTGGGGTCCATAGGCAAGTGTAGTGTATTAATATTAGATTGATATTTTATTAATATATAGTGCAGGGGCATGGTATTATTTAATTGGTTTGTTTTTGTGATACGTCATTATCAATGTATTGCCAGCGATTATAGGCCATGGTAGATTGGGGCTCTTCGCACATTCTCACCAATGCCTGCACAAGTGTTCATTTCGGTTGTTAACAATATTGTTTATTAAAAAAATATTCTCAGTGACATTAGGAAGTTGGTTTCTAGTAATTATTTCTAACTGTAAGTTTACACTAATTCGGTTGGATTCATTAAGATTCATCGGAGAAAAAGCCATCACACCTCAGATAAGCACATTACAGCCTCAAAGAATATTGATGAATCTGGCACTTTGTATGTGCAAAATTGTAAAATAATTGCACTGTGTGTGTAACTTGCACAACACTTTATTTTACCTTATTTAAATGTATTGAGTAAAATAGAAAAAAGAAACTGGAAACTAAACCCCACACCGCTTACCAAAGCCCCTGGACAGAATAACATCTCACCTGCCCACTGCTCAACTGGACCCCACACAGCTAACCTAAGCCCCTGGACAGGATAACATCTATCCTGCTCTCTGCAGCCTGGGCTCAACTACACCCCACACCGCTAACCTAAGCCCCTGGACAGAATAACATCTATCATGCCCTCTGCAGCCTGGGCTCAACTGGACCCCACACTGCTAACCTAAGGTGAAGATAATTATCCATACTACTATAATGATTTCACTGCAAAACTTTAACTTCCTCTTTAGCTCAATGTGCACAATTTGTATGTGTCTGCTAAATGTACCACCCCCCTCTGGTTGTCTTAAAAATAACCACATGGCCTCTCTATGTCCCTTCCTCCGACTTCTCCCCCACACAAACTATCTATTTCCCTCCCTACACTCCCCCCTCTAGTCTCTTGATAATGCATTTCCTCTGTCTTACTTTTTATTTCGCTTTAAGCCTCGACTCAACTGGACCCACTAGCCCACCCACATACCCCATCTACACCCACCCCCCTATGATTCTTGTTCTTTTATAACACAGGTCCTTGCACTATCACCTGCATTTCTCACAGCTGCTACTGACACACATTCATTACTTAACTTCTTACTTTTCTGACACGCTTCAACCTCTCTTGCTCTTTGTAACTTTACTCCTGTCAGCATGCTACCTGACAAATCATTGCATAAAACACTTTGCAGACCACTCACCCAAGTGAATTTCACTTCTTTCCTGACCTTTGCTACTCCTTATCTTACACTTTTACCCCAGCTCTCTGCCTATTTCGCTCCCTTTAGATTGTAAGTGGCGAGTTTCAAATCTTATAGGACATCTTATAGGGTGCTTTGGGAAAAATCACTTACATAGGGCCTCATTCTATTATCGGCCGCAGCCGTTGCGGGGCCGCAAGGACCGGCCGCAAGCTATTCGGCTATTCTATTCCCTTACGGCCGGGGGCTCCGGCAGGCTTGCGGCCGGTGCCTTGCTATCTCTTGCGGCCGATCGCGCCAGAGGAAAGCCTTTGATCTAAAACGGCCGCAAGAGATTTGCAATTCAATTGCTCCGGGAAACCTCTCTGCAAGGCTAAAAACGAGCCGCAGTTACTTGCAGGAAAAAGGTCTCGCTAGCACCAATTAAGCACATAAAATAGCTCAAATAAAGCCATCCTGCACTTTGAGAAGACTATAAAGGGATTTTAGGTGTTAGAAAAAATAGCACATAATTACCCTATACTCAAATCCGTAAAATATTTGTTTTTTAATATCCGTAAAATATCCATGTAAAAAGTCCAGAGTGCTTGGAGCACCTCAGACACGCCCACGCCGCAGCCGGAAAATAAACAGTTAATTTGAACTCGGGTTTGGGCAGATGTGCAAGCTTGAGAGTGGGTTCCTTTTAATCCTCATGTCCCCCAATATGATCCCTAGCATTTACAGAGCTGTACAGTTCAGGCTTGAATTTATTTTTCAGTTTTTATATTTCACAGATTACGGCCGGTTCCAAGATATGCGGCCGGCCGTAAAAGGAGATCCTTGCGGGGCCGTATAATAGAATCGCGAGTTAACTGAACCCTCGCAAGGAATCGCAGCCTTACGGCCGATTTACGGCCGATAATAGAATGAGGCCCATAGATTCTAAGCTCAAAACAGGGCCCTCCATTATTTATACTACTTGTCAATATTGTATTTTTCCTCGTTTTTCAACCCATGTTCAGCGCTATGGAATATGTTACTCGTTACAAATAAAAGTTTTTTTTTATTATTATGAGTTAGATGGACATAACTGAAAGTGAGTTAAGTACTCACAAAATGAGGCTACAATAGTTTTGGATAAGAGGATCGAACAAATAAAATGATTCAGGAGTTAGAATATATATTCTTTTGAGGAGCTGTAAGATCTTCTGTGAGGAAGAGAAAGGGACTAATTAACACCATTGTTAGCAGATGCAATATTATTGGCATATACTTCAACTAAAAGGTGTGTTGTTAATAAATAATGGAGGGAGTTTCAGATTTCTGTGAATTTGTTTCCTTTGCCCAAAATGTAGATGGCAGCTTGAACTTCTTATCTCCTATCTGAGGGAAGAAACAATCATTATATGCATGCAGTTCTTCTCCAAGCAGGCCGGGTCCAAGATAATTGTTGCATTAGAAAGGACTTGTACTTTGTAGTGCAATGATTCTCAAAGAATAATTTCTACCTTCTCAGCATCCTAAATCTCATTCCCTCTGACAAAGTAAATAAATAAAGACTGCTCTGGCAGCTACTTGTACAATACAACCATACGTAGAAGTTAATAAATCAAAGATTGTATTTTTTTTTTATTAAAAAAAAAACATTTTCTCTGTATTGAAATTACATTTTTAAATGAACTTACCGTAATTATAGGACTTCCGTAGCACCTTATCCTATAACCCTAGCTGTTTAAACTCAACAAATTAATACATTCATGCTTTATTTTGAAATAATTGCCATACATAAAAACTTCACCATTTAAAAAAAAAAATATATATATATATTTATATAATATACTTTGATTTACAAAACACTATACATGACCTACAAAAAAATATATTATACATTACCAGTAATATAAAAAAATGCCAGCAATTCAAGATTTTTTTGAAATTATTGCGGTAGCATGTTTCTCAAAACGATTGCTAAAGTTCCCATTTTCAGCCTATAGTCAACCAGGACAATGATTTGCATGTGGATGTCATGCTTTTGTATTTGTACAATACTCATATTCTTAAATAGTATGTTAATTTATATGCAAAGCAATTTATTTGTAATCTTGGCCATAGACAAAGTTGAATATTTGTCTACTACATAATTTTGTAAGTATATATATTTTACATAAACCTGTGCTACAAAATGATATACAATGACTCCCCTCTCTTCAACTGTGTGACATCTGTGGATTTATACTAATTTCTATGCATTACCATTTATTTTTGTCTCTTGGTCTGTTTAACACAATTTATGTATGCGTATGAGATAAATATTTCTAGACACTTATGAATAAATACAGTAGCTTTAATTAATCTAGTTCAGAGACTGCTGACATCTAACATGAAATTACAGCAACTCAGGCACTATAAATTATAATAAGACGGATAAATGCAAAAGTTGCAAGTGCATCAATTCAGACATCAGCTGTTTGTAGTCCTAAAAGCATTAATTTGTATTTAAGTCGGATTCCATTGCAATGAATCCCATAGACTTTCTCTATAGACTGTAATAGGTTTTTCTTTTTGGTAATTTTTAAACTAGTTGGTGGGGGGGAGGGACTAGATAGAAGTAATGAGGTAGAAATTGTAGAGGGGGTAAGAAACAAATTAACTAGTCAAGGGGGGAGGAGATGGGGAGGGTTAGTATAGTCAATAGGGAGGTATTGCTAAGTAACTCAATTACAGTGGCAGGCACTTCAGAAATACAGACTCATAACATAAGATGTATGTTTGCTAATGCCAGAAGCTTGCCAGGAAAAATGGGAAAGTTAGAATTATTAGCAGTAAATGAGAAATGGGATTTAATAGGCATTACTGAAATGTGGTGGGATACATCTCAGGACTGGACCGTTAATCTGGAAGGTTATAACGTATTTAGGAAAGATAGGGGTAAAAGAGGAGGAGGGATTTGTCTGTATGTTAAGCCTGAATTAAAGTCTTTAGTCAGAGAAGATATTTACGGTGGAACTAGCTATAATGTTAAAAGTTTGTGGGTAGAGTTAAATAGGGGAGCAGCAAATTCTAAAAGAATATTGGTAGGAGTATGCTATGAACCCCCAATATAATTGAAAGTGAGAAACTGCAATTATTGTTACGAATTGTAAATGCAGCTAAGCATGGGCAAGTTCTAATAATGGGAGATTTTAATTACCCTGAAATAAACTGGATAAATGAGAGAAGCAGTTCATCTAAGGGGAGCAGGTTCTTGAGTGCACTCAGGGATCATTATCTGTGCCAGGTTATACAAGAACCTACTAGAAATTAGGCTATCTTGGATTTAGTAATCACAGATAATTTCGAAATAGTACTAAATGTTGAAATAGGGCAACATCGGGGAAACAGTGATCACAACACAGTCTCATTTGAGATTGAATTAAAAAAACAAAACTGTAAACGGCCAAAAAAAAACTCTTAATTTTAAAAAGGGCAGATTTTAATGGTCCAAGGGTAGCAATACAAAGTAAAGACTGGGACAGAGAACTGACAGGTAAAAATACTGAACATAAATGGACAATGTTCAAATACTTACTAAATATACATACTTATCAGCATATACCATGTGGAAATAAAAGTAGAAGAAGTAAATCACAACCCACGTGTCTTAACAATTATTTAAAGACGAAGGTGAGGAGTAAAACGGCATTTAAATGATACAAAAAAGAGGGGACAGAGACTGCTTTACGTGAGTAAGTCAACAAGGGCTTTTAGACTGGCTAAAATAGAAAATTAAAAGTTAGTTGCAAATGATAATAAGACTAACCCTAAAATATTAATGGAAAGAAGGTGAGGAAGGAAGATATAGGAGCATTGCACTGTGAAACAGGCTGTCTGATAATTAGTGACCAGGAAAAGGCAGGTGAGCTAAAAAGGGTATTTTCCTCAGTATGCACAAGGGAGGTACCAGTGGTTGGGACACTTCAATAAAATGGGGCTACACTACCTTCACCAAATAATTGGTTAACGCAGGAAGAAATACAAAAGAGGTTGGAAAAAATAAATGTTTATAAAGACCCGGGTCCTGATGGAATACATCCAAGTGTACTCCGTAATAGCCAAACCATTATATCTAATTTTTCAAGATTCACTCAACACTGGGTCTCTACCAGATGACTGGAGAAAAGCAGAGGTGATACCTATATTTAAGAAGGGAGCAAAAACAAATCCAGGAAATTATAGACCTGGAAGTCTCACTTCTGTAGTGGGAAAGCTCTTAGAAGGATTAATAAGGGATAATGTACTAGAATATGTCTATTTAAACAGGATTTTAAGTAGGGATCAACACAGATTTATGAATAATAGGTCATGTCAAACAAACCTAATTAGTTTCTATGAAGATGTTAGTAGGAACTTGGATCAAGGCAACTCAGTGCATGTAGTTTTTTTGATTTTGCAAAGGCTTTTGATACAGTGCAATATGGCAGACTATTGAGCAAACTAAGGGATACAGGCACAATATAGCAGTAAATATCTGCTCATGGATTGAGAGCTGGCTAAAAGACAGGAAGCAAAGGGTTGTGGTAAATAGAACATACTCCGATTGGATTAATGTGGTAAGTGGGGTTTCTCAGGGTCCAGTATGAGGTATTCTCCTTTTTAACATACAGTATTTATTAATGACTTAGAGGTGGAAAGTAGTGTCTCCATTTTTGCTGATGACACAAAGTTGTGCAAGGTAATTAAATCAGATAATGATGTGCTTTTCCTCCAAAGGGATTTACATAAAATAGAGGAATGGACATCTAAATGGCAGACAAGATTTAATACAAATAAATATACAGTTATGCATCTGGGAAGGAAAAAAAAACATGCAATTTATAAATGTAATGGAGCAAATATAGGGGTATCAGCTATTGAAAGGGAATTGGGAATACTTGTGGACCACCACCTAGGTAACAGTGCTCAATGCCAAGCAGCAGCTGCAAAGGCAAATAAAATATTAGCTTTAAGAAGGATATAGAAGCAAGGGAAGCAAATATAATTCTGCCACTATACAGATCCCTATTACGCCCTCATTTGGAATATGGAGTACAATTTTGGGCACCACGTCATAAAAATTTTTTAGAGCTGGAAAAGTACAGAGAAGGGCTACATAACTAATAAGTGGACTGGATGGGGCTAAGTTATGAAGAAAGACTAACCAAATTAGGCTTTTTTTCTCTAGAAGGAGAGGAGATAAAATGACCTTATATAAATACATCCAGGGTCAGTATAAAGATTTGTCAAGTGAGCTTTTTGTGCCAAGAGTTTTTCAACTGACAAGAGGCCACCCTTTGAGATTAGAAATAAAAAACCTTAAAGAAAGAAAAAGGTTCTTCACAGTAAGGGTAGTTAATCTGTGGAATTCTCTACCAAGGGAGGTGGTGACAGCGGATTTATTCCTAATTAAAAAGGACTTTCAGGGTTATCCTGGATAATGAGAGAGAGAGTATTGATCCAGGGGGGAATCTGATCCCCAGTATCTGGGGTCAGGAAGGAATTTCCCTTTGAAACAATTGGCTAAGTTTCACTCTGGGTTTTTTTCTCTCTGCCTTCCTCTGGATCAATCAATTAACAACTAATCCGCATATTGCAGATCAGAGGAGATCTTAAAAGGTTGAACTTGATGGATTGAAAGTCTTTTTTCAACTTCAATTACTATGTAACTATGTAAGACCATAACCACCCATTTCAAAACAACCAATAGAAAATGAGACCATCATCATGATGTCAGTAAAACATGGAGGTTACATGTCAATCAATTAGCATTTAGGGGTAAAGTATGCGATAGGCCCCACCAAACCTCAAAATACAAAATAATAAAAGTGAATGTCGATACAGTTATAGTCCATGTGGGTGGCCTGATATTTATTAACTCATTGATTCCCGAGATCGAATTAACCCCAAAATTACACATACAACAATGTATATTTTAGTGCCGATTTGCGAGACTGTAAATTCTAGTGTCTTTCATCGCTTTCCTTGTCATTTACATTGCAGTATTGATTTTATTTGCATTTACAGTGCTACAGACAGGGGTTAAACCCCTTGCAGTTCCCCTCTAGCACTCATAGGATTTTTCCCTACTTTACCATTTACGTGTGTGAAAATATTTGCGGGCTTGGGGAATTGTAGCAATTGAATAGAGATTTGCGATTTTAACAATCATAACTGTTGCAGACGGGAAAGGTCAAAGGCTGTAAGTTCTGGGTTTAACAAATGCAAAGTTTTCAAGCTTGTAACATGTAAACCGTTTGGAGCTCGCAAAAAGACGCCAATTGAATTGCAAATGAACTTATGGCCTCACTTACTGGCTCCAGTAACTTACGATTGCTCAATTGAATCGGGCCCAATGTTATCTGGGAAAGTCTAGCAAAAATATTAGAATACAAGTGACTTGCCGGTCAAAAATGACGGGGCAATAAAATTGTAAGGCAGGTAATGCTGTTTGCCACAGACATTATTTTTTTTGGTGGTCTGAGATCCTTCGGCGCTCATTGCGAGCCTTGTAAAGAGCGCCTTCGGTGCTCATTGCGAGGCTGTTGGTTGTTGTATTTTTTTTCTGATAGGTGCATTTGGTGTTATTGTTTGGTCGGCGCTGATCTTCTTTTTGCGCTTATTGCAAAGCTTTGTGTGCTATGAGCAGCGTTGGCGCTCATTGTGAGGCTCGCAGTGAATGGCTTTTGTGTTTATTGCGAGAGTGTTTTTTTTTGTGTATATGTATTTTTGTATGCTAATAAAATAATTAATAAATTAATAAATTAATATACTTTACCTATTTGGAAGTAATATATGCAGGAAGCATTGTGCTAAAGAGCTGACAATCTGTTTTGATGTTCCTGCAGCATACAATGTTGGTTTTCACTGTTGTGGAGCTGAGGTGTAAGTGTCAGCAATGTGTGCAGTGTGTAGTGTAAATAGGCTGCGTGCGTGAGCGAAAGCCGTTAGGGTAGCTGTGTACTTCCGCATTGTGTAAGTTAGTATTGTAAAATGGCGGCTAATGTGTATGTGGTACGCGGCTGTGGATGATTCAGCGACCTTGTTAAAAGTGTATCTTGTACCTTGTACGGCTTTTTTTAAAAGCTGTATGTGCTTGGTGGTGTTTTGCGTCTTTTGGGTCCTGCAGCCTAGTTTTCGTTTGTGTCTAAACTCAGGAATTTGGACTTAAATTGAGGTGTAACTTCACTTTAAGAGGTCTCGGGTGCCCCCCTTGCTGTGGGTAAGTTTTTTATGTTGTTTTTGTGTGTATTTATTGTGTTTTTAATGTTTTCAGGTGCGAGCGGCTCAGCCGTTAAGGTTGTATTTTTGCAAGGTCGTAATGTTTCGGATTCAGATGTTTTTAGGCTAAGTCCGTAAATTTTGCTTTCTAGGTCCCGTGGTTCGTATTTTTGGGTGTAAGTCCATATTTAGTGATTGCGTGTTTAAGTGCCGGTTGTGTGGCTGTTTGTAACCACGTGTGAGACACCGTAGAGCTTCGCGAGGGTCCACATATGTGGCCTGCAATGAGCCTTTGGCTCATTGTCGCTGACGTTGGAGCCTCCGCAAATGCGGCTCCTCACTTTGCGAGGGTCCGCATTTGCGGACAAAACTGCGTCCCTTTGCTGTCCCCTCAAAATAACTCAACACACAGCAGAGTGTCATTTCTTCAGTGTTGTCTAGAGATGTCGCTGACAGTTCGCCCGCGGACTATTCGCAGCGATTTTGGCATATTTGCGTTCTCATCGGACGGCGAACACATGCGTTTTTGGGTTCGCCCCCTATTCTTTATCATTGAGGAAACTTTGACCCTGCACCTCACAGTCAGCAGACACATTCCAGCCAATCAGCAGCATACACTCCCTTCCAGGGCCTTCCATCTGAAGGACAGCATACATTTTAGAATCATTCTGAAGCTGTATTCGTTGTGAGAGGACAGATAGTGTAGCTGCTGGAGATTTAATAGGGAAATAGATAGCCAGGCTGTGTATTTAGCTTTCACTACAGACCTGAAAGACTCATCTGATATCTGCTGCAAGGACAGCAGCCCAAAAAGCCCTTTTTAGGGCTAGAACATAATTTATTTTATTTTATAATTTTTTTCTGTGTAATCTAATTGCATATGCCTGCCTGCCAGCGTGTGTGTGTGACAGGCTAACACCTAACAGCTTATATTGTGCTCAGTGAAATAAAACAAAACTTTTTTGACTGTAATAGATTGAATAGCAATTGCCTGCCTACAGGCGTGTGTGTGAAGCCTATTGCATCTACTCTGCCAACTTTTGCCAGGGCACAGTGATACGTCATATCTGGTGCAACCGTAGTGTACAGTGAAATAAAACAACACTTTTTTGACTGTAATAGATTGAATAGCAATTGCCTGCCTACAGGCGTGTGTGTGAAGCCTATTGCATCTACTCTGCCAACTTTTGCCAGTGCACAGTGACACCTTAGATTGCACGCGCAGTGCCCCAAATTTGAAGTAGGAGGTCCGACCAAGCATCTTTTTCCATCTCCCAGTTCCAAAAATCAATGACATATACACGTCCCCTAATAGTGGACGTAACAGGGATTAAACTATAGGAATAGTACTACTTAACAGTACACACCTTATAATAACGAAGACAGAGGCAACGCGTATAATATTCCATGCTGTGCAGTGGAAGCCCCCAGACTCGGACCTGTGTAAAATATTCCATGCTGGGCAGTGGAAGCCCCCAGGGGGCTTGTTGTCACCTTTCGGGGACCCTTGGTGGCTGGGTGGAGGAAGAGACCTTCAATGACATCAGTGAGGACAAGGAACGGGACATGGCTAGCTTGGTATCCAACCTTGTGCAAATGGGGAGTTTGCAAAGGGACTGTTTGCGGTTGTTTGCGGTGCATTAAACAGGGAGATTGGTCTGTTACTGTGGCATGCCAAAGTCCAGGTGTTAGTCCCCTTGAAACAACTTTCCCATCACTATTGTGGCCAGAAAGAGTCCCTGTGGGTTTTGAAATTTGCCTGCCCATTGAAGTCTATGGCGGTTCGCCGGGTTCGCTCGTTCACGAACATTTGATTGAAGTTCGCGTCCTATGTTTCGTGAACCGAAAATTTGATGTTCGCGACATCACTAGTGTTGTCACATTAAAAGATATTTTGATATATTTACAAAAATATGAGGGGTGTACTCACTTTTGTGAGATACTGTATATATCTAATTTCTACAGTAGCCATGAAATAAAACCCTTTTTCCTCACAGTACGCATTCATTCACTCAACTAATTTTTATTTTCCCTGGAAGATGTGTCTTTGTAAACTAATGAACTTTCTATTAATGCTACTAAAAGCTCTAGTACATATAGATGTCTTATTTCCATTGTAAATAGAAACTTGCAATCAAAGTCTCCATCAAACTCAGGATTACCAGAAACATCCCCTAACAGCACAATTGCAAAGAAATTGTAATATATTACAAATTTATTTTATTTTCAATTCAAACATTATTTTACGCATTATCTGGTGTAGCTCTTCACAATATATATTAAATACATAACCACAGTAGTCCTACAATTCATACTTCTTTAAATACTATTTTATGTTTCCCATAACTACATTTGAACCCAGTTTTGAATTTACATCAGAACGCATCCAAGGGGTATTTATTAGTCTTTCTTCTAAAAAAAAAATTGTAACATGGGCAGGGGCCTACACAAGAACTTTGCACTCTTATTGATAATATTTTTTATATTCCTATAATGAAACTCATTCCTACACAAAGCACTACAGGTGAGATAACAGAAATAATGCATATTTTCTTAATTTACACACCATTAAGTACTTACATTAATGCTAAGGTTCATAATATGTAATTTCTTTATGATTTAAATTGCATTACTTATAAATGTGTTTGCATTATAGGAATAGGAACTACACTATCAATAATATAGTAGAGAACTTTACTGAATATAGCAAGGGAGACTGCTAGTTCATTGTCTGCCCCAAATGTGTACAGACAATGAGTGGGACAAGCATAGCAGATTTCAGTCATTTTCCTCAAAAAAACAAATAAGCAAAATAATGCACGTGACTACACATCTGCATGTCTGTAATGGGCAACAAAACCTGTTTCCAGTAAACAATCTTCCCATTGCAGTATAATAATCTGGTGTGTGTAATGCAAATGAGCTCAGTTTGGTAAATATTTAGTACTTCAGGATGGATGATATGTCCACAGTGGGCTATGATGGGCTGAGATCCAGCATCCCAGCTCATTGTATGATTTACTAAATCATTTTTCCCAAGCTAAATAACAGCTCAACACAGACATTTTGACCTTTCAAGACATTTTGACCGTGGCATTTTTTGAGCATGTAATGGACCAGCTATGGGGTATAAAGAGCTATATCATATTTGAGAGCAGTGGTATTGGACACTAATTGGGTAGTATTTACTTTTTGGAATTCATCCAAGTAATAGTGAGATATACAGTGTTCTGTACATGTAAATTTACCCACACAATTTTTTTCATAATTAGTGCTTTCTGGAGCAAGTACTGACTACCTAGGATAACCCTGAGTAAGAGTTCTTGTATTGATTTTATACTGAACAATGTACATATATATATTATTTTTATAAATATAAATAAAAGTTATATTTTAAAATGCCTCTACAATCAAATAGTTTTGTCTCTTATTTATGTGACAATATTTATTTATACAAAGGTTTCCCCCATACTTCTATCTCAAAAATTGTGTATTCATCAATTACTCATTCTGGGAGGTGTTATCACTAGTATCGTTTTATAAAGGTGTGCTTTTCTCTGTTAAAAACCTTTGTAGAATATGCCTGATGTTGAAGCACAGCAAGTACGATTAATACATAGAGGTAAATTCATTAAGCTTTACATGGGGTATAAAGAGTTTTTGCTAAGAATTCACTGTAAAATGACCCAATTGGAAATAGATATCTCAGCATTCAGAAAATTGCTTTTCAAACCAAAATCTGGGGAATATTGCAATACTGTGTAATGGTTAAGGGGTAACATTCACAATGCAGGCATGTGGAAAAACACTTGTTGTATAGAAAAAAAACTTATCATTTATGGAAAAAGGATTAAAAATATAAAAAGGAGGAGCTAAACACATAAATATCGTATATGTTTATCAGTTGCCCCTACACTCTACTTTAATCTAGTGTTTTAATTACCATTCATTTTAATTCATTAGTTTCGTAATGAGGTTGCCATGTGCTGCTAATAATAATTACAGAAAAAAACAAAGAACATATGCGCCCCTCATTGATAATGATAATTCATTTAGGGAAGGAAGGGGCGGGGGGGCTAGTGCAATGGGAGAGTGAAAAAAGAATAAAGGAAAGGTATTTGAAATGTAACTTCTATTAAAAAGTTTAAATGAATGAGTGTTAAAAAAGTCACAAGGCAGTAATGGCAATGCTTAACATGCTCCTTGATTGCCTCTGGTGCAACAGAAGAGAAACATTGATTAGGAGTGTCCATCCCCGTCTTGTGAAATCATTATTAGGCTGCAGTGTCTTCCTAAGAGGGAACTATCCATCCAGAAATTAAAATTAAGAAGGATACTGGGACTGCTAAATCCCAGTCGGGTAGTCAGTGCTCTGAAATGGTTTTGTATGTTTTATAAAGTTTGTATGTTTCCAGGTTTTACTTCTTTCACTCTTTAATGTATTAATCCAGTAATTTGACCTGTTTGGTACTGTGCTGCTGTCTCAAAATCCAAGTAATACTCTATAGAATACACTGTGTCTACTGAAGAGCTGATTTAAAATATAATTTGTACATACATACACATAATATTCTTATTTGCACACAAACACAATGAACTAGGAAATGACGACCATGAGGATAAGCTGAATATAGATCTTCCTTGGGAGAAACAGCAGAGTGCCGTTCGTCTTTACGGACCAACAGTCATGGGTGTAGGAACTGAGGGGGACAAATTCCCCCCAGATTTTTCAATTTGTGTAGAGAAGCAGTTGTGTGGTATTTTTATACTATATGCAGTATCATCCCCAGATTTTCTTTGGTTCCTACACCCATGCCAACAGTTGCATGCAAATTAAATACCTTAGAATAACTGAGGTCTCTCAAGGTGAGAGTCTTAACAGCTGCTTGTGTATACTGATTGGTGTTGATCTAACTGTACGAAGTGACTTGCACTAGGTTTTTTGTGCTTTCTTTCTCCCTCCCCCTTTTTTGTCTTCAGAAACAAGAATTAATTTGGTTTTGTGAGCAAAAATAACTGAGAACAAGGAATTCCAACAACCAGTCTAGTTTCTACTGCTAGGGGAATAACAATATCTTTGATAGGCCAGGAATCTAAATCCACAGTAGTAATTGGGGACTGTAAGCCTGTGAGAATTAAATGGTTTAGGTTTAACAGCTAAGGGAATTCCAATAGTTTCAAAACAAATCAGCTTAAGTCATTTTGAAAGTTAACCTACATTAACGACTCCTTGACTGACAGAATCACTGCTAAAGGATCACTGTAGTTAAAGAAAAAGGTATTTTTTTGTGAAGCATGTCACAAACTAACAACATTAGCAACAGTGTAAGCTGCGGACATAGTAACATTTTTTGGGAGAATGTTTAGATACTGTCATGATTTAATTGTTTAAGGACTCATATTGCCAGTAATATATGAATATGGCCAAGAGAGAATGACATTGTTGCATTGGGATTATGTGTTATTGTGTGGTTACATGTTGCCTGCATATGGTCAATATGTATCCTAGTTATAATATATTATAAGAGGGGAAATGTTATAAAGAACATATGTGGAATTGGTAAAAATGCTCTGCATAGAATTAAGCTGCAGATCATTGCACACTCACACATACAGACCTTGGGTCAAGACAAATGTATGTACTTCAAGTAGTCCTAAGCAAACACATGAGTTTAACATAAATGTTTTTTCACTAGCCAGCTATAGATATCTGGTGAATTTGATCTCAAGAGCTTTGATAGCCCAAGGTTGCAAGCCAGATGGGCTGACATCACACATACACAAATGTACACAAGGGTGTGGTATTGGAGAGTATACATATGTTGTTTTGATCATTCAATAAAGGTTGAGAGATCGTTTTCACATATCCACAGTGTGAGACTATTACTGTGTGTTGTATCCTAACCTGGGGAGTGGTCTTGCCATGGGCCTCTAGTAACCTGTATCCAGTATTCTCTGCTTGTATCTTTGGGCCTTGCCCTCTTCAGAATCCATCTTTTGTGCCACAGAGAACAGGAACTACATAATTCTGCCGGGGTATGTTTGAACTAGGTTCATATCAAGCCACCTTGAAGAAGCAGATTGTGACAGATACTTTATGGAGTTTATGAATATAATCCATTCTGTGTTTGTTACATCACTCCCTTAGAACTGGCTCATAAAGGTGTGTTTATTTATTAACTATATTTGACTGAAAAAATACTTCAGTCAAAAAAGAAATACCTTTAATGGATTTCCCAAATATACAATAGTAAACAATTTAAATGTTATTGATACACATTAAAAAATTAAAACAATTAATATTTTAGAATATGACTGATTAAGAGCCACCTGTTTTTTTTAGTGTATTGGTGTCCGCAGCGCTTAATCGTGATCCAGTTTGGATGAAAGAATACTCCTTAGAGTGATAGTCAAATTATATAATAATAGAGTTGTCTGATTATATATGGGATACTGAAATACAGTAACTGGCACAATTTACAGATAGATAGCCCATTTGACAAATTGGGTTAATGCTGCATACTTAGAGCCTCATTCAATTCAAAGCCCGCATCTTGCGGTATATACGTAGGTCGTATGTCTGAGGGCTTGCTGTGGGCTCACAGTCTGCAACAATTCCAGTGCTATTCAGTTGAACAAGCCCGCAAGTTACGGGCCGAAATCCAAAACCGTAAACCATGCAATCATATGTAGCATTTCAGGACGGGAACATGATCAATTAAGCAAGGCCGTAACTACCCATTTTGAAACAGCCAATAGAAAATGAGACCGTTATCATTAGGTTAGGAAAACATTGAGGTTACATGTCAATCAATTAGCGTTTAGAGGTCTGATATGCGATCAGACTCGCAACACCGCAAAATACAGAATAATAAAAATGAATGCCGATACTGTTCTAGTGCATGTGAGTGGCCTGATTGATATAACCCCGAAATGAAACATAAAATAAAATTACTTTTGATTGCAGATTTGTGAGCTTGAGACTGTTGTGCAACTAATTCTAATGTCTTTCATTGCTTTTCCATCATTTACAGTGCAGTACTGATTTTTGATTTGCTTTTACAGTGCAAAAGATATGTCTTTAACCCTTTTGCGGGTCCTCTCTAGTACTCTTAGGATTTTTTTCTACATTTGACATTTACGGGTGCGAAAACATTTGCGGGCTTGAGGAATTGTAGCAATTGAATAGTGATTTGCGATTGTAACTCTTGCGGACATTAAAGATCAAAGGCTTAGATGTGGTGCAAGTTACGGTGGTAACAACTGCAATGAGTTCAAGCCTGTAACATGTAGCCCGTTTGCTGCTCACAAAAAACGCTAATTGAATAGCAAATTATCTTACGGCCTCCATTACGGGCTTCTGTAACTTCTAATTGCACAATTGAATGAGGCTCTTAAATTGCAATGAAAAGTATCAGTAGTGACCTTAAATTTCGGTCATGAGGTAAATAAGTGGTATAAGTGGGGATGCAACTGTAGTTTTTCCTGGCAAGTGGTATATGTAATGGACCCAAAACTGCGACATGATGTATATAGGATTACCTGCGCAAAATATCAGCATGCTAAGTAATAATTTACAGCGGTCATTTGATAACCATAGAATGATTGGGTATAAGTAGTGATCCAAAATATGGATCATGAGGTACAAGTGGTGATTTAGTTGAATGTTCTAAATCATACCGGTACATATAATGTTCCAAAATTAGGTCATGAGGAACACATAATTTAGTGCAAATAAATTAGTATGCTGAGTAATAATTTTAAGAGTTAAACTGGCAATCTCAGGCTAAGTGGGTATAAGTAATGATTCATAATCAGGATCATGAGTATTTTAGATCAAGGTATTATCAGCCACATTACCGATCCAACAAGTGACTCTTTACAAGATACAATTTATATAAGAAAAGAAGGTATAAGCAGTGATCGAAATAATGAGTCATGAGGTACTTTAAGATTTGGAGAATTATCTTAAGGGCTCCAGTCATCTGAATCATCTGAGTAAATGGAATTAAATAGATACTAAATGATGAAGTTTATAGGATCCTTTATATACCAAAGGTAACCTTTAAATATATTTGTATCTAAGTTTATGGAGTTGACTCAGTGATTGCAGCAATTAGATGGTATAAGTAGTGATCCATATTTAGGTCATGAGGTATTTTGTAAGGTATTTTGTAGGTCAATATAATCACTGTATCATCATGTTATTATTATCGTTTATTTGCAATGCGCCAACATATTCCGTAGCGCTATACATAAATTAAGTTACAGGCAATGACAAGTTCAAGATTCACACATTGCAATGAATGGAGGGCCCTGTCTTTGAGCTTGGAATCCGGTGTCCATAGCGCTTTCCCTAAAGCACCTTGCAGGATTAAAACTCGCAGACTTACAATCTAAAGGGACCCCACTGTTAGACCCCATGTGGAGTTTATCTCTCATTGTTGTGCTGTTTACACCCCCCCTATCCCCTATAAATACTGCTGTCATTTCAAAAATACATCAGTTCACTCAGAGACATACAGAAATCGTATGGTCTCTTTATTTTTTCCTGTTCTCCTGGATGGCTGTGATACGGAATATATCTCCACCCTACAAGTAACCTGTTCTGGTCACTACCACAGGAAGGCTACTGTGACACCTGAAAGCTCTTATTCCTGATGGAGAGACTCTGACTGATATAGAAGCCAGATATCAGGGTGCTGGTGCCAAGATTTCAAAGAACCCAATGGTCCTTGTGGGTAGATAACCTGTAGTCAATAGCAGGTGACCCTGGGCTTGTATAGCCCCTATATATAAATATATACAGTAGACGACTCTCACACATTGGCTCATAGGCACAGACTGGTCACATTGGCACATTGGTACAGGCTGCGCACATTGGCACATAGACACATGGGTATAGGCTGGGCATATTGGCACAAAGGCATATGGGTACAGACTGGGCACATTGGCACATAGATAGATATAGGCTGGGCACATTGGCACATAGGTACAGGCTGGGCACATTGGCACATAGGCTCATGGCCAAAGACTGGGCACATTAGCACATGGGTATAGGCTCTGTACATTGGCACCTAGACACAGGCTGGGCACATTGGCACATAGGTATAGGCTGGTCACATTGGTACAGGCTGTGCACATTGGCACATAAGTATAGGCTTGGCACATAGGTACAGGCTGGGAACATTGGCACATTGACTGAGCACAAGGGTTTGTTCATGGCATGTATAGAACAATAGGGAACCATCACTCCCCAGAAGTCTCTCCCTCACCTCTTGTCCCTTTGGCTGCTGAATTCATATTAAAGACATGTCTCACAAGATCACGCAAGACTATCTTGCATGATCTCGTGAGACCCGGCTTTCAGGGGAATGCAGCAGTTAAAGGCACAAGAGGTGAGGGGGAGACTACAGGGGAGTGAGATAAGGATGAAAATATTTGGGGGATATGTCCCCCTCTTTCTATGCCCTTGGTCATCTTGCATGAACCGCATGTTTGACATCTCCCCAGGGTGGCTTGATGATATCAAGGTCAGGAGACTGTGATTGCCACTTCACAGCCTTCACTTTTTTCTGCTGTAACCACTGGAGGGTAAACTTGGCCTTGTGCTTAGGTTCATTGTCATGCTGGAAAGTCCAAGAGCGTCCCATGCGCAGCTTTCATGCAGAAGTATGCAAATTGTCTGCCAGTATTATCTGATAACATGTTGCATTCACCTTGCCATCAATTTCTTGCCATTACAAGATTCCCAGTGCCTTTACAGCTCACATACCCCTAAAACATCAGTGAGCCACCACCATGCTTCACAGTGGGGATGGTATTCTCTTCACTATAGACCTTGTTGACCCCTCTCCAAACATAGCGCTTATGGTTGTGACCATAAAGCTCTATTTTGGTCCAGTCATTCCACATTACAGTGTGCCAGAAGCTGTGAGGCGCGTCAAGGTGTTGTTGTGCATTTTGTAACTAGCTTTTTTGTGTCATTAGCACAGTAAAGGCATCATTCTAGCAACTTGACCATGCAGCTAATTATTGTTCAAGTATCGTCGTATTGTGTTACTTGAAGAAAACAGACCGTCTTTTTCCAGAGCAGCCTGTATTTCTCCTGACGTAACCTGTGGGTTTTTCTTTGTTTTTCGAACAAATCTTCTTGAGTTGTGGCCGAAATCTTTCTTGGTCTACCTGACCTTGGCTTGGTATCAAGAGATCCCCAAATGTTCCACTTCTTAATAAGGGATTGAACAGTACTGACTGGAATTTTCAAGGCTTTGGATATCTTTTTATATCCTTTTCCATCTTTATGATGTTTGATTACCTATTTACGCAGGTCTTTTGACAGTTCTTTTCTGGTCCCATGGCTCAGTATCTAGCCTGCTCAATGCATCCACATGTGAGATAACAAATTCATTGACTATTTATACACAGACACTAATTGCAATTTAATAGCCACAGGTGTGGGAAATTATCCTTTACTTGCCATTTAACCTGTGTGTCACCTTGTGTGTCTGTAACAAGGCCAAACATTCAAGGGTATGTAAATGTTTCATAAGGGCCATTTGGGTGATTTCAATTATAATTATGATTTAAATAGGAGACAAACAACTATGTGATAAAAAAATGGCTTTTTTTTTTGCATGATCAGTCATATTTTCAAAATAAATGCCCAAATTTTGAAATGTCTGCCAGGGTATGCAAACTTTTAAGCACAACTGTATATATACAGTATATAGTTAATTGTACAGTGGCCCTCTAAAGTTACCATGAGCAGCAAGATATATTTCACTGACTGAATCATGGAAATGTTTCTTCTATTCATTGTATTAAGGTGGTCATAGCTTCACTCCGTTAAAATTAAGTTGTGTAATTGTAAAATTTAGGAAAGCACATCTATTTGCATTAAAGAATGGTTCCAGACATGAGCTGAATATTTAAAGATCTAATAGAAAATAAATTATTTAAATGTTCACAACAACAGCTATGCAAATTAAGGTATAACCAAATTCAATGTTTATTAATTACCAGAATGTGCAGGATTCTTCAGTCTACATTATTACTACATTCAGTGAGCACTTTTCTGCAAAATAACATACTTAGATGTTGTGTTGTGTTTTAGAATTGATTGGGGTCATTGTGTTATATTTAGGCAATTATAGTATGATGATTATAAATAGCTAATGCTTGTGATGTTAAAAACTATGTATCAGTCTTAGACTGGTACAATCAAGATACTCAGCATTTTGATGTTAATTAATTCACTCAAACAGTTTAACCACTTTACTTTAATTTACAATTATTAACAAAGTAAACATTTATACTCTTTCTTGATCGCTACATTGTCGGGGTGAAGGGACTTATCTACCTCAGTGAAGCTGTGAGCTATACCATGTAAGGTCATCCAAGATGGGCAGGTCATAGCAGAGAGGTCAAGTTAAGCATAATAATCATCTATTATTATTATACATTGTCTCAAGTGAAAACATTGTTATACGTTATCTGCAGCTTCAATAATGATCTCATATACCTATTTTACATTTTATCACTAAGTAGTAATGTGATTCCCTTCTGGATTGCTACATTGTCGTGGTGAAGGGGATTGTCTACCTCAGTGAAGCTGTGAGCTATACCATGTAAGCTCATCCAAGATGGCCAAGTCATAGCAGAGAGGTCAGACAAATTTAAGTCCACTGGAGAAGGAACTGGCAACTCACTCACGTATCTTTGCCAATCGAATCTAATGGATAAGCACAACTAGACACAAGATGCATCTGGCACGATGGTCACAGAGAGTCGGACATAACTGAATGACTGAACAACAAATATTTATAAACAATTTCTGCTTCCTTTATGCACTCTCTGACTGTAGGTGCATACCTTCCTTATAAGATTCAACACTATCAATGAATGCCATATAAGTTCTGTTCTTTTTTCTGTATGAAAAGAGATTTATAAAAACAAATTGGCAAGGAATGTAGTTTTTATCCTTTACATTTTAATGGCATACTTTTGAATAGAGTAACACTAAAGAAAGACTCACCAGTAAAGGTAGATGTTTCTTTTCTTAAGTGTTTTGTATTTTCATTTCAATCAGTGAGGTTTGAATAGCAATGAAGAAAAAAACACATTTTAAACTCATCCCATATCACAGAACACTAGTAATTTGTCAAAAACATTTTACTATTTTGTCAGCTCAGCATATGGTGTTCAAGTTCTTTTTTATTGTTGGAAGAAGACAGGTTATCAAAAAGGGAGGTGTGAAGCTTGGTTTAAATGTATTTACATTTCATATGTTTGTAGCTCAAGAAAAGTAGAATATATTAAATTATGCTTTGTAATATTTTATTTACCGCAACGTTAGCAACAACCGCAATGCTCACAACTATATATGTGACTAGCGACTTGCCCGTCAAAATATGACGGTCAATAAAATTGTAAATCCAGGAATGCTGTTTGCCACACAATGTGAGTCTCTGACACTGTTAACCTTTTTGTTATCTACAAAGAAGTACAACAATTATAATAAAAAATATATGTTTTTTAACATTCAACTTATATTTCAACAACTGTTAAACCATATTAACCTTTTTAATTGTCATGTATGCAGTAATAATATAACAATGGATGAAATTTGTATGAATACATATTGTGAACCATTATATAAAGCTTTGTAACATGCAATTTATATTGTAAACAGTGGTCAGCCAATTATTTTTAACAATACTAACATTTTTAATTCTGAGCTATGCATGAGTAACATAAGAATAGGTCAACTTTGTATGAATGAGTATTTAAAACATTACAGAAGGCTTCTTAGCGTTCAGGTTTTTGAATCCAGAGGAAGGCAAACAGTAAAACCCCCCATTTAAACTTAGCCAATTGTATCAAAGGGGCAAAAAAATGAATTCCTTCCTGACCCCATTAACTGGTGATCGGATTACTCCTTGGATCAATTCTCTCTATGTAATTAAATCTTTACATTTTACAACAAATTATAATCCTCCTACTAACATGAACCCTTAATTGCATATAATGAAACAACTTTTCATTCCTTTGAAAACAGAATTTTAACATGACAAACATGAACTTAATTTATTAAAATTGAAACAGTAAATTTAAGAACATGCAAGTTTTGTGGGGCCAATCCTGTCAAAAGTAAATTCCAAGACATTCCAATTTTATGTCGAAGTGGTTCCCTTAAAGAGAGCCCAGCAGTCTTGTAATTTTATCTATGGGAGACTGCCAGGCATCAAAGTTCACTCTTGGGGTATAACCACTGTTCTTTATGTTTTTTGCCATTTTATAGAGTTTCCTTAGCGATATAGTGGTCCTCTAAAAAGAGCCTGAGTGACATAAAATAGCATCCTCGAAATAAAACCACTGTTCTTTATATTTGTTGTGGTATTTTTTGTGATGTTGTTGTAGATATAAGAGCACTGTTGCTTTTTTAATTGGGTTATTTGTAGCTAACTATTATTATTTTTTATTTTTTTTAATTTACAGTACTTCATAGTAGACAATGTTTTTTTTGTAAAAATGTGGCCATCATCTAATAAATTAACCTGACTTTGGTTGTTTTCAATATAAACTTTAATTTCCTCTGGATTCTTGCATCTTGAAAATGCAACATACAGTTGGCCATGGGCAAATACTGGTTCTTCTAAAAAGATTCCAATGGATTTCTAAGTTTGTCCTTGTGATTTATTAATGGTCATGGCAAATGCCATGATGATGGGAAATTGTCTTGTCTGAAGTACAAAAGGCAAGCTACTTTCACTTGGTGCTAAATCTATTCTTGGTATGAAAACTCTTTCATTTTTATGGTTAACATAGAGAATTTCTGCATTTATAAAATGGCCTTTTAATTCTTGAACAATTAATCTGGTACCATTACATAGTCCTTTTTTGGGGGGTTCATATTTTGCAGTTACATGACTATTGCACCTTTTTTTAGCTGCAAAATATGTGGTGGTATTCCAGATGGAGTTAATGAATTAATAAATTCAGTTGAAAAGTTTATCGGAGTTTCTTTGTCAACACCAAGTACACAATCAGCACTGTAATAATTTTTTGTGGTGCATCTTTTAATTTTAATATTTCATTATTCCGAAGCAATGCATCTTTATTTTTTGATGTTAATATTACTTTGGTTGCAAGCTCTGCATAATCGTCGTTAGTTATTATATTTTGGAATATAGCCGATATAATGTCCCGTTTGCAAATCATTTGCAATGGAATTTCCATGGTATCATTGGATACATTATGAATTTGTTCTGTTTTTCCTTCTCCATTTTTGATGAGCCACTGGTTTAATTTATTTTGTCCTTCTGATCTCATATTTTGTTCTAATTTGAGGTGAGTAAAGAGTTTCCATAGTACATGACTTGATGCATGTTTCTACAATGTCTGTGCGATTTCCATGGACAACAACAGGTAATGTTTGCCTAAAATCTCCACCTAACAACATCACCTTTCCACCAAAAGACAAATCAATATCCATGACTTCACGCAACAAACGGTCAATACACTGTAGTGCATGGCATGACATAATTGTAGCTTCATCAATTATAATTAATTCATTTTTCTTTATTTTTTTTGCTTGTAAAGATGCCATTCGAATATCCGACACTGATGTTTTCCAGTTTAAATCCACTATGCACAGTTCTTCCACCTTCTAACAAGTTTCAGTTGTTACAAATGGCAGTGCTATTTGACCTTGTGCACAAACAAATCTCATCAATAAATTATATATATACGTTTTTCCTGATAAACCAGGTCCATCTAGATAGAAATAACGCTCTTTGAGCAAGTCATCATCTAGTGCATTTGTTATGGCATTAAATGCTTGCAATTGTAATGTATTTAAAGCTGCAAATTTTTATTTCGTTATTTGTTTTTGAAGCGGAATATCATAGTCTTCAAAGTGTATTTCATCTATGAGTCACGGATGTGGTAGATTAAAATTTGCACAATTTAATCCATGAGAGAGTAAGACCTCTTAAATTTCAATTAATGCTTTTAATTCTGCAATAGGCTTATTGTATCATTGCAAAAAGTCTTCAGACATATTTGTTTTAAATTTGTCCCACAAAGCTAATGCATTTGGAGCATTTGAGAAGATGCAAATGAATGCAAATTGTTCTCTCATGTGCCGTGGCATTTGACACAGTGCTGCTTCTTCTAGACATCTTTCCCATTCTGTATCACCAGCCAGGAAGTTTCTGTGTCGTGCAGCTAAATGAAATGTGGAATATACTGAGTCATTAACAGTTCTCAACTGTTCAAAACTTTGTGCACCAGGAATACTTAACAAGAGTAAACGTAAGGAGAAACGTTCAAGGTCTCTTGGACTTACAGTGTAAATTCTAGTTATAATTTTATTTCCACAGGTTTTTCTTTTCCACCATAATCTATTAACAAAAACATAATGATATGGAATGACAATGTATAACAATTCCCTTGCCTCCAAGTCAGTACAATTTAATTGAAACCACCCAGTTAGTGTAGTTTGTTGATGCTCACTATGTGCCAAAGCATTTTTTTCATTTACAACATTGAAATAAACTAAGTGTCTTTGGGGCTAAAGTACAGCTAATCGATATGCAGCATGTGATCGATCAGGCATTTCAAATTTGAGAAGAGGCCACAATCCTTCTGGCGCACTTACATAGCGAGAATCTACTTGAGATGCAAGTTCATCATGTAATAACTCAGTTTGTTCAGGATTTTCTGCACTTTTGACCACTATAGTAGCTGCATCATAGCCTTTGTAAATATATTTGTAGACATATTTAATGGATTTTATAGGAGTGCAAGCTTCCACATTAATGTGTGCATTATACTTCATGAGCAAATATGGATTGTATGGCACTGCATATCTGTTATCAACTTTTTTCCATGGATAATGGTTTTTTAGCCTTCTCTTCTTCTATATAATGGATAGCCATCATAATTAGCATAAGTTTTATCTCTATAATCTTTTGGAAATTCTTTAGTGCAATTTTTTATTTTCCATACATGGTGATTGTGGATTAATATCTCCAAATGGTCCAGGAATCATGTGATGAGTTACAATCTCATATAGTCTACCATGTATTTCTGGATCTGGTGGTTCAGCAATAATCACTGAATCCACTTTATCACCAGTATCCAATTTATATTTCTCTTGAAGGATTATAAGCATATGTGCATGTGGAAGGCCTCTTTTTTTAATTCTATGGTATAAACATAAGCCAGACATTTGCCAAATAACTGAGTTTTGGGCTATTTCACGTATTAATTAAGTAAATTTGATTTTGAAGACTCTTGCCACTAAATCTGGTCTATGGGAAGCAATTTGTCCAATTAGCAGATTCTGTACAATCGTTGGCCATTGTGGATTACATGTGAATGTAGTAAATAAATCTGGTTTTGCAGATAGCCATAGCATCATTGTATCTTTCCTGCATATTGCGAGGAGATCCTTTGAAAGAAGAAGGAAAAATTATGGTTTTGCCAGCTGCAAGCTCTCTGTTTGTAGCTACCTCAACGACATAATCCATTAGTCCACAATACTGTTCTGCATGTAGTTTATCTCGTTGATATTTGATAACACTTTTATTATTTGCCTCAACTTGCAAATATGAATCAATGATCCATTGTTGTGTCAATTTTCCACCACATAAAATGGGATTAAATCCATCTCGAATGGCAGTTTGAGCCACTTTAAATTCAAGCGCTGGAAATATTTTTTATGACACATTCTTTTTAAATTTGGGTAACTGTCAACTGTTATTTGGGTTGCCATCCCGCTTCCCCATTGGGGAAAAAATGGGATATGTCATTGGATCTAAATTAGTACTTAATATCCTTATGTTGATGTAAGGTTGCTCCTCATTTCTGGGATATATTCTAATATCTCTTTGAAATGGTGGCTCTCCCTCATAATTTTGAAAGACCATTGCAACCTCATTGGATGTTGATAAGTTGTAACGGCGTTTATCAGTCTTTGCTCCCCTTCTTCTGGATGTAAATGAGAAGTACAATGATAGATTTGTCCTTGTACTTTGAAACTGTAAGGGCAATGTCCTGGCACAATAGCAGCTAATGTGGCACCCATAGATGCAAATATTATGGCACTAGTATACATCTTATGTTTGTTTTGAAATTTTGGTAATTAGGGAAAGTAGGCTAAGTCATAGTGCTTTTTAAATATGTTGGGAAGTGTTGTCTTTATGGAAGTCTACCTTGCCTTTTTGACAGCAACTAACGAACTGGCCATCTCTAGGTCTTTCCTGTTGGAAATGATAAGCCCCACAAAACTGACAGACAATATTCATAGTACCACAATTATGAACCTCAACAGTTAAAGATTTAAGTATAGGACAATTGTGAGCAGATATATTAATATGACTCTCTAAATCATCATTAGAATTCTTATCAGATTGTTCAGCCACATTTTCTAAATGCTTTTGCTTTTTAGTTGCCTTCTTGGGCTTGGATGTTAGTTTGTCAGCCGCTAGTCTTTTGTTGCGAGTCTCTGCCATTCCTTTTGTAGTCGAATTTCCTTTTGCTTGGGCGTCTGTTGATCTGCCCGTGCTTTTTGACGTTGTCTAGTTTGACGTCTTTTCTTTTCCTCTTTCTATTCAGTATCTGCCGTATTAATCAGTAAATAAAAGTAGTATATTAGTACATTTGGTGCTTTGTTTATTTTCCTTGTTTAAATACACTTTTTGTTATTTTGCTTTGGTTATTTTGTTGTTCTATCCTGTTTTGTGTGCACCACTGTTTGCATTATGGTGTTAGCTTTATGAGGTTGGACTTAGCAGATTAGTTAAATTGCAGTCTATGTTGTAAAAGGCGCAGAGCAAACATAGGTCCTTCTATTTTGTGTATGTTAACAGCATTTCTTGTGTTATCCTGTTTTGTTTGTGGCAGTGTTGCCATTATGGGTTTAGTTGTGTTTTATGTGCACTACTGTTCTCATTAGGTGTTTTGGGTATGGAGTTGGGCTTAGAGGGTGGCACACCTTAAAATTGTATATATCCTTCCATTTTGAATATGTTAACAGCATTGTCCTTTTCTGTTTTGTGTACACTACTGTTGGCATTAGGGGTTAGGGTATATATATATATATAGTAAACAAAGAAAAAAAGCAAAAAATGGCGCTTAACACCTGTAGTAAATAACAAATGAAATAAAAAAAGAAAAAAATATATCTTTCTAGTAGCAGGAGTACCAAGGAAAGTATATAGGTACAATAACCAAATGTGTCTCCATAAAATAATGGTAGACTGGAGAGATTTTTAAGTATCAGGTAAGTAACACTCAGTATTACTCAAACATCCCAACAACCTTCTGTTAGAGTCCTCATACTTCTGTTAGGACAATCATAGGACTGTAACTTAATAAATGGAAGTGAAAAAAAGGGAAAATAAGAAGGTGAAAAAATATATATAAAAAAAGGAAAATGGAATAAATGGCGAAAAACACTCTATAATATAAAAAAATGATAATAATAAAAAATATATAGGCAAGAGATATCTTAAAAGATGCTCAGGTATATCAGGTAAGCAAAAAAGAGGAAAAGGTGAACAGTGCACCAAAGCATAGCATGCAATACGCTTGCTAGCTCATAGAAGCAGTAAAACCAGCATTCTCAACTCTAACCTTATCTTATACGTCAATGTACATACCATACTGCTCCACAAATATAAAGATGGAGAAGGTGGACAACAAGATATCCCTAATGCCTAAAAAGTAACAAAAAAAAAAACGAATAGCCGGTTTCGATAGTTCATACACTATCTTTTTCAAGGCACATAGAGTGCATAATAAAAGTTGAGTTTTGCGGGGCTTTTAAAGTACATTAGTTACGCCTTCCTAGGCATTACCAGTGCGTTAGTTCACACCCCTTTAGTGTGTATTGGCTGTGTCTAAATTGCTAGTGGCTTAGGGTACTTCCTAATTTCGCGCCCTTAACCTGTTTACGTTGTGGCGTCACACGTAACGTCTATGGCCTTACGTCAGGGCTTGACGACCTACTGCGAGATTTCTCGATGTAACGAGTGACGATAAACTCTTATTTACTTCCGGAATTGACGTTCCTTCTAAGCCACCGCGAGATTTAGTAGACCTTTAATCGCGTTTTTTTACCCCCTAAAATTTCACTAAACTTTATTAATCCTTAATATACAATATTATTTATTAAACCTTCTATCAATATAGTTGAGTGGACTGGGACCAACTCCGCTCCTGCTAAAGATGAAAAAGAAAGATAAACAAAACCACTTTTTAAAAATAAAGAGAGTTAAACTAGTCTTTTAAGAAAACAATAATAATAATATTCTATATAATAAATGTAAAGAAGTTATCAGGTAAGTAGATGTTATAATAGAATCTTATTATTGGGACTCCTATAAGGTGTAATTTTAGACTAAAATATAAAAGTATATTCTTTTACTACCTATGGCTTGATACTTTGTTACAGGCATATATGCCACTCAATTATTAGTTGTTCTAGAAGACTATAAACCTCTAAATCAGCACTTTAGATTAAATGAATGGACTAAAGGTGAACCCTTCATTGAGACCCCATGGACCCTGGGCTCCCATTAGATAGATCCACTCGCACTCCTCCTGCATCAGTTTTTGATCCATATTTCCTCCTCTTATCGATGTTTTAATATCATCAATGATATGGAATTCCAGGCTTTTTACATCACCTTGATGGTAAAGGCGAATGTGTCTCGAAATTGGTGTATCCAAATTGTTAGTGATAGAAGACACGTGTTCTAATATTCTCCTCCTTATTTGTCTTATAGTTTTTCCCACGTACAATTTTTTGGATTTGCAAACTATAATATAGACGACGTGGGTAGATAGACAATTATAGAAGGATTTCAGTGGGAAAAATGTATTTGTCCAAGGGTGAAGGAAAGATTTTTCGGGTTTAATATATTCACATGCCTTGCACTTTCCACATCTAAAAAGACCTTTGGTCTTTGCCAGCCAGTTCTTATTTTCTTCTTTCTTATTCGTGAAGAGACTCTTTACTAATTTGTCGCCAAGGTTTGTACCTCTTCTATACGTGATGTTGGGGTGCTCTGATAAGGTGTTCTTCAGTGCTTTATCTTCGCATACAAGATGCCAATGTTTCTTGATTATATCGTTGACTTGTTCACTGTCAGTTCCGTAGGATAGAATGCATCTCGTTGTTTCATTCTTCTTTTCAGTTTGTTTTTTAAACAATAACTCTGTTCTGTCCTTATCTAAGGACTTTTTATAGGCATTCTTTAGGACTCTATTCGGATAGCCACGACTTTTCAGCCTTTTTTTCAATTTAGAGGCTTTTGATTTAAATTCTTCCAAAGTATCACAATTTTGGCGAAGTCTTAAATATTGGCCGATCGGTATGCTTGATTTCTGTGATATTGGATGTTGGCTAGTCCATGCCAGTGTCATGTTAGTCGATGTTTCCTTTCTAAATAAGGTAGTATGCAGTTTACCTTGATCAGTTTTCATAATTTTTAGATCTAGGAAATTAATTTCCTTCTCATCCGCTTCCCAAGTCAATTTAATTATTCCACAAGAGGATTTTGTCCTTGTTCAACTCATCACAGAAGACCTTGGTATTCTCCCACATTCCTAAAAAGAGGTTTGCGTAACTTGGTGCACAACTTGTGCCCATCGCTGTACCCCTGATCTGATGGTACCATTTACCATGTAAAAAGAAGAAGTTTTTGTAAGAACAAACTCCAGTAGATTTAAAATAAACTCATTTTTTGTCTTGTTTTTTGAGCTTCTCATGTCTAGGTAATATTTGACAGCTCTCAAGCCTTGGTCATTTGGAATACTGGAATAGAGCTGTTCTACATCAACTGCCACCAATATAGACACAGGTGGTAGCTCTAGTTCTTCTATGTTCTTAAGTGTATCCATAGTGTCTTCTAGATGGGAAGGTAGACTTTTCACTATTTCTTTTAATTCTTGGTCAATAAACTGATTTATTTTTTCTGTCAAACAATTTGTGCTGGAAACAATTGGTCTACCTGGAATAGGGGTATGTTTCTTATGCACTTTAGGCAGCGCATAAAAAGTAGCCGCAGTCGGATCTTTTGGGAGAAAATAATCATAATTAGCTCTGGTGATAATTCCTTCTTCTAACCCTTTTAGAAGGAGAGTTTGTAGTTCTGCGGAATATTGCCATGTCGGATTTTTTTGAAGAACTGCATATGTGTTGTATCACGTAAAAGAGTTAGACACATTTCAAGATATTCATCCTTCTTCATTAGTACTATGTTACCGCCCTTGTCAGCTTTCTTGATCTCAATATCAAGCTTTTTAATTTCTTCTATTGCTCTTCTTTCTTCTATCGTTATGTTATTTTTAGATTCATTTGGAGAATGCATTTTGTTTACTCGATCCAAGGACTCAAGGTCTTTACTGACTAGTTTTAGAAACATTTGTAGATTTCCGTAATGCTTTAGTTCTGGGGTAAATTTACTATTCTTTTTAAATGACTTTTGTTCTTGTTCCTTTAAGTCATCTTCACTTAATAGTGACATCAGGTTATCCAAAGTTTCTTTATCCTCGATTGTTAGCCCTATTTCTCCCAGTCTTCTTTTATCTTTGTCATAGAAGAATTTTTTTAAGGCTAACTTCCTTACGAAAAGATTGATGTCTTTTATATTCGTAAATAAATTCGTATAGTTAGAGGGTATAAAAGACAATCCTTTAGAAAGAATCTTTTTCTGTGCATCACTTAATTTGATGTCAGTTAAATTTATGATAAGATTTCCGTCATATTCTTCATCTAAACAGTCTTGACCTTTAGATGATTTTTGTTCTTTAGTTGGATCCATCTTTATTCTCCTTTCATAACGATCACCAGCAATTAAAGTTCCAGTGTTTCGCTCTCTTGGTTGTTCTTCTTTATCTTCGACTGGGTTCTTGAATTTCCTCTCCCTCTCCCTTTTCCTTTTTTTATATATATTTTTTTCACCTTCTTATTTTCCCTTTTTTTCACTTCCATTTATTAAGTTACAGTCCTATGATTGTCCTAACAGAAGTATGAGGACTCTAACAGAAGGTTGTCGGGATGTTTGAGTAATACTGAGTGTTACTTACCTGATACTTAAAAATCTCTCCAGTCTACCATTATTTTATGGAGACACATTTGGTTATTGTACCTATATACTTTCCTTGGTACTCCTGCTACTAGAAAGATATATTTTTTTCTTTTTTTCTTTCATTTGTTATTTACTACAGGTGTTAAGCGCCATTTTTTGCTTTTTTTCTTTGTTTACTATATATATATATACCCTAACCCCTAATGCCAACAGTAGTGTACACAAAACAGAAAAGGACAATGCTGTTAACATATTCAAAATGGAAGGATATATACAATTTTAAGGTGTGCCACCCTCTAAGCCCAACTCCATACCCAAAACACCTAATGAGAACAGTAGTGCACATAAAACACAACTAAACCCATAATGGCAACACTGCCACAAACAAAACAGGATAACACAAGAAATGCTGTTAACATACACAAAATAGAAGGACCTATGTTTGCTCTGCGCCTTTTACAACATAGACTGCAATTTAACTAATCTGCTAAGTCCAACCTCATAAAGCTAACACCATAATGCAAACAGTGGTGCACACAAAACAGGATAGAACAACAAAATAACCAAAGCAAAATAACAAAAAGTGTATTTAAACAAGGAAAATAAACAAAGCACCAAATGTACTAATATACTTCTTTTATTTAATGATTAATACGGCAGATACTGAAAAGAAAGAGGAAAAGAAAAGACGTCAAACTAGACAACATCAAAAAGCACGGGCAGATCAACAGACGCCCAAGCAAAAGGAAATTCGACTACAAAAGGAATGGCAGAGACTCGCAAGCAAAAGACTAGCGGCTGACAAACTAACATCCAAGCCCAAGAAGGCAACTAAAAAGCAAAAGCATTTAGAAAATGTGGCTGAACAATCTGATAAGAATTCTAATGATGATTTAGAGAGTCATATTAGTATATCTGCTCACAATTGTCCTATACTTAAATCTTTAACTGTTGAGGTTCATAATTGTGGTACTATGAATATTGTCTGTCAGTTTCAGTTGTTATATATATATATATATATATATATATATATATATATATATATTTATTTTTTTCGTGTTTTCTATGAGGCAATGTTGTCATTAGGGGTTTAGGGTTATGGGATTAGGCATAGAGTGTTAGTTAGGTTTGAGGACGTTTCTACAAAGGCAGACACAAAACAGGATAGGTCCTTGCATTTTATATGTGTAAACAGCAGTACTTGATGTATTTATTTTTTTTACTGTATACTGTACCTCATGTCTTCAATGTGTTATGTCTAAATTCCTGTAGAGATGATGAGAATCTTCAGGCAGTGTCTTAAGTATAAATTCCTGTAGAGATGATGAGAGTCTTCGGGCAGTGTCTGTTGTGTATAAATTCCTGCACAGATCCAACAGAACAACACACAACTCCCACTTCTAAGCAGACATTATTCCTGCACAGATCCAACAGAACTACATACAAGTCCCACTTCTAAGCAGAAATTATTCCTGCACAGATCCAACAGAACTACACTCAAGTCCCACTTCTAAGCAGACATTATTCCTGCACAGATTCAACAGAACTACACACAAGTCCCACTTCTAAGACATTATTCCTGCACAGATCCAACAGAACCACACACAAGTCCCACTTCTAAGCAGGTATTATTCCTGCACAGATCCAACAGAACCACACACAAGTCCAACTTCTAAACAGACATTATTCCTGCACAGATCCAACAGAACTACACACAGGTCCCCTCCCACTGCTATTTGCTCTAAATTTATTGAATCACACAAATTTCTTTCAGCTGATCAATTAGGAACACCTGCTAGCTATTCCTAATTTACCCTTTACACAATGTTCCCTCCTGCCTTCTTCTTCCTAACCTGCTGCCTTTTCCTCGTGATCTTCCTCTCAATTTATCCATATCATGTCTCCAGCATAACCATCTCACCTTCCATGCTCTCATCTCCTCTTTTATGGTGCCATGAGCTATACTCCTTCCTCCACCCGCTATCTCCTCCCCCATCTCAAACTCATAAGCAGAAACATTTCAGTGAGTCCCCTCATTGTTAACATTGTATTCTTCCTTGTCCTTATCCCCTGTACAGAGCTACGGAATATGTTGGCGCAATACAAATAAAGATTAATAATAATAATAATAATAATAATAATAATAATAATAGAGATGATGAGAGTCTTCAGGCAGTGTCTGTTGAGAATTATAGAGAGAGATGCAAATGTTAAAATAACATTTAAATCAATTTGCTTTTGTACTAAGAGCATAGAAAACACAATATATACTTAAATTGTGTATTTATTCAGAGCGGTTAGCTTATGGGGTTAGCTTAGACAGTGGTGCATAGAAATAGGATAGATCCTTCCATTTATTATGTTTTAAGAACATTTGTTGTAGTATCCTGTTTTGTGTGCGCCACTGTTGGTATTAGAGGTTTTGGTTATGGGGTTAGGCTTATAGGTTGGGGCACACTGAAGAGGCTAGATCCTTCCATTTTATATGTGTTACCAACATTTGTTGTAGTATTCTGTTTTGTGTGCGCCACTGTTGGAATTATATGTTTTGGTTAAGTGGTTACGCTTAGAGGTTAGTGCACACAAAACAGGATATATTTTTCCATTTTATATCTGTTAACAGCATTTTTTGTAGTATCCTGTTTTCTGTGCCCCACTGTTGGCATTAGGTGCTTAGGATAGGTATTTTTTTTGTGATAACATCTTTTGTGTTGGCATTAGGGTTGTAGGTTATGGGGTTAGGCTTAGAGGCTTATTTAGGTTGCAGTGCGTTTTAACATTGGCACACACCAAATGGGATAGATGTTTTTTGTTTTTGTTTTACTTGTTATACTGTACATGTTGTGTTGAATTAGTTGTCTATAAATGACAGAGGGTCCCCTGCTGCCAATCTTCCTGTAGTATCCTGTTTTCTGTGCCCCACTGTTGGCATTAGGTGCTTAGGATAGGTATTTTTTTTTTGTGATAACATCTTTTGTGTTGGCATTAGGGTTGTAGGTTATGGGGTTAGGCTTAGAGGGTTATTTAGGTTGCAGTGCGTTTTCACATTGGCGCACACCAAATGGGATAGACGTTTTTTGTTTTTGTTTTACTTGTTATACTGTACATGTTGTGTTGAATTAGTTGTCTATAAATGACAGAGGGTCCCCTGCTGCCAATCTTCCTGCAACAGTCTTCAGGCAGTGTCTGTTGAAAATGAAAGACAGAGATGCAAATGTTGAAGTAACTTTACAATTATTATTTTTTGTTTTGACTAAGACCATAGTATTTTTGTTAAGCAAATGTATTTTTGTACATTACCTGTTGGGTATAGTTTGTTGTCTTTAAATTTGTGCAGATTTGGCAGTCTGTGTAAAACCATGCAGTGCTGCAAATTAGTCAGTGACACTCTTCAGGTCTGTGGAAAATGACAAAAAAATGAAAATGTTGAAATGTACTGTAAATATATTATTATTATTATTATTTTTTTATGCTAAAAGCATAAATTATGTTTTCAAATATGTCTTAATAAAAGCTATTTTATTGTTTAAATGTCTCCTTTTTTCTTTTCTTTTTAAATTTACATCATTTTACCCCACCTAAACATGTATCTGTCTTTTAAAACTTTCTATACATGAATAATGTCTTCTAATTGCTTCTGTACATTAATATAGTTTTTTTGTTTTTGACAATATTGAAAACCTAAGTTTTTTTTTTTATTAATTATCAAAATGTATATATCTTTTCAATGTTACTGTACATGAATAATGTTGTTATTGGAAATATTTGAAACCATATATTTATTTATTTTTTGTAATTATTAATTTATTAATTAATTAATTATAGCTTACCTATTGGCTGTAATTTGCAGATTTTAAACTTCTAAAAGTGATAATCAAGTTGCTTCAGAAGTAACTCCACCAGTGAAATGTACAGTCACACTGTTCATCACACTGTTAATTCTGGAAAATTTACAGTATTTATAGAGTGTGAGCTGAAGTAGAAACAGTTATAACGCAATGCGCATGCGCTATTTGCGTTCCATCCATCAATTTGCGTTCCAGCCACCATTTCGTACAAGGTACTTACTTGTTCCATAGAAAATGGCATCGATTTTGTATGTGCTACGTGCCGCAGGATGTGTGGTATGAGCCGCAGGAAGTGTTGCCGAGTTTGGGTAAGTGTTCCGAGTACGTTTTTTAATTTGACGTGCTTGGCCTCATTTCCGACTTTTTCGGCCGCCATTTTTTTTCTTGCATAGCAGATTTGTAAGTGCCGAAACTTGTGAAATTCAACTTAAATTCGCAAGCAACCTCACTCACAGACGTCCTGGCTGTCCCCCCGTGCTGTGTGTGATATTTTGGAATTTATTTATTTTTTTGTGTTTTTCTATGTGCGCGGTTCGTCCATTAACTTCTTTTTTTTTTTTTTTTTCTAAGTCCCGCGGGTCATATTTTTTTTCTAAGTCCTGCTTTCCCCACTTGTCTTTGCAAAGTGTTACAGGCCGTAATTTTTCCATGCAATTTTTTCAAACTGCTATGGGTCTCGCATTGTGAATTGTGTAATTGAGATTTCTGTTAATCTGTGGTCCCGCGGGTCGTAGGGATGAGGGCCTATGCTGCTCATCTCCACCAGCGCAGTGAGCGCCTTCGGCACTCCTGCCTAAGTCGTATAGGGATGTAGGGATGAGCGCCTATGGCGCTCATCTCTATTAGCGCCAGAAGCACCTTTGGCGCTCCTTGCCAGCAACTGCATTAGCAACAACACATATTGCTCACAACTATATATGCGATCACCTATTTAACCAATGTTATAAGAATTCTTTTTTACATTTGTTGGCCTTTGTTAGATAGAAAACCTGCATTGACTGAATCTTCCCTGACAATGGGCATTTGGCAGACAAAAAAAATACTGCCAGAGCCTTCCAAGATAATGTGCAATCAACAAGTCACGTGAAATTAGGTGGACAATGCCTTAGACACCAGCACTGTTGGAGCCTGTCGTCATAATCATGGGAATGTTCTACATTATGTGGATGAAAGCCAGGATTTATGGATAACACTGTGTGGATACAAGGGGTCTGCAAGATAAATCAAAATCTGCTGAAGATCGTTCACACAGTGTTATTTCTAAATCATGGCATGTTTGGTGTTGTATGAGGACTGATTTTCATTGTTGTTGTTCAATCCTTCAGTCGTATCCCACCTTCGGTGACCATATGGATGCAGCACGCAAGACAAACATAAAGTGCTAATTTGGGGATGTCATTACAGTGTGCAGCAAAGAGGTCATATTATATTTTTATATAGTAAAAAAAAAACTGTTACAACAGTCCCGGTGTCCCCTCTTGTAGTTAGAGAAAACAATTATTTCACTTTTTACTGTACTACCGCATGGTGGAGGGCTTCTATTGCTCTTTTACCCACCATATATTAAAATATTGTTGTGGTGAACTACCTACTCAAAATATCCACTACACAAGCTAAGGAACCAGCCACACGCCGGTGATAGGCAGTAACTTTGAAACAGCTGTACATGGGTGGGATTCCTAGCTTGTGTATAATCCAATCCTAGCTTTGCTAAAAGCTGATTGATACAGAGTGCATATGCTTAAGGGAAGCCATGTTTGATATGTTATGGATTGCAAGAGCGAAGCCTTTGTGGGCACATTTGCCTTTCCCTGCCAAGGTTCCCAGAATGCAGTGTAATAATTGTATTTCTCGGAATTCTGGGCATGAAATAAGTCATATAACTTGTTTTAGACCTTCAAATGTGAACACAAATGTACTATTTATTTACTTTAAACAAAGAAAGGGATTCTTCTCAGTAGATTGTGGAACTTAGTATCAAAATAGTTTACAATAGCAGCTTTAATACACAACTTTAAAAAGAGTTGGATATATTCTTGAATAAAAAAGGCAAATAGGGTTATGACACTTAACATAAAATAAGTATGATATTGATCCATGGAGTAAATTAATTGCCAGTTTTTGGGATAAGGAAGAAAGTTGTTTTTACCAAATATTCCAATTGGATTTTTGTTGACTCTCTTTGGATCAATTCAAAATTCACATAACAATTGAAACAGATGAGATCTAAAGCCTTGATGGACTGAAGTCTATTATTATCCTCCATTGCAATGATACTACATTATTACTATCGCAAGGTAAATATATTAGCATTAAACATGGCAAACTACTGTTAACAAACTGCAGCTACACATTTACATAAGGCAAAAATTCTAAAGTATTTAATCAACTGTTTATTTTCAATAAAATAAATACAAATGTGAAATAATAGTTTACAAATGTCTGTAAGCTCTAAATATCAGTGAAAAACATAATAGTAAGTTAATATTTTTATTGGCTATAAGATCTAACTAGGAAGATTCTGCTATTTTTGTACAATCACCATCCTCCTATATGCAAAAGCATATATTTAAGCACACCTATCTTCAGGATCTCTACCTTGTCATGGAGAAGGGGCTTGTGTATCTCAATGAAGCTTTGAGCTATACCATGTAGGGTCACCCAAGATGGGCAGGTCATATCAGAGAGGTCAGACAATTCAAAGTTCACTGGAGAAGGAATTGGCAACCCACTCCAGTATCCATCCATGAAAACCATATGGATAAGCACATGCAGAGACACAGACAGATGTGCTGCGTCCATATGGTCACCGAGAGTAGGACACAACTGAAGGACAGAACAACAAAAGTACAGTAATGTACTTTGCATAGTCTAACCAGGCCCAGGTGTAGTCCTTACTTTCTCCATTGCTGTCTTATAAGAACTATCCATTTTTTTGAGCATATGATTTTTGTTCACTAGTAGGGAAACTTTAAGCAGGAGATCTCTCTGCAAATTGACAAAATATTATATGATGTATTATCCTATAATATAAAACATTTTTTTTTTTTAAATGACTACCATAGTTCTTTAATAGATAGAGGAGGACTATTAAATAATGTGCTGAAAATATTGAACTACAGTAAAGTACCAAATTTACTGGCCTACATAGAACACAACTGACCCATATTTTGATATCAGACAAATGTTTGTATACTGTATGTGAAAAAGTGAATAGATAATATAACGTCTATGTATCCATTGCTGTGTACATGGATATTAGAATGGATTGTATTTGGTATGATGGGAATATATTGATTTGTAATGAATAAACAGCTTTAGAGGTGTTGCTTCCATTTTTCTGCAACTAACAGGAAACAGAAGCTTGAAGGAACAGTTAATTAAGCACAACTTGGTGCACACCATTGTAGCATACTCATAGAAACATGTTGAAATACTTTTTGAATTTTTGAAATAGGTGCATTTTGGTCTGTTTGTTGGGTTAACCAGCTGAATGCATTCTTGAACCCAAGCAAACGCTATAAATCTACTGTATGTGTGCATTATTTTCTACCGCTCACTACGCAATATGTTGTTAATCATGGGGCAGACAGGAGTCTGTTTGTAAACAGACCCAAGATCTTACATTTTCAGGCTTTTATCAGTGTAATTTAAAAGAAAGCAATAGCTTTTAACATAGCCATTTTAACATAGAATTGTGTGCTCTTTCACACCAGGAAGAGCACGTATGAAGAGGTAACTGTCCCTTTAAAAACAGTTTTATTATGTGATAATTAACATAAACAAAAAACTGAAGCATAGCTTGAATATCAATGCAATGGTACCTTGGTTCAAATACTTAATCCGTTCCAGGCGTCAGGATGCGAACCAAACAGGATGCAAACCAGATAAGCATTTCCCATAGTAATCAATATAAATTATTTAAAACTGATGATCCTGTTTTTAGATACATTAATAAAAACCAATAATTACATCAAATAACAGATAATTTAACTTCATTTTAACTGTACAGTACTGAGAGGACTTGAGGGACCAATGGGATGGTCATGGTGGCAATGTAGAGGAGGAGAAGGAGGAGACAGATTATTGCTTGGAAGGGGAATCATATTCCATTATGACATCAGGCACTTGTACATGGGGATATTTGTCCTTTCTTCACACTGCTGGAGACTCTGTTGGAGACTGTGATGTAGGCAGTTTCACTCGAAGCCTATGAAGAGAAACTTGTTTCTGAGGTGAGACAATGCTTGATCATTAAACATGTTCACAAAACATCTTGCTTGAGCTTTGTCAGGGTGATAGTGTTAAACAAAGTTTTGTAATTCAGCCCATTTAGCACACATTTATTTGATGGGTACAGTAGGTGCTTCTTCCCTTCCGTCCTCTTCACCTGAAGAAGAATGTTACTCAGCCACTATCTGTTGCTGCTCCCTCTGAAGTTCCTGCAGCTCCTCAATGCTGAGCTCTGGTCTGTGCTCTTACCCTAACTCTTCAATGTCCTTGGTACTTACCTCCAGGCCCATGGACTTGCCCAGAGAGACAAGTCCTCCACGACTGGGCTAGGTTCAGCCTCCAAGTTCCTAGGAGCTACAGATCTGGCCACAATTTCCTCCAGCCGCAGTTCATGGTCTTGAGAGAAACTGCACGCCAGGCCTTATCTATCACAGAGTGACACAGTGGATGATATTAAAATGGTCCTTCCAGAACTCACTCAGTGTCAACTGAGTATCCAAGGTCACCTCAAAGCACCTCTGGAAAAGAGCTTTGGTATACAGTTTCTTAAAATTTGAGATGACCTGCTGGTCCATGGGCTGGATCAGAGGAGTAGTGTTAGGGGGCAAGTACTTCACCCATATAAAATGAAAGCAAGTGGTTCTCCAAGCCTTGAGGGTGAGCAGGAGCATTGTCCATTATAAGCAGGGCCCTCAGAAGCAGTTCTTTCTCCTCCAAATATTTCTTGACAGTGGGGCCAAACACTTTGAGCCCCATTCAATTAAGGTTTTAGCCCGTAAATGAGGTTTCAAGTTAATTTGCTATTCAATTGGCGTCTTTTTGCGGGCTCCAAGCGGTTTACGACTTACGGCCTAGAAAACATTGCAGTGGTTAAACTCGTAACTTACAACTTCCAGAAGCCTTTGATCATTCACTCTTGCAAGAGTTATGATGGCTAAAATCGCAAATTCCTATTCAATTGCTCCAATTGCCCAAGGCCGCAAATGGTTTCACACCCGTAAACGGCAAATGAAGGAGAAATTACTAGGAGTACTAGAGAGGACCCACAAGGGGGTTAAACACCTGTTCCTAGCACGGTAAATGCAAATAAAAAATCAATACTGCACTGTAAATGACAGGAAAAGCAATGAAAGACATTAAACTTAATTGCACAACATTCTCAAGCTCGCAGATCGGCTGTAAATAAAATGTATTTTTATGTTTAATTTCGGTATTATATCGATCTCAGGAATCAATGAGCTAATACATATCATGCCACCCACATGAACTAGAACAGTATTGGCAGTCATTTTCATAAGTCTTTATTTTGCGGGTTTGCAAGTCGGATCTTATATCGGACCCCCGAGCCTAATCGATTGACATGTAACTTCTATGTTTTTTTTGCCATATTAATGACGGTCTAATTTTCTATTGGCTGATTCGAAAGGAGGAGGGAGGTTATGGGTTTGCTTAATTGATCATGTTCCCTCCCTGAACTGCTATGAACCAGTGCATGGTTTACGGTTTCGGCTTTGGGCCAGTAACTTGCGGGCTTCAGCAATTGAATAGCTTTGTAATCAGAGATTACGGGAGCCCACAACACACCCGCAGACATACGGCTATCTGTGATCGAGTTGCAGACTTGGAATTGAATGTGGCTCTTTGTTCATCCATTCGTGAAGAACTCCCTGGTTACCCAGGCTTTGCTGTTCGCCCTCCACATGACACTTAACTTGCACAGCGACTTGCACACTTCCTGTACTGCTGCAACTTCATTGTATTTCTGTGTCGAGGAGAGGTCTCAATCCAAGCATGTTTTCCCTATGCAACGCAACTTAAACCAAACTGGACTTCAACTGAAGCGGACTCAAACCGAGGTACCACTGTATTTTGAAATGCCGACTAGTGAATCAGATTCTAGAATAGACTAGATGAATAATCAGAGTATTCCAGTATGTAAAAATACCTTTTTTATAGGACAATAAAACAGGAGAACGGAAAAATGCACTAAAGGTATTGTATGTAAGAACAATATATCAATTGACACATAAATGTTATACTCCCAAAATGCTGACAAAATACATTCACAAGGTAGAATGTTTGTTGTTCTTCAATGTATAAAAATGTGTATTACCCAAAACCCTTTAGGTCATATATACAAAAGATACAATATCCTCCTGGCCATCTAGACATATAGGAAGACTGGAACAAGAGCACATAAAAAGTCAACTTTGTCTGAGCGAATGAAGATGGCAAGACTATTATGTAATAATGACACATACAAAATAATATTTTAGGCTTACTAAACAGTTCCAACTTGCAAACTTTCCCCTTATGCATAGAAAGGATTAAAACCAAATTAAAAGTGCAGCTAGTAACTCCCACCTATGCTATGTTTCTTACTAATAGCAAACTAGGTTCTAGAGTGTTTTTCATAAAGTGAAACTGCACTATATTACATTTCCCAACCCAGTCCAACCCATCATCAAACAAAATAGCAATCCAATTCTACAAGTGTTGTTTGGGGATCAGGACAAAATGTGTTTTCTTTCCTGATATTTCCCAGGATTCTCCTGTACAGTCTGACATCTGAGGCTCTTATCCAGGTTGACTGAGGTTCTGAACCACACCTCTCACCACTTGCTACAGTCTGACATCTCAGTTTGAACAACATCACCTTTCTTGAATGCCTTTGAAGAATTGACATTCTATATAGAACCCCATGGTAGTTAGGGGATTAATAGGGGTACCATGGAAGTCCTTTAAGGACCCCCGTGGTATGGGGTTAATTAATTCAATGCCACTGGGATCCTTATAGGATCTCCGTGGCAGGGGATTATTAATTACTCTTTACATTCTGTAGAAGTCCTTGATTGACCTATGCAGCAAGGGTTAATATTTAGTTGCATCAGGGCTAATTGGAGGTGACAAGGGGGTCCCGACCCTGATGGCACTGGGTTAATACTTTAGATGCCATGGGGGTCTCATAGGACCCCCATGGTTATGTAGATGGCTGATAGGGTGTGTGATAGGGTAACAAGGGGATCAGTTTTGAAAGAGGAAGGGGGCAATCAGCAGTGGGGGAGAAAGAAGGCGCAAAGGCATTTTTATGCCTTTGCTAGTGCTCAATATTACTCACAATATTTTTAGAAAAAATCAGGAATATTAGGAGTTGTAAGTATCAAGTAGTTCTGAGTAATTTTGAATTCAATAGCTTTTTTGAGCTCAAGCAACTCATAATATTACTGATATGTGAAAGCCAATGGGTAAGCCGGTGTAACATTATGAGCAGGGGTTATTCGCAGGCATTTCAAGTAGCATACTCGCTGAGGGGAGTAATAGAATAGCTGCCTGTGTAAATTTGCGGTATTGGGAATTTATTGAGGTCCTGCGTTTTCAAGGCAGCTGTCACCATTGGTAATTTGGACTTTAATGTCTGAATCATTAATATTAACACTTGGAAATAGGCCACCATGTAACTGGTGTGTTATAGAAGTGCAAAAGTAGTATGTGGTGATCTACATCTACTTATCAACAACCTGTTTTCAATAATAATGCCATGATCTCACAGTTGCAATGGGTGTATGTTACCAATGACTTCTGTGGGGATGTCATGCTTTGAAAAAGAGATGTTCCATTTGCTAATTACTGACTATGTTTAGACATTCCTCACAAAATTGATGCCATCTGTGCCAGCATCCATGCAAATATTGCTGGTAGTTGCTAGTGTTCACAAGTCCCATTATGAGATAAGATGGCATTATGAGACAACGTGCGGCATTACAGAAAGCTGTGCACCCTTTTAAAATAAGGCAATCTTTGTGAATACCGTGAAAGTCTCTGTCATAAATGGAAATACAAAGTGTTGATTAACTTTTGTACACTATCTGCTTCACAATTCTTGTAATATTGAATTGTTGTAGATAAATTACTTGCAGGAGATACCATTCACATCTGCTGATTGATCAAGCTTACGCTAATGGCAGATAAACAGCCACATTAAATTAGAAGCTTGGATCTGCAATGTGAGACCCGCAACAGCTGCCAGTTTGAAGATGTGCTATTAAATTAGAACAGGCTGCGAGTTACGGGCCTGAGAGGCAACCATGTAAACCATTTTTAGCTTGTCGGATGTGCAGACGTGAACGTGATCAATTAGTCTAACTCGTGGGTATTTAAACCGCAAGTCATTTGCGGGTTGCTTTAAGAGGCTAATTTAATAGCCTTAAGTCTTGCAAGCTACGTTACGAGCTACGATTTACCACGTAGCCCGAATTTAATGGGGCTGATGGTTACTGGTATTAGTTGCTGATATATACAAAAAAATATAGCTGAATTATTTGTTTATTTAAGCTTGAAGGACCACTGTAAAGCATAACAACGGTAGCTAGATGTTTTAATTGGATATTGACCATTAATAAATACATATTAAGTGATCTGAAAATGATTGTTAAACATTAAACATACTTTCAAAAATCAGATTCTACCTTTGCTGGCCTCCACCCAGTGTAATTTCAGTAGGAGTGGTTTCTTTGCCTGGCTGGTAGACTACATTTTTAGGCACAATGTTATAGCAAACACAATACTTTGTATTTGCTGGAGACGTGCTATGATGAAAATACATCCCATGGAAATGTCTGGGAGATAGTCTATGAACATTTATATAGACTCAAGTTGGCCTCTATCGAATCAGGTTGCTCTCAAAGCCTTTAAACCTATTTCCCAGCCATCCCCTCCTCTGCCCCTTCTTGACCGTACAGGTATGGAGATCGACAATACCAATCACTGAATACAGGTGTTATTAAAGGGACACTTAATTCAGCACAATTTGGATCTCATAAAAGCATGTTGAAATACTTTTGGCATTTTTGAAATACTGTTGGTGCATTTTAACTTAGAAGTAAAATAACATAAAATATATGTTTGTATCTGTGAGGACTGCCCACAGCCAACTTTACGTCTGAGATAACGGGGCTTGGTCATGCTTCATTACTTCAGCCAGTCAGGTTGCAGGGTTGTGAAAACTCTATTTTCACTTGAACAGAGTTCATGCTTAGAACCTAATAATGCATTTTTATAATCTACATATATATTCAAATCTATCTCTATATATTTAAGATATTGACATGGAACTTATTTTGATAAGTATTACAACAATAATTAAAAGTATTTCCATGTCACATTCATGCTGCTATCTTTATATTGTGCTTCCATTATTACTCATATGAGCTCTTCATGATATACTATTTACATTTATCAAAGACAGACTCTGTACTGGACTTAGTTTTTCCTACCGACACTCTGCACTCTTGCCTTTGTGGAATTTGAGCTTTTTCAGACCAGACCGGTATCTCCTTTGATATCATAAATCACATTCAGGCCAAGCCAGCAGAGGGTTTATTGCTCCTTGCACTGACCCTTACCACATCTATCTGTGAAGACTGGTACTCACCTAAAACAGGAAATTACTGCTATGGGTTAACTGATCGGTGCAGTATAGTCCAAGAAGAAGCTGTGTTATCAGTCATAGCCTTCCTCTCTAGAGCCTCACATGCAATGAAGCACTCTGCTAATTACTAATGCAACAGCCAGTGGGCAGTATAGACTGCATGTAAACAAAGATTTTAAAGCTAAGACTTTTTAGCTGTTATTAGTGTAATTAAAAAATAAAGATTGTTTTAACATTCAATCGTGTGCTCTTCCACACCATGAAGAACAGAAGTTCCGTGCCCCTTTAATGATCGATATATAATTAAAACAGCTAATTCCTAATGTCGGGCACTACAGTGGTCCTTCAAAGTTTAGAAACATAACACATACAGTATATTCAGCAACAGCATTTGGTAGTAGCACATAATAACAAGCAAAATCTTAAAAGTAAGGTATTAATGTTAGATTAATTCCTGTACACTTGGTGGTGACAATGGAACACAATTAGAGTCAAGTACACTGATTCCTGTGGAAAAATAGAAAAGTGGTATAGAGCTGTGAGAAAATGAATATAGCTTAAAGTACAAGTTCAAGCAGAACACTCAGTTCCTTCTAAAACTATTAAAAAGATTGATAAACAAATTCCATGAAGTGTATCTTTGTTCACTTGTTATAGTTCCAAAGCTGAATACATATGTGTGCACGAAAGCTTCAAGTGGTCAGGCCTTCTGTTGAAAGCTTTTGTAGCAAAGTTTACATTTTAAATAAATATGTGCTACAACATTGTGCCATCAGTAAAATGTCTTTATTAAAATACTTAATACATAATTTTTATAGTGGGAAAAAAATAATGAGTGAACCTGTTACCCCATGCTGAACCTACGGAGTATTTCGTAATAAATTACCTTATTTTGAATCTCACTAGATTCGATTTTCTGTACTAGTTTGGCAAAAGCAAAGGTGAAGCACAGGTAATTTGGCATGTAATTCAAGTGATACAATAAAATGTAAATACTAAAAAGCATAAATTTAATTTATACTGAAGGTAGTTTATACTGAGTAGGTAATTTTAATTTGATATGGCATTTATATTTTTTTAACTATCTGTAAGGTTGACATTATGCATTGTCAAGCTTAATATTTTATATAAAAATTGGAACTTAAATCATGTCATAATTACCTTCACTGAATAATTGGTTAACGCAAGAAGTAATCCAAAAGAGGTTGGAAAAAATAAATGTTAATAAAGCCCCGGGTCCTGAGGGAATATTATTATTATTATCTTTTATTTGTATTGCGCCAACATATTCCGTAGCGCTGTACAGGAGATAAGAACAGGGGAAATACACGTTTAACAAAATTCAAAAGTTGAAGGGCCCTGTTTTGAGCTTAGAATCTTAGCAGAAAGCTTTATCCCAAAGCACCCTACAAGACTGGAAACTCGCTACTTACAATCTAAAGGGAATTAAAGGGCAGAGAACTGGGGAAGAGTAACAAATAAGGAATAGCAAGGGCCAGGAAGCAAGTGAAAGATAGAAATAGTTTTATTTTAGAGGGAGAGGGGATGGGTCTGAGGTGAAAGACTAGTATGTTGGCTGACCCCTAGTGTTGAAATTATATATCTGAAAGTAGGAAGTCAGGTGTTTTCCATGGCTCTATAAATTTAATCTGAGTTGGGGTAGGTGAGCAATATTCTGAGAATCTCACAGATGTAGTAGGCCTTAAACCAGAGTGAATTTGCACTGAAAGAAAGAGAGAGAGAGAGAATGGATAGGGGTCAGACAGTACAGGAAGATAGGGGAGTTAGGAAGGAATGGGAGAGAGACCATAGAATGAAGGTATTTGAGCAGGGGGGAGGAGATTTGAGGTAATTATGCCAGCCATGAATGGGGGAAGGATGGGGGGAAGGTGGGGACGGCAAAGCAGCGTTTAGGAAATATTTCTATCTGCCAAGATATAATAACATGCATACAGTAGTGATATTAATAAACTTATTGGCTCCAGGGATGGCACAGTTTCCATAGTCTTCTCCATACCTGCTGAGGTGTTGTGAATGCAATTCTGAGTATCACACAGATGTAGTAGGCCTTAAACCAGAGTGAATTTGCACTGCTGAGGTGTTGTGAATGCAATTCTGAGTATCTCACAGATGTAGTAGGCCTTAAACCAGAGTGAATTTGCACTGCTGAGGTGTTGTGAATGCAATTCTGAGTATCTCACAGATGTACTAGGCCTTAAACCAGAGTGAATTTGCACTGCTGAGGTGTTGTGAATGCAATTCTGAGTATCTCACAGATGTAGTAGGCCTTAAACCAGAGTGAATTTGCACTGCTGAGGTGTTGTGAATGCAATTCTGAGTATCTCACAGTTGTAGTAGGCCTTAAACCAGAGTGAATTTGCATACATCCAAGGGTACTGAGGGAACTGGGTTTTGTAATAGCCAAACCAGTATATTTAATTTTTCAAGAATCGCTCAACACTGGGTCACTACCAGATGACTGAAGAAAAGCAGATGTGATACCTATATTTAAGAAGGGAGCAAGAGCAAATCCGGGGAATTATAGACCAGTGAGCCTCACTTCTGTAGTGGGGGAGATTTTAGAAGGGTTAATAAAGGATAATATACAATAATATGTCTATTTGAACAGGATTATAAGTAGGAGTCAACATGGATTTATGAGGGATAGGTCATGTCAAACAAATCTAATTAGTTTCTATGAGAAGGTTAGTAGGAACCTGGATGAAAGCAACTCAGTGGATGTAGTATTTTTGGATTTTGCAAAGGCTTTTGATACAGTGCCACATGGGAGACTATTGTGCAAACTAAGGGATACAGGAATTGCAGTAAATATCTGCTCATGGATTGAGAGCTGGCTAAAAGACAGGGAGCAAATGGTTGTTTTTACATGGAACACTCAGACTGGACTAATGTGGTAAGTGGGGTTCCTCAGGGTTCAGTATTAGGTACTCTCCTTTTTAACATATTTATTAATGACTTAGAGATGGGACTGGAAAGTAATGTCTCCATTTTCGCTGATGACACAAAGTGGTGCAAGATAATTATATCAGATAATGATGTACTTTCCCTCCAAAGATATTTACATAACATTGAGGAATGGACATCTAAATGGCAGATGAGATTTTATATGAATAAATGCAAGTTATGCATCTGGGAAGGAAAAATAGCCATGCAATTTATAATCTTAATGGAGCACAAACACGCACACTATCAGATATTGAAAGGGATTTGGGAGTGCTTGTGGACGACCACTTAGGTAACAGTGCTCAAAGCCAAGCAGTAGCTGCAAAGGCAATGTATTGAGAAAGATCAGCACTTATATGATACCAGTTTACTTAATATTTTTTACTTCTAGAAACAGCTATGTATAAAAAGGAATAAAACGGATGTTCATTTTGACCATTTAAATTACCATTTACATGACTAAATTAAATGTGTTAGAGCACAGGTTTTTAAAATGTAAACAATGGCTTCCAAAGCACTTCTGGCATCCCGTAGGTGTCCACCTATGTTTCTTTAATGGCCAAGGAGAAGCAATGATGTCACATATTGCCATTACATTGCACATGACATCATTATGGCCAATAATGAAGTTTGAAAACCTCATGCATGTTCAGCTTGATGCTGAATTTGTGCTGCATTAATCTACCACATTGTTTCTCTTTGGTTATGTTTCTCCTTACTCCATCTGACCATCTATATAATTTGGTGGTTAATTATTGTATATCTCACTATTTGGAATAGGTTGACACTTCACAAAATAAAGTCAGAGGGAAGAGAGATGATGATCCAAGTGAAGGAAGAAAAATCATAGGATGCAGAAAATCCTTGCACTGATTCCATACAAACAAACATGTAACCCTTACCACATCTTTCTGTGAAGACTGGTACTCACCTAAAGCAGAAAATGGCTTCTATGGGTTAACTGATCGGCGCAGTTTAATTTGAGTCCAAGGAGAAGCTGTGTTATCACTCACAACCTTTCTCCATAGAGCTTCACAAGCCACGCAGCACTCTGCTAATTACTGATGGAGGAGCCAGTGGGCAGTATAGACTGCTTGTAAACAAATATTTAAAAGGTAAACAATTTTAGCTGTTATTTGTGTAATTAAAAAAATATAGATGGCTAAACAAAATGATGTGTTATATTATAAAATTACAGGTAAATATTGCAAAAGGGAGTGATAACTCAAAGAGATGGAGGAGGCAGTGGGTTGGGTGGAAGGAGCAGAGTGAGATGTAGGGATATTAAAAGATATAGGTGAGGAGGAAGAATATGATATTCCCTGAAGAAGTGACATATAGCAGAACGAAACATGTTGGGGAATGTTGTTTTACAGTTAACCTGACATCTACCATCTACTGTTAATACTTTGTCAGTACTCCCGTACTTAGAGTGAGTAAAGAATAAAAGGTGTTCCTGAAGCATGTGGAAAATCCTTTACACTGAAATCCACTACAAGCTGTGAGTAAAGAGATCTAGTAACTGGGTGTTAAGAGCCTTTTCCATTGTTATTCTTGTGAGTGAGCATTTGTCGGATTATAATAAATGAGGTCTGTTAAATACAACACATTAAGGATTTTCTGCACTTGTCCTTTCTTCCTCTTGATCATACATAATAACTTATTTTGTGTGAGATGGAAGTTCGATATGTGGAGATTACTATATTTGTCTTTGTGTTTTCTTTTATCAGATGATTTAAGCTTGCCATAATGGAATTTAGGAGGTTTCATTACCAATATATCATATAGTCCACAAAGATGTTCATAAGATATAATAAAGACTATATATTCTCAGATTGAAATCATTAATTTTATTATAAACATTAATTAAAATGTATTACAACCGGGAGATATGGCAGAGTCCCTGTTTTTAATATTAAAATAAACTGTCTAAGTGATTGTTTGCATATCTAAACAGTGCTTAAAAGTTCTGTTTCTACTCACTAAAACCTTGTAAACAATTCCTACCAAGGTCAGCCCCCAGCAGCTGATGCACACACTATTTCTATTGGTGCTAGATGTACTATCCACTTACAGACTATTTCTCAACAGCATGTTCTGAAATGCTGATGAAAGACAGTCTGTAATTGGTTAGAACATCTAGTACTACAGAGACACTGTGTGCATGAGTAACAGGGGTGGACCTTCATAAGGACTGCTTTGACGGTTTCATTGAGTAAACATAGAGTTTTTGTTAATAAAAGTATGTTTAAACATGCAAACAAACACTTAGGTAGTCTATTTTAATATTTAAAATGTGTGTAGTGCATCTGTGTAATTATAGAATGTGTTATTTATAAGTACAACCATCTTCAGCAGCCTCACTGATAATATCAAATCTATTATTATACAGATATCACAATATCATAACATTTGCTAGGGTACATTCAGCACTTCACATAGATTTTTTCTTCCCTTGTGAGTAAAGTTAGACAGTATTAAGCTATTAGTCTTGTGGTCTTTAGGGTTGATATAGTTAAATGATGGATGAAGTCCCCATATTGCCAATAAAATGATGTAATTCTTGTATACTTGGTATGTTTATTCTTTAAAATGATAATGTTATGTGTAAACCCTCCTGTGTACACCCGGAAATGTGACACCAGTACTGGCATCTGCATCGGGTAGTGGAGGCGGCCACAGTGCACCAGGATAGATTGCAAACAGCTAACGATTCAGCTATTTTCATGTAGTATGCTACATGAAATTTTGCTAATTACTAAGTAATTACATGGTGTTTCAGCTATGTGGATTTATTTAACCACTGTATCGTTGAACTACATGGCCTTATTATTATTATTGAAGAAGAGTCCTGATATCTTAATCACATTGCACTGACTATTTTATAAAAGTGTTAAGCTTGCTATAAATCAGTAAATTTGGTTATGAGGTGGTTAAACTGCATCACTTGTAATAATTATTATTTAAGAAGCTATAGGCCCTTATTCAATTGAGCAATTGTTAGTTACTGAAGCATGTAATGTAGCCAATAAACTAATTTGCTATTTAATTGGAGTCTTTTAGCTACCTGCAAACGATTTGCGGGTTACAGGCTGAAACCCCCTGCGGTTGTCAAAATCATAACTCTGACCTATCTAAACCATTTGATTTTTGAAGCCTGTAAATTTTACAATTGCAAATTGCTATTCAATTGCTACAATTACTCAAGCCTGCAAATGTTTTCACACCCGTAAATGGCAAATGTAGAAGAAAATCCTATGAGTACCAGATAGGACTCACAACTGGGTTAATCACCTCGTCGTAGCACTGCAAATACAAATAATAAATCAATACTGCACTTTAAAAGACGGGAAAAACGATGAAAGACATATGGCCAAAGGAGCATGACATTGTTGCATTGTGATTATGTATTATTGTGTGTGGTATGCTGCCCATACATTGTTATCATGTATACTAATTATAATAAGTTATAGAGGGAAAATGTATATAGAACAGGAGAATACATGAGGATAAGGTAAAAATGCTCTGCACGTAAGCTGAACTGCAGAACATTGCATCCTCACACATACAGGCCTTGATAAACAGCAACCAAGACAGATGCATGCACTTCAAGTAGTCCTAAGCAAACACTTGTGATTAACACCAAGGTTTTCTGCCCTAGCTAGTTATAGACATCTGTCATCTGATGAGTTTTATTGCAAGTGCTCTATAACAACCAAGGCTACAAGGCAGATGTGTTTCATCACACACAAAGGTACATAAGGGTGTAGTATGGGAGATGTATAAATATGTTGGTTCTCTTTGTTCTACGATTCAAAAAAGGTTCAGTTCTACTTTCACATATCTAAGGTGTGAGACTGTTTCTGTGTTATGTATCCTGAATTGGGGAGTGGTCTTACCATAGGCCACTAGTAACCTGTATCCAGGATTCTCTGCCTGTACCTTTGGGCATTCCCCTCTTCAGAAGTCACTTTTTGTGCCAGAGAGAATAAGAACCTCAAGATTCTGCTGGGTAGGTTTGAACTAGGTTCATATCAAGCCCCCTTGAAGAACAGCACCTATCACTGATTTATAAATAACATTTATTTAGAGCAGGTTGTATGATTGTTTTTGGAAATCCTTATCCAAGTCAAACTGAATTTTACTTAAATGACTCCCAGCTGTAATAAGTTTTAATTAATGTATATAATAAAATGTATGACTTTAATCAGAGAATATAGCGTCTTTACTGTATCTTGTGGCAATCGTTGTGGACTTTGGACATATTTACTCTATAATTGTATTTGACAAATTACATTTTCAGCAATTACATTTTGTACTATATCTAGGAAGTTTGCATGATCTTTAAAGCAATCCATTTTAAATTTACATTTAGAGCAAAACATTTTAAATTTAATTTTTTTAATCTTTTTTATATGTAGTACAAATGAAATGTATAAACTTCTGTTGCAAAAATACATTGGGTAAACAAATGTGCTTTATATAAGGATATTTGTTTTTCTCTATTACACAATTTACGTTTTTAAGATTTCAGTTGTTGAGCTAATGTTTGTTCTGTAGAGTTTCACTGCAGACTAGTATAATACTTACAATATCAGGTAATGCGAACAAAAAGCAGTTTATTTATAAAGACGTAGCATTGGCAGCAAATCCAAGGACAGCAGCACATTCAGATAAACATACTGTCCCTTGCTCTAGAAAACAGTTTAATATTATACTTTGCAGTTACACTATTCTAAGCAAAGCAATACTATGGACGTTGAAAACACTACGTCCCAAATATGCAGTTATCTATGTGAGTTTAGGTTTAACTTCAAGGTTATGTTACTACTAAACCACTTGATAAGATATAAAATTGTCACAAAACTGCCACTGGGACATTTCTATTGCTTAATATTTTACTAATAACTTGGCTTAGTCAGCACACTTCAGTTCTGAAAGATGAGAAAAGAGGACAGATTCTCAACATCACATGGTACTCCTTAATTTTGAAGGCGTGTCTTACACATAATCTCACAGAAAGGCTGAAGTTTTTTTTCAGTGAATGAGAGATTTAACAGTGGTCGGCATAATGTATTTTATTTTTGTCTGCATATTGATTTGTTTACATCCCTGTTCTGGGTGCCATCATATCTGCTACTGCTTGGGTACGATTTTCATTTGCCGGGAACACAAAGTGGACCAAATACCAAAAGATATTCCAACGAATACTACTGAATTGTAAGTTTTCTAATGTAAATGAACCTATAACTGTCGTTATGCATTACATGTAAAGGATTATTTTATTTTTTCTTTTACAATTAATGACCGGTATATAATTAACCATCAAACCCATGTGCAAATGTTTCAGATCACTTGTTTATGCTGTCCTCTGTTTAACAACCAGCTGTCTGTAATGTACTTAAAGCTAAATTTATGAAACTTGAGTTATTTGATTGCTGTGATGGATGTCTGAATATAATTTACCTATAAAACAAGGAAGTTTGCCAGCATATAAACTTATTATTCAAACAACTGAGTAACCCTATAAAGTAAAGTGTATTTTCATTTTAAAATTAACGATGACAAAGTTTGAACTTGTAACTGAAATGTTTATCGCTGGCTTCATTTTATCATGTATAACCTTGAATGTTTACAGCAATGTCAGCTCAGAAAGCACTGGCTCTTTTTATAGTCTCAAACTTGAAGAAAAGCTTTTTTTTCTATAGTGACAAAGATCTCCTAGGACAATTGTGTTGTATATGTTATCCTGTATTATAAGAATCCCATTAGTTGTACTGACTGTAATTTATGTTAATATGGATTCCCATTGTTTCGGACATTTTCTGTTTTGTGCAATAATATCTATTCTTCGTAATTAATGAAATAATTATAAAACATTTTTTTGTAATTTTTTTAAAAAAGCAGGAATGATATATATCTTGAATAATGTCAGATTTTTTAAATGATTTGTGTTGTCATTACTGTAAATTAATACTCGGCTACAAAAATAGTAGGGATTTTACTAAGCATCTCAAGTGTCGTATTCTTGATTTATTCTGTACTGTTTCCTTGGGGAGAAAACATAGTTCACAGCCACATGAGATGGTTAGTAAATTCTACCCCTATTTTTTTCTAAATCCCCATGTAGTATAAAAACAAGCAACTTTCCTGTGAAATAGAATTGGCAGTGCATACTTTAAAACTATATTAATTAATGGTTTTAGCTAATCATTACTGGGATGTCGCTATGGAAAGAAACATATTGTTTAATCTTGTGTTGTTCATTAATTTATACCAGCCCCATTGTTCAATGTTATGTGTCCTGCGTTAAAGGATGGATGTCTGTTTTATTCCCATTCATATTGCCATTTTTCTATTTCATTTAGTATTAGGCATTGCCAAGAATTAATAGCAAACAAATGTCTGTGTAATTACTGTGTCATTCTTTGTAAAAATATTTGCTTGTTTTTGTGCCAACATTAATATACAAAGATATAAGTTTGTAATGTTCATGTTATTACAGTGGTGGTCTACTCTGTCCTGTGTTAGATCACAGACAGTTCAGGATTTATGTCTCTTTATGCTTATGCATTAAGATTATCTCTACGTTAACACACCTGTATTGCCCAATTCTGATTGATCCACCTTATAGTCCATTGAAATCTTGGACTGTAAGGAGCCCTTGTACAGCCAAGTTTCCCACCACTGTTCTGAAGCACAGTGACTGTAAAGCTATACATCAGGGTTCCCTGGTGGTCCAGTGGTTAGGATTCAGTGCCTTTACTACTGTGACCTGGGTTCAATTCCCAGTCAGGTAACCATGAGGGTTTGGTCTGGTAAGTATTTAAATGGGAGACAACCTAGGAATACCAGGGGCTGTATGCTGTGGCACACTGGGGAAGGAACTGGCAACCCACTCCAGTATCTAGCCATGAATACCAAGTGGATCAGCATGATAATGGACATAAAGATGTCCTGGTGTGTTACAGTCCATGAGGTCATGGAAAGTTGGAAACGACTGAACGATGCAGAAAAAAACTTTATAAGAGAACAAACCTTATGCAAACACATCATTTTTACTTAAGATTAGATCTAGTAATACAATTAATTCTATGGATAGTTTTACACATATTGCAGCCATACTTAAATTATATATAACATTTGCCTGGAAGGGTTTTCCACCCTTTTTGATATTTAAAATGGCACAGACCTAAAATATACCATGTTTTCTTCTTTTATTGAGAGCAGCTTTACTAGATTGAATAAGAAACTATAAATTATTTTATTGATTTCATTGTACAGCTCCTAGTTACGTTCTACTTAAATATGAAAAATAATTTGCCCAGCATTGCTTGAATTATATTTTCGATTTAAACTAATCAATACTCCTTAATAGACTATTAGCTGCATCTTGTTAGAGCCTGACATACTTTAACTTAATACTTTTAGGCATGCATATTATTATATTTAAACTTTAACATAAAATTTTCTCACCATCTTGTCTCACCTACTATTGGACAGTTTATATAAACAAAATATTTTATATATTTTCATATTTATCTATGGAGTGAGACTTTTCTTACTAGCTTTGCACATAATATTGTTGTTTATACCTTTCTACTTTTCATACTTCATTCTGCAAACTCAAAGGTTGAAATGACCTTCCAAGCAGCCGAAGAACATCCTGTTCTCAGAGTAGGTGTGTATTCACAATGGATGTGCCATGACATCAAGGTCTCTCTATTTTGTCTTAAAGTGCAACTGTTGTCCTATATTTAAAACATACTATTTTGAAGAACGACACTTTAAAATAAGCAAAAATGTTTTAAACATTCCAAAAAAATTGTAAAGCCTCTGTTTTATTGCACTATCTGTAGAATTATGTTGTTGTGGAATGTAATATTTTGGTTTCTGCAGAACGGTTTCATATACTGTGAATGCGCAGGATGTTTCTGTTTGTGCTATGGTGATATGGCATCTAAAACTCTTAATGCTTTGAATAGGACTGATGGAAAGTTCATTAATATTCAAGAACTCACCCTCCTTAAAAAATGTAACATTCAGAATCAACTGAGAAAAAAGGCTAGAGACGTCAAAGGATAATTGCATATAAAAGTTTAAAAAACTAAGGTTGTGTTTACTTATTCAAAAAACAGTACCGTAGTACCTTGAAACTCATTGAATTTGGTATTCAATGCATTTTGACAAGGAAAAACTGTCTCAGCACTCGTTTACCTTGGTACTCATCACGCTAGTATGAGTCGATTTACATTACTCCTTATGGGAATTTGGTACTTGTTCTCTTTGCCACTTGTCATGCCTTCTGGAACCAATTACCTATAAGTACAAGGGTTCCCTAGTAGTCCAAGAGGTCACACCACCCTGAAGCCATGCAGGGTTGGGCCTGGTCAGTACATGGATAGGAGACCACCAAGGAATACTAGGATCTGTATGGTGTGACCCATTGAAGAAGAAACTGGCAACCCACTCCAGTATCTTGGCCATGAATACCAAGTGGATCAGCATGGTGTGTTATAGCCCATGAGGTCAAAGAGAGTCAGACACAAATTAACAACACACACACACCAAGGGTCCTACATCTATATAGGGTCATATTATACAAAGTAGTAGGCATAAATCTGTGGGGTTAAAAACAAATGAAGATCTACACTTGATACTAATTGTCACCATGGATGTTGAATCTCCTTACAGTTATCATAATATTTAAAACAAAGGACATGTGGTCCATGAGAATAAGTAATATGCATTTACAGATAATTTTCTTTTGTTTATTATTATATATGCTGAATATAACAGGTCTGTAAATTGTTCCACTTAGGTACAAACAACTGTCTTCTACTTTACACACATATCTCACATGCTTTAGAAAAAAACTTTTTAAGCATCAGTATAATAAAGTGAATATAGTGATGGGACAGAAATATTCAAGGTCCTTCACATGAAAGATTAGTTAATCAAGCCCTAAGATATCTTCATAGTGAGAACATCTTAACCTTTGTCAATACAGTCTACTGAGACAAAGTGAGATCATTTTAAACAGGTTTTCCTCATACATCCACCTTCTATCTCTTCTCCACCTAACTTATAATATTTATTTGAAGGAAGTCATATTTAATTTACAATACCTGCAAGATACCAGTGAAGCCCACGCTACCCAGCAGAGACTTGGATATAAGTGACAAGGTAAACACTTTTACATATATATTAACAAAATCCTATTTCTGGCTGGCGCGGAGGCAGCCCAGGCACGCCGGGTCTGACGCACTGCTGCGTAACCCGGTGGAGCCTGGGCGATGCTGATTGGCTGCGAGGAGGAGGAGGGACTTAAGCCCGTTGCCTCCTCACTCTGCGCCGGCCATTGAGCTGATTCCCTCCCTCCCCTTAAATGGTGGTCAGATAGGAAAGTAGCAGATAAGGAAGTAGGTTCATCTAGAGGGCGAGGCTGGTTGAGCAAAGTTCAGGAAGCTTAAGCTCTGTTTAAAAAAAAAAAAAAAAAAAGAGGGATTGGAAAAGAGTTGCAGGGTTAGGATTCTGTGAATTCTAAGTTAGGATGCAAATAGGAATGTCTTTGGTTGGCGGGAGGTGAGGCACCCGGCCCACGCGCTTAAGTGGGCATTGCCCTGCCTCATGGGCGCGCTTAGGAAAGCACTGGGAGGCTCGGGCGCGGGCCCAGGGCGTGAGATTACTGACCGGGCCGGGCTCCTCCTCCGGGATGTTATTTGAGCTGTGATTTAACAATGTTAATTATGTTAATTGGTTATTGCTTTATGGTTGCTTTAATAAAGCTGTGGCCCGTAATTTGAGAAGAAATGCTGTTTCAGTGTGTTTATTTATTCTAAAGCCCATTGGATCTTGCCAGGGTCATGTTCCTGCTTACCATATTTATTACATAAAATATTATCTTTTGAACAAAATGTTGTAAAACAATATTTTGCAATATGTGTATTTTGGAACCTTTGATTTTTTTTTGTTTAATTATGAGATTTGCTATTGAAGAGGTTTTTTTAGGATCAAGGGGAATACTTGGCACAATTGTGATATTGGCAAGAGGTTGTGGCTTTATTTTTTCTATCCCCAAAAGAGTTATGTGACTTAATACATTTGGAAAACATTGTTCTAAAGTATTACATGTTAAGCAATGGAAACTACTCATTAACATGAACCCGGGTTATCAGAAAGCATAATTACATTGTAGCTATCTGATATGACCTTAAAATACAATGACCTTAGTTCTGGATGTTAACTAAAGAGGGTGTTTTATATATTCAACATAAACAAATATTTGTTTTGTCATTTGCAAGAAATGTAATACCGACAAAGAAGTGAAAGTATATAGTTAAGCAATGCAGTGTTTCACTTCCTTTAAAAAATGATTATTATTACGTTTTATGCAGAGTGCATGGAATATGTTATTTCTGAATTAAATAAATTCATTAGAGTGCAAACCTAAGAAATGGTTTCAACCCAATCTATCACTTTACAGGTTGCCTACAATACTTTAGTGAAAGTATACGTGGAGTGAAATAAGTAAACATACTATACTACTATACTACATCAGCACAGATAGCACACCAGCAACTTAAAGGGATATGAAAGCTTCCTTGTTTTTAATATTAAAATAAACTACCTAAGTGTTTGTTTGCACATATAACACTATTTTATTTAACAAGTGCATAAAAGCTCTGTTTTTACTCACCGAATCCTTCCAAAAGGTAACTCAAGGCACACAGTGTGTGTCTCTATAGTACAAGATGTACTAACCAATCACCGACAGCATTTCTGTGATTCTGTGTACAAATAGAAACACTGTGTGTATGGGTTAATGGGTGCAGACATTTGCAGGGACTGTTTGGAATGTCTCAGTGAGCTTTTAAGTACTTAAAAAAATATGTTATATGCAAATTAGCTTATAAGGTTAATTTTATATTAAAAACAAGGAACCTTCCATATCCTTTTAACACTTAATCAATCAGCTTCACATATAAAAATTCTTCATCAGGCTTACTTCACACCTAGGGTCCTTAGCAAATGTTCAGCATAACATAGAAACATCTGGTTCAAATGTTGGCGTGAGAATCCTGACTTTATGCACCTGTTCTGGACTTGATTAAAGGAACACTGCACTACAAAAAATACTAAACTAACAGTATTAGCAGCTGTGTACATAAAGCATTTTTTAGCAAAATCAAAATTTTTGAAGACCATGTTTATGAATACTGCAATTCATTTTGTGTTGGTTACATTACTCTCTCAGAGCTGAATCATTAAGGTGTGGAAAGAGGTGTGGATAATAATATAATTTCTATAAGATTAAAACTGACACCACACCGGCCGGAGAAGCAGACTCCATCCTTCAGTAAATCTGTATAACTGACCTCCTGTATATGCGGGCTCCTTCCTGAGGACGCGTGTTGGGAAGGAGCCTGCACATACAGGAGGTCAGTTATACAGATAGGACAGCAAGCATACATCTCCGGCTCTAAAACTGTTGGAAAAGGAGGTAGGAGAAGGAGAGTTTATGGGATACATATTGGCGTAGGCAAGCTTTTTTGGCTGATTCTCGGGAATCTTTGAGCCTTGGAGGACTATATTTTACACTTGGGGACATGCTGTTTCCAATATAACAACTACTCCCAATTAGTGCTCAGTTATGGGCATATTGTAGCTAGGGGATCCTCACCATGTGGGCTACTGTTGGTGGCTATTATAAGGGGAACTGGCATCCTTTCTTTTATGCATACCTTATATTGACTCAACCGTTTATTTGTGGATATACTGTGTTCTTAATATTTCAAACATAGCCAATAGGCAGGTGTTAAGCACCAATTATTTCAATTGTAATATATATATATATATATATATATATATATATATATATATATATATATATATATATATATATATATATATATACATTTATATAGTAAACTTTCAGTTATCCGGCACCCACGTGGATTGCCATATGCTTGATAACTGTTGTTTCTGGTTGCTTGATCTGTCCCTGCTCTTAGTTACAGACATAGAGCCCCATTTAATTGCTATGATTTTAGAAAATGTAGCCCGTAAAGTATCATGCAAAAGATATTGCTATTAAATTAGCCTCTTTTAGCTACCCGCAAGTGATCTGCAAATTAAAAGCAAAAAATACCTATCTTAACTCTGTCCCAGCTTTGCCTTTGATCTGTCAAGCCTCGCTATTAAATTGCAACGATTCCCTAAAGACGCACTGGCGTTCAAACCCAAAAACGGCAAATGGAGCCAAAAATCCTGCGACTACTAGAGAGGACCCACAAGGGGGTTTAAGTCCTGTCCGTAGCACTGTAAAAGCACATATAAACACAATACTGTATATTAAATTAAAGGGAAATTGATGTAATGTATTAGTATTAATAGCAAAACATTCTCAAGCCCCCAAATCGGCAATAAAAAAAATATTTATTTTATTTTTATTTTCTGTGTTATATCGATCCCGGCAATCAATGTGTTAATACATATAATAGAACTTGCATGGACTAGAATATATTATTTACTGATTACTTCATATTGCATTACTTCTGGAAAGCAGGCCCGATCGCAACTCGTACTTCAAACCCGTAAGTGAGGGGTGTCCCAACTCGGTCCTGGAGGGCGCACACAAGCCTGGATTTGTGGATATCCTTGCTAAAAGCAGGTGAGGCTATTGCTTCTTCAGCCATCCCAATTGACTCACCTGTGCACAGCAAGGAAATCCTCAAATCCAGGCCTGCGTGCGACCCTCCAGGACCGAGTTTGGACAACCCTGACGTGAGTGATTGAAATTTAACCTCTATGCTTTTAGTGATGTAATGATGACGATCTCTTCTACTATTGGCTCAGTTTAAATCCGTAATCATATTCATGGCCACAAATGGAACGTGTGGAAAGCATGGTTTACTGATTTGGATGTCGGCCATGTTTGTTGCGGGATTGTCTAATTTAATTGCTCTGTAACTCAGCAAATTTCAAGCCCACAGGCTTTGCGGCTGTACCACGGCCGCTGCAGGCATCAAATTTAATAGGGCCCATAGAGTTCAAATAAATAATTTCATTGTACAGTGGTCCTTTAAATGATTCTGGCTTAACTGTTTATCTTAGTAAGAAAAGATCACTGGCCTCACTCTGATTCCAAAATAATCTCTACTGCTTTTAGCAAGCACAAAATATTATAATTAAACGTTCCACATTACAATTCCTTTTATTGTAAAAATCACATTATTTTTAGCTAGGAAGATCATTCTTACATTAGGCCTTAAATCCAAAGTTCCCTGTTTTTTCATTAAGTGACTTACTTATATATCAATATATATATCAATTACGTTTAGACAAGCTAGGTGCCACCCTGGACTTGTAAAATGTAACACAAACCTTTTTAAAAAGAGAGGGTTCCATTCATTGACATGCTACCTTCAGAATCATAAAACCCTTTCCATATACAAAATTTATAGAACATGCCCACAACTTTGAAGATGTTTTTTTTTTTTTTTTATTGTGAAGCAAACCACAAATAGGACAAAATAACAGAAAAAGTCAATGTGCATAACTATTCACCCCCTAAAGTCAATACTTTGTAGAGCCACCTTTTGCGTCAATCACAGCTCTGAGTCGCTTTGGATAAGTCTTTATGAGCTTGCCACACCTTGCCACTGGGATTTTTGCCCATTCCTCCTTGCAAAACTGCTTCAGCTCCTTCAAGTTGGATGGTTTGCGCTTCTGAACAGCAATCTTTAAGTCTGACCACAGATTTTCTATTGGATTGAGGTCTGGGCTTTGACTAGGCCATTCCAACACATTTACATGTTTCCCCTTAAACCACACAAGTGTTGCTTTAGCAGTGTGTTTGGGGTCATTGTCCTGCTGGAAGGTGAACCTCCGTCCTAGCCTCAAATCACGCACAGAGTGGTACAGGTTTTGCTCAAGAATATCCCTGGAATTTGCAACATCCACCTTTCCTTCAACTCTGACCAGTTTCCCATTCCCGGCTGCTGAAAAACATCCCCACAGTATGATGCTGTGGGGATGGTGTTCTTTCGGTGATGTGTTGGGTTTGCGCCAGACATAGCATTTCTTTGATGGCTGAAAAGTTAAATTTTCAGACCAGAGCACCTTCCTCCATACATTTTGGGAGTCTCCCACATGCCTTTTCGCAAACTCAAAATGTGCCATTTTGTTATTTGCTGAAAGTAATGGCTTTCTTCTGGCCACTCTGCCATAAAGCCCAACTCTATGGAGCATACAGCTTATTGTGGTCCTATGTACAGATACTCCAGTCTCTGCTGTGGGACTCTGCAGCTCCTCCAGGGTTACCTTAGGTCTCTGTGCTGCCTCTCTGATTAATGCCCTCCTTGCCCGGTCCGTGAGTTTTGGTGGGCGGCTGTCTCTTGGCAGGTTTGCTGTTGTGCCATGTTCTTTCAATTTGGTTATGATAGATTTGATGGTGCTCCTGGGGATCATCAAATATTTGGATATTTTTTTATAACCTAACCCTGACTTGTACTTCTCAACAACATTATCCCTTACTGGGTTGGAGAGTTCCTTGGTCTTCATGGCAGTGTTTGGCTAGTGGTGCCTCTTTCTTAGGTGTTGCAGCCTCTGGGGCCTTTCAAAAAAGGTGTGTATATGTAATGACAGATCATGTGACACTTAGATAGCGCACGGGTGGACATCATATCAATAATTATGTGACTTCTGAAGGTAATTGGTTGTACCAGAGATTTTTATGGGCTTCATAACAAAGGGGGTGAATACATACGCACATGTCAACTTTCTGTTTCCTATTTCTAAAAAACTAGTTTTATGTATATATTTTTCTCATTTCACTTCACCAACTTAGACTTTTGTGTTCTGCTCCATCACATAAAATTCAGATTAACAAAACATTGAACTTAAGGCTGTAATGTAACAAAATGGGTAAAAAATCAAGGGGGGTGAATACTTTTGCAAGGCACTGTAGAGGAAGCCAGTCTCTGAGGCAATTGGATTTTCCTTACTTAGTCCCTCATTCAATTGCGACTTGGCCAGTTGAATAGGGCTCTAAATAAGCACATAGGATATTTTTTCAAGAAGTTTTTAGTTAGTGAAAACCTTGCTTTTGGATAGATGCTTACCAACTAAAACTTCTTTAAAAAAATGTTATGTTTTTATTTAGAGCCCTATTCAATTGGCCAAATTGCAATTGAATGAGGGCCCTAGTCACATTATTGTCCACAAGAAGAAATAATTAGATAGCAAGACACAATACTTTACTTGCTCTTAATTGATTCCAGACAATGTAGCCCATCACCACCCTCTCCTAACGTTAGTGGACATTTACCTCACTGTAAGTGCTCTTCATGGTAGGAAAGAGAACAAGATTGTATGATAAAATTAACAACATTTTTCCTGCCTACTGGCTGCTGCATGAGTAATATCAGATAGCCGAAGGTTGATAGCAGTTTTTTTCCGTAACAGGCCTGTTTAGGTAATTTCAGCATTCCATGCTCTGCACATATGGATTTGTAAAATGTTAACCTTTTGTTTTCCTTTGCTCACTACACTGTAGCAGTGGGTGTGGCAGAGGGCAGTCAGTGACACATGTAAACACAGATTTCATTTATTTTTTTGTCAACATGCTTTTAGAAGACCTTAACTGTGATGTTGTCCAAATTGTGCTGAATTAAGTGGCACTTTAACTTATTGTTTAACTATTATCATTAACAAACCTTGTTTCCTTACACACCACACCCCTCACAAGCATCTGAGAAACTTTCCAACTTAGTCAGGATTTACAAGGCTTAGAACAAATTCTACTTTATTGTACTTAATATTTCAATAATATTATATCAACTAGAGACTTGCCCGTCAAAAATTACAGCAATAAAAAGTGAAGCCTGGCAATGCTGTTTGCCACACAATGGTAGCCTGTCCCCCCTCTATTTTACTGACCTTGTGATGAGCGCCTTTGGCGATCATCACGGGCCTTGCAACGAGTGCCTTCGGTGCTCATTGCGAGCCTCCCCCCCTCTACCTCTCCCACCCTTTACTTTATTGGCCTCGCATTAAGCACCTTTGGCGCTCATTGAGAGTCTCTCCCCCTGTTTACTTCCTCCCTTGTGTCCAATTTCCCCCCTCCTCCCGCTCCCTTGTGTCTCCTTCCCCCCTTGTGTTTTTACCCCCTCTCCCATCTGTGTCTCTAACCCCCTCCCCCAGTGTCTCTTTCCCTCCTATATCTCTTACCCCCTCTCCCTCCCATGCATCTCTTTCCCCCTCCCCTGTGTCTCTTTCCCCCTCTCCCTCCCTTGTTTTTTCCCCTCCCCTATGTCTCTTCCGCCCTCCCCTGTGTCTCATTCCTCCATCCCCCCTCCCCCACTGTCTCTTCACCCCCTCCCTTGTGTCTCTTTACCTCCATTTCTCTCCGCTGTATCTTTCCTCCCTCCCCTGTGTATCTTCCCCCTCCTCTCACTCCCCTCTCCCTGTGTCTCCTTCCCCTCCCCTGTGTCTCTTTCCCCCTCCCATGTGTCTATTTCCCCCTCCCCTGTGTCTCCTGCCCCTCCCCTGTGTCTCCTTCCCCTCCCCTGTGTCTCTTTCCACCTCCCCTATGTTTCTTTCACCCCTGTGTCTCTTTCCCCCCTCTCCCTCCCCTGTGTCTCTTCCCCCATCCCTCCCTTGTGTCTCCCCCCAAGTGTCTCTTTCCCTTCCCCCTCCCTCCCATGTGTCTCTTTCCCCCTCCCCTGTATCTCTTTCCCCTTCCCCTGTGTCTCCCCCCCTCCCCTGTGTCTCTGTCCTCCCTGTCCCCCCCCTGTGTCTCTCCCCCCTCCTCCCCTGTGTCTCTCCCCCCTCCTCCTCTGTGTATCTCTTCCTCCCTTCTCTGGCTCCCTTTGCCGTAATGCGAGTGCGCTGCTTCAGCCGCGCAGTGCTCATGCACGGCTGTTGCCGCGCAATGCGCACCCAGGCACAGTGTGCATGCGCTGGGCTTTTTGCGATCGATAATAGTTGTCAAACTGCGATTTGTTCCAAGCCTGACGATGAATCGAACTTTGACAACTATTATATGTGATTAAATAGCAAGCTAAGACACAACATTGTTTCTTTTCGTACAAATATTTTGGTAAGGAAAACATTAGAAAAAATGTGAGCATTTGTTTCTTTTATTATCTTCTGATAATGCTTGTATTTATTTCTCTTGCAAGATCTAGCATTATTTTTGGCAAGATTTACTATTGTTTTTGTACTGTAATAATGTATGTAAATGCTCAATAAAAAAAACATAAAGTGTTTTACTTTTTGCTTAATAAACGTCATCCTGAAGATGATATAATAATATAATAATTATATAACATTTACCTTTCACTTACTTTTAGGAAGCCCCAGGAGAAACAGATTCTCACCTTCTGGAGTCTCCCTCTGTCTTGCTGTTCTCCCTCATGACAGCTGCCATGTTGCACAACTGTGACCAAAAGCCACTCTCACAGGAATGGGCTTCACACTACCATGAGCTCACACACATAGCTATCACTGTTTGCATGACTCATTAGTATTGTGAAGCTCCTCCACTGTGGGCATGGATTGGGTCACTCTAGAGACTTCTTAGAAGTGAGGTGTAAATTTTATGTGAAAATTAGCATTTGCAAAAAACAAGATTTACAGCTGAAGGCAATCAGCTAGGGTGATAAATGCAATGAGAAAAGGCATACTGTGAGCCTAACTCAATTTGGTGGCCCTAACTCGCAGGATGTAGGCCATATGTCTGCAGGCCTGCTGGGGGCCCACAGCGTCATTGACTTAGGGTGCTATTCAATTGATCAAGCCGGAAGTTATGGGCCGAAAGTTGAAAACGTAATCCATGCAATCGTAAGTAGCATTTTGGGGCGTGATCATTATTAATTAAGCAAAGCCGTAACTCCCGAGTTGGAAACAGCCAAAAAAAAAACAGAGCCAGTCATCATTACGGCAGTACAACATGGAGGTGACAAGTCAAACAACTCGCAATTTGGGGTCTAATATAGTTACATAGTTACAATGTAATTAAGGTTGAAAAAAGACTTTCAGTCCATCAAGTTCAACCTTCTTATCTGCAATATGAGGATTAGTTATTAATTAATTAGTTGTTAATTGTTAATTAATTATTAATCAACTATTTATTTTATTATTTTATTTTTTAAATTATTAATTAATTCAGAGGAAGTCAAACAGAAAAAAACCTGAGTAAAACTTAGCCAATCGTCTCAAAGGAAGAAAAAAATGAATTCCTTCCTGACTCCAGATACTGGCGATCAGATTTCTCCCTGGATCAATACACTCTCTCTAATTATCCAGGATACCCTGAATTCCCTTCTTAATTAGAAATAAATCCAGTCCCCTTTTAAAGTTATCTATCGAATCACCACCTCCACTGGTAGAGAATTCCACAGATTAACCACCCATACTGTGAAGAACCCTTTTCTTTCTTTAAGATGTCCTCTTGTCAGTTGAAAACCTTTCTTTATACTGACCCTGGATGTGTTTATATAATGTAATCATATCTCCTCTTAGACGCCTTTTTTCTAGAGAAAATAAGTTTAATTTGGTTAGTCTTTATTCATAACTTAGCCCCTCCATTCCCCTTATTAGTTTTGTTGCCCTCCTCTGTACCTTTTCCAGCTCTATAATGTCCTTTTTATGAAGTGGTGCCCATAATTGTACTCCATGTTCAAAATGAGGGCGTACTAGGGATTTGTATAGTGGCAGAATTATATTTGCATATATAAAATTATCTTTTAAATCCTGCACAATTAATCTGGTCCCATTACAAAGCACTTTTTGGGGATTCATGTTTCTCATTAGCATGACATTTGCCCCTTTTTTAAATTGCAAAACACGTGGTGGCATTCCAGAGGGAGTTAAAGAATTGATACATTTGATTGAAAAGTTGAATTCACTGTCTTGGTCATCAGCTAGAACCAAATCTGCACTATAGTACAATTTTGTTGGTGCATTGATAATTTTTAAAAAAATCGGTATTCAGATTCAAGGCATCTATATTTTTTATGTTAATATCACTTTGTTTGCAATGTCTGAGTAATCATCATTATTGATTGTATACAGAAAGATTGCTGATATTAGTGATTCTTTGCAAAACATTTGTGGTAGAATTTCTACGGTGTCATCAGGTAAATTATATATTTGTGGAGGTTTTCCTTCTCCAATTTGAATTTGCCAATTATTGAATATATTTTCGCCTTCAGATCTCATATTTGTTTCTAATTTTAGGTGAGTAAATATTTTCCACACTTTACTTGTCTTTATACATATTTTGACAATCTCAGTCCTATTTCCATGTGGCACAACAGGTAATGTTTGCCTAAAATCTCCATCTAACAACATGACCTTTCCACAAAATGGCAAATCATTATCCATAACTTCTTTTAAAAATCGATCAATACAGTGCCGGGCTTGACATGACATCACTGTAGCCTCATCTATTATCATCAATTTGTTTTTTTGGGGCTTGTAATGAATTCATTCGAATATCCGACACTGATGTTTCTAAAATGGGAACCAGCAGTTTAAATCCACTATGCACAGTTCTGCCACATTCTAACAAAAGTGTGGCAATTCCAGTTGTTGCAAATGGCATTGCTATTTGACCCTGTGCTCAAATGTAACTCATCAAACAATTATATAGATACGTTTTTCCTGATCCACCATCTAGATAGAAATAACCGTCTTTGACCATTTCATCATCTGTTGCAGTAAAGGTTTGCAATTGTAATGTCTTTAAAGTTGCAAGTTTTTCTTGTGTTTTTGTTGTTGAAGCTCAGTATCATAGTCATCAAAGTTAATTTCATCTATAAGTCCTGGATAAATCCATGAGCCAGAAATATTTCTTGAATTTCCATTAATGCTCTTAATAGTGCAATGGGCTCATTGTAACATTTCAAATAGTCTTTACACATATTTAATTTAAATGTTTCCCACAACGCTAATGCATCAGGTACATTGCAAAAGATGCAAATGAATGCAAATTGTTCTCTCATTTGCTTTGGAGTTTGACATAGTGCTGCTTCTTCCAAACTCCTCTCCCATTCAGTATCATCTGCTATGAAGTTTTGATGTCTTGCAGCTAATCGGAAAGTATCATAAACTATGTCATTTACTGTGCGTAAATGTTCATAACTTTGTGCACCATTTACGAATACATAGTGATATGGAATCTCAATTTATAAAAATTGTCTGGCCTCAGTGTCCTGACAATTTAATTGAAACCAAGCAGTAAGAGTTGTTGCTCTATGTTCATTTTGTGTTAGGGCATTTCTTTCATTCCCTGCAGTAAAGCAAACTAATTGACCTTGTGGCAAATGTACAGCTAACCGATACACAGCATGTGACCAATCATGCATCTCAAATTTGAGAAGACGCCACATTGCTTTTGGAGCACTGACATAGCAAGCATCTAAATAATTAGAAAGTTTGTCATGTAAAATTGGATTGTCTTGTTCATTTTGTGCACCTTGCACAACAACAGTTGCTGCATCATATCCTTTGTATATATATTGTGACAAACCACTTCTTTTACAGGTAGGATTGTCACCGATCTTGCAGTAACCACAGCCTTCTAGGGTATACAAAGTCCAGGACACCTTTAGCTCAGTTTTCCTTTTTTATTCAGTTTGAAAGCAGGTGCTTTAAATAATAACAAAACAAACAAAATCCTTTGCTCTTACTTGAGCTCTTACTAGACAGTACTTGCTATCTGCAATTGGGTGGCTTTCCCACTTACCAATTTCCCAAACAAAAGCAATGTCTTTGCAATAAGCGCAGCCTCTCCTAGCTGTCTTTTCCTCTGCCCCTTGGAGCAGGCTGCTCTCTTCTTTTAAAGGCCTGTCTGCTAATTGAGTAGCTACAGGTGAGTGCCAATTAGCTAACTCTTAAAAACCAGATCCAAGCTGTGGTCTGTTTATACAGCAACTAGTGCTGTTGGAGCATTGGCCCCCCCTGCTCTCCAAATACTCCGCCCCAGGGACCCATACCATGTTTTGCAGAGCATCAGCTATGCATATTGCAAACTGTAACATCTCTCCCTGGGGCATTTAACTGAGAAATCCTCTGGTTGCTGTCTAGCAAATCAGGTCTGATGTATCTCCCATCAACCACTATTCCACCTTTATTCTCACATATCCTCCCCCCCAGCTCATACCCAAGGGTTTGAGCGACCATGGAAATCAGGGAGTGTACCCTCGAAAGCCCATCAGCATTACCTTGTTGCAGACCAGCCCTGTGTTCCACAGTGAAATCAAAAGATTGCAAACTCAAAAACCATCTGGTTACTCTGGAGTTACTTTCCCTGTTCTGATACATCCACGTCAGAGGAGCATGGTCCGTTATCAATCGAAACCTTCTGCCTAGTAGGTAGTATTTAAGAGAGTCTAATGCCCACTTAATAGCAAGACACTCTTTTTCAACAATAGAGTAGTTCTTCTCATGTGGGTTTAACTTTCTGCTCAAAAAGAAAACAGGGTGTTCTTCACCCTGGTATTCCTGTGAAAGAACAGCCCCCAAGCCCACATCAGAAGCATCTGTCTGAACTATAAAATCCCTGGAAAAATCTGGGGTCACTAAGACAGGATGGCTACAGATAGCTTCCTTCAGACTCTTAAAAGCCTTTTCTGCCTCAGGGCACCATTTAACTATGACTGGGGATTTTGCTTTAATAAGGTCTGTCAGGGGTGCAGCAATGGTAGCAAAATCTGGAATGAACCGCCTATAATATCCAATTAAACCCAAGAATGCCTTTACTTGTTTCTTTGTAAGGGGCTGTGGCCATTTTTGTATGGCTTCTACTTTGGCTTCCTGTGGTTTAACCAAACCCCTCCCAATAGAATAACCTAAGTACTTAGCTTCCTCTAAACCAATCGTACACTTGGAAGGATTGGCAGTTAAGCCTGCTGAGCGGATAGCATCAAGTACCGCTTGAACTTTAGGGAGGTGGGATTCCCAGTCTGCACTGTGGATGACGACATCATCCAAGTATGCTGCAGCATAACGAACATGAGGTTTAAGAATTCTGTCCATCATTCGTTGGAATGTGGCAGGTGCCCCATGTAACCCAAATGGCAATACAGTGTACTGAAACAGGCCACTGGGTGTTGAAAAGGCTGTCTTTTCTTTGGCTCTTTCAGTGAGCGGGACCTGCCAGTAACCCTTTGTTAAATCCAAGGTTGTTAGATAACGAGCTTTGCCCAGTCTTTCTATTAACTCATCAACTCTTGGCATTGGGTAAGCATCAAATTTTGAGAGGGCGTTTAACTTGCGGTAGTCATTGCAGAACCTCCATGTGCCATCAGGTTTTGGCACCAATACAATAGGACTACTCCAGTTACTCTGGGATTCTTCAATGACTCCAAGTTTTAACATGCTCTCAACCTCTAAGTTTATAACCTCCCTCCGGGCCTCAGGAATTCTATAGGGTTTGAGGTTAACTCTTTTCCCTGGTTCGGTTATTATGTCATGTTTAATCACTTTAGTCTTTCCTGGAACTATCGAGAAAACATCCCTATTTCTTCTGATGAAATCTCTGACCTCTTGCTTTTGATGGACAGACAGAGTCTTAGATACGTTCACATCTGGCTCTACTATAGGAGGTTCTGAAGGTTTTAAAGCAACCAGGACCTCCCTGTCCTTCCATGGCTTTAACAGATTTATATGATACAACTGTTCAGGCTTTCTTCTTCCTGGTTGTCTGACTTTATAATTGACATCACTCACTTTCTCTATTATTTCATAGGGTCCATGCCAAGTCGCAAGGAACTTATTCTCCACAGTAGGGACCAGAACCAATACCCTGTCTCCAGGTTGGAACACTCTGACTCTAGCATTACGGTTATAGCTGTTTTTCTGAGCCTGCTGGACTTCCAGCATGTGTTCCCTGACAATAGGCATGATGGTGGCCATTCTATCCTGCATTTGAGCTATATGCTCAATTACACTCCTGTGAGGAGTAGTCTCCTGTTCCCAGGTCTCCTTAGCAATATCCAATATTCCCCTGGGATGTCTTCCATATAATAATTCAAAAGGAGAGAAGCCCGTGGAGGCCTGTGGAACTTCCCTAATGGAAAACAGTAGATATGGCAATAAAAAATCCCAATTTCTTCCATCTGCATCAATTACCTTGCGTAGCATACTCTTAAGGGTTTTGTTGAACCTCTCTACTAAACCATCAGTCTGTGGGTGATATACTGAGGTCTTAAGATGTTTAACCTGCAAGAGCCTGCACAACTCTTTTGTGACTCTGGACATGAACGGGGTCCCCTGGTCTGTCAGTATTTCTTTAGGGATACCCACCCTACTGAACATCAACATAAGTTCCTTAGCTATTAGCTTTGCAGAGGTATTACGCAAGGGAATGGCCTCAGGATAGCGAGTTGCATAGTCCAAGATGACTAATATATATTGGTGTCCCCTAGCGGACTTTACCAGTGGCCCCACTAAGTCCATAGCGATCCTTTCAAAAGGCACGTCAATTATGGGTAAGGGTACAAGTGGACTACGAAAAGTCTTGAAAGGAGCCCTGTACTGGCACTCAGGACATGAGGAGCAATAGTTTGTAATAGCAGCAAACACTCCAGGCCAGTAAAACCGTCTAAGGACTCTCTCTCTAGTTTTTTCGACTCCCAAGTGTCCCCCTAATATGTGGCTGTGAGCCAACTTTAGCACTATATTCTGGTAAGTCTGAGGAACCAACAGCTGCCTAATGATGTCTGAATCCTTTTTTTCTACACGGTAAATTAGGTCATTTTGTACTTCAAAATAGGGGAACGGCAGTGCTCCTCCTGGCTGATTAACAACCCCGTTTACAACTTTAATATCATTTCTAGCTGTCACTAAAGTGGGATCTTCCCACTGAGCGCTTTTAAAATTACCTGGACTAATTCCAATATCAATTAAGTCCTTATCCTTGTCTGCATTATTAGTAGGCTCCTCACTAGTTTGAGCTGGGTTATCTCCTATTAATACTGGTTTAGGGCAGTATTTTTTCTTTTTCCTTATTTTTCCGTCACAGTGGTCAAAACCCAAGTCAATATCGGAAAAAGGGAACACATTATCCTCGACAGACTGACTCATTTCTGATAAATTTTGATCTGTCTTTTGTAAAGCTGCCCATAATTTTAGAAAATGAGGAAAGTCTCTACCGATCACTACCTCATGGGCTAATCTAGGTACTACACCCACTCGGTACTTTAAATTCCCATACTGGGTTCCAATATTTACTTCCGCAGTGGGGTATTCCTTTTTATCACCATGAACACAGATAATGCCTATTTTCTGTCCATGATCAGGTTTTACACAAGGTATTATAGACTCTGCTACCAACGTAACCATACTACCTGAATCAAGTAATGCTTTAGACATTTTTCCATTCACAGTTACACAGCATTTATGAGCGTTATTATCATAGTCATTGTTAGCAATACCACAACAACTGAGCAAAAATGAACGTGTTCCCTCATTTTTGCCCATATTGCATTCCATAGGTTCATCCTTAAATGGACAGTCTTTGGCCATATGACCATCCTCTTTGCACTTGAAACATTTGACAGTACAGTCTGACCACCAATTAGTTCCGTTCCCAGGCCTATTAGACCTGGATGCCCCCCTTAAACCTTGAACAGTCTTACCCGGTCTTGCAGAATCTTGGGGCTTAGGATTGTGAGGGTTTGCCTGTGAAGTAGGACATAGCAGTTCTCCTGCGGCCGCATATCTTTCCACCAAGGCAATCAGTTGGTCAGCTGTATGGGGGTCACTTTGGCTGACCCAGCGACGCAGGGAAGCTGGTAAACCACGCAAAAACCGGTCCATTACTAAGGTTTCCACAATGTGGCTAGCTGAACGGATTTCAGGTTGTAACCATTTCCGTGCAAGGTGTATGAGGTCAAACATTTGGGAACGTGCGGCTTTGTCTGAAGAATATGACCATGAGTGGAACCTTTGGGCACGTACTGCAGAGGTTACACCCAGTCGTGCCAAGATTTCAGCTTTCAATTTGCTGTAGCTACTTGCATCGGCTGGTTCTAGGTCATAATATGCCTTCTGCGGCTCTCCACTTAGGAACGGTGCCAGTATGCTTGCCCACTCACCAGCCGGCCATCCGTCCCTCTCAGCAGTGCGCTCAAATGCCAGAAGGTACACCTCAACATCATCTGATGCGGTCATTTTCTGAAGATAGTGGCTCGCCCGAATCACCTTTGGCCCCTGGTATCTTCCATCAGGGTCTCCATTCAGTTTTCCAGAGATCGCTTGGATTACCTGTTGTAGTCCCTGGGTGACTTTTTGCTGCTCCTCACGGGCTACTTTAAACATCTCCGCTTGTGTCACAACAAGCTGTTTCACCAAGGACTCAGTGCCCTCCATTTGTGTTTTGGCCAGGACTTTAGCACACTCTGCCTGGGCCAGCACCAGTTGCTGCAGGGCTGCACTGTTTTCTGCAGCTCTCCTGTTAGTCTCCTGTTGCACAGAGGAGGATTGGATCAGAGCCTTGATAACATCCTCCATGTTGAGCTTTAAATGACTTCTACCCTCAGGCTTACGTGGATGCCCGCATTCTCCACCATATGTGACAAACCACTTCTTTTACAGGTAGGATTGTCACCGATCTTGCAGTAACCACAGCCTTCTAGGGTATACAAAGTCCAGGACACCTTTAGCTCAGTTTTCCTTTTTTATTCAGTTTGAAAGCAGGTGCTTTAAATAATAACAAAACAAACAAAATCCTTTGCTCTTACTTGAGCTCTTACTAGACAGTACTTGCTATCTGCAATTGGGTGGCTTTCCCACTTACCAATTTCCCAAACAAAAGCAATGTCTTTGCAATAAGCGCAGCCTCTCCTAGCTGTCTTTTCCTCTGCCCCTTGGAGCAGGCTGCTCTCTTCTTTTAAAGGCCTGTCTGCTAATTGAGTAGCTACAGGTGAGTGCCAATTAGCTAACTCTTAAAAACCAGATCCAAGCTGTGGTCTGTTTATACAGCAACTAGTGCTGTTGGAGCATTGGCCCCCCCTGCTCTCCAAATACTCCGCCCCAGGGACCCATACCATGTTTTGCAGAGCATCAGCTATGCATATTGCAAACTGTAACATCTCTCCCTGGGGCATTTAACTGAGAAATCCTCTGGTTGCTGTCTAGCAAATCAGGTCTGATGTATCTCCCATCAACCACTATTCCACCTTTATTCTCACAATATTTATACACATATTTTATGGATTTGATAGAAGTGCAAGCTCCCACATTTATGTGTGTATTGTACTTCATCAGAAAATGTGGATTGTATGGAAGTACATACCTATTATACCCCGTCTGGCCATGAATAATAGCAGTTTGTCCTTCTCTTCTTTTATACAAAGGTTATCTATCACAATTTGCATAAGTCTGCATTTGAAATTGTTTTGGTAATTCTTTTGTGCATTTTTTATTTTTGATACATGGTAAATTTGGATTGATATCTCCACATGGCCTATGAATCCTTCTGTGTGTTACAATCTCATAAAGTTTTGAATACTTTTCTGGATGTGGCAGTTCAGCAGTAATTACTGAATCCACTCTCTCTGCAGTATTCAATGTATCTTTTTCTTGCTGGATTAAAAGTATGTGAGCCTGTGGTATAAACAAAAGCCACACATTTTTCAAATAACTGTGCTTTAGTTATATCATGTATTAATTAATTGAGTTTTATTTTGAATACTCTCGCCACTAAATCTGGTCAGAAGTATTTTGGCCAAGTTTTACATTTTCCTTGATCTCTGGCCTTTGTGGATTACATGTGAATGTAATGAATAAATCAGGTTTTCCAAATGTTGTTACAATAGCCATGGCATCATTGAATCTTTCTCGGATATTGCAAGGAGATCCTTGGAAAGAGGATGGCAAAAATATTGCTCTTCCAGCTGGAAGGTCTCTGTTGGTAGCCAATTCAGTGACATAATCCATCAATCCACAATATTGTTTTATGCAAAGCTTGAAATTTGATACAATTATGATTATTTGCTTCAACTTGTAGATATGAATTAATAATCCATTGTTGTGTGAGTTTTCCCCACATAAAATAGGATTAAAATGATCGTGAATAGCAGTTTGTGCTACTTTATATTCCAGCATAGAAATATTGTTTCTAACACAAACTGTAGTATTGGGATAACTTTGTAATTGTAATTGTGGTTCCCATCCTGGCTCACCATTTGGAAATAAAATTGTATATGTCATTGGATCTCATTTACAACTCAATATATTGATGTTTATAGAAGGTTGGTCTTCATTGCGTGGATATATTCTAATATCCCGCTGAAAAGGGGGTTCACCAGCCTCATTTTTAAAGACCATGGCAACCTCATTTACTGTTGGTAAATTATACCATCTTTGATCAGTATTGCAATCGTTTTTCAAAAGCATATTTACTCTTGGCATTGGCAATTGATGTATTTGAGCATGTTCCTGTGGTTCTTTTTCAACCTCTGCTAATTTTTGTATGCTTGACTATATGGGTTGTTGGCCATAATTTTAGCCAGCTGTTCAAAGACTTTGTGCAAACACTGTTTATTTTCAGGAAGTGTCATCCGTTGTTCAACAGCTTCCATTGTATCTAGGACATGTAACTGTGCAAATTTCCTTTGCTCTCCTAAATGTGAAGTGCACTGGTAAATTTGTCCTTGAACTCTAAAATAGTAAAGACCATGTCCAGAGACATTTTCTGCTAACGTAGCACCCATTGAAGCCAATTAAATGGCACTGTTATAAGACCCAATGTTTTTTTTTTAATTAGTATAATTTGGAAATGTTGGATCGCTCATTATACTTTCTAAATATTCAGGAAATGTGTGTCTTTGTGGAAGTCTTACCTTTCCTTTCTGACAGCAACTAATAAACTCCCCATCACTTGGTCTTTTCTTCAGAAAATGATAGGCCCCACAAAACTGACAAACCACATTCATTAATCCACAATAATGAGTGTCTACTGTTAGTGATATAAATAAAGGACTCTCCTGAGCTTCCTGAACATAGCTATTAGTACCAGTGTGTATATCAACATTGGTGTCATGTGTATCAACATTGGTGTCATGAGGCAATATTGGGTCATTAGGCAATGTTTCACAGACATGTTTTTGTTTACTTTTTCTTTTCTTTAAAGGTCTTCTTCTCTTAGTCTTTAGGAAGACTCGGGCGACTGTTCATCTCTCCATCTTTACTTAAGTTCGTTCCCTTGCCGCTCTTCTTTTCAATTCTTTATTTCTTTCTGCTTTGTCCGCCATTTTAATTTGCAATTGTAATTTTTTCTTGTATAGCAAACCACACGAATCAGCACATTCTTAACATTTTTTTTCTTAGTTACCTGAAGTATTAAAGGATTAACTTCCTTTCCACTTTCTGATGGTGTTGAAGTAGTATTATTTTCTGAATTCAAATCTGTAAGATATATAATGTATTTTTATTGTACATACATGAATTAATTAATCAATAACTTTCATCAATGCAAAAGCAAAATACTTAATCATGTTTTGATAAAGAAGGGCATCATTAAATCATATACCTTTAATGGTAATGTAATTGCAGATGAAATGCTGCAGAGCTCAGGGTCTCTGTTCATTCAGGTCCAGTGTTCACAGAGATGCGCAAATTGTAAAATGACATGAAAAGCATTGTTAATGTTTGTATTCAATTAATTTATTAATCAATAAAAATATCACGTTTAATTTGCATACATGCAAAAGGTAAAGGCCTAAGCATCAATATGAAATGTATCCGGTGTCAGAGCATAATCAACTGATTTAAATCTTTAATTGATTTGAGGGTCCTATCCCTGTCAAGCAATGAGCATTAATACAAATATATAAGTGCAGTGTAAAATATATAATTTTATTTTACTACAGTGTAAAATATCCATTTTTTGTAGGTCCAGAGCATAATAAACTGATGTAAGTAATTGCACTGTATAGCATTTTTTTTACTGCAGTGTAAAATATATATATTTGAGGTCTCAGAGCATAATAAAGTTATTTAAGTAAAATCAGTGCTAAATATACATTTTTTATGGTCTTAGAGCATAATAACCTGATTGAAGTAAGTTCAATACAAAATTTCCTTATTTGTAACTGCAGTGTAAAATATCCATTATTGCTGTCATGCAATGAGCATTAATACAGATATGTAAGTGTAGTGTAAAATATTGTAATTGTTAATTAATTGATGTTAATAAATAAGTGTATTAGGAAGACTTAAACATAATACAGATATCTAACTGCAGTATTATTATTATCGTTTATTTATAACGCACCAACATATTCCGTAGCGCTGTACATAAGATAAGTTCAAGACAAAGATACATACAAATTAAAATATAGCAACGCAAAGAGGGCTCTGTCTTTGAGTCTCAAATCCATAGTGTCCATAGTGCTTTCCCTAAAGCGCCTTGTGGGATTGAAACTCGCAGACTTACAACCTAAAGGTATTGTGTGAGGAAAAGGAGAGAGGTGAGAGTGTGTTAGGGTGGAAGATGATATGCTTCTTTAAAGAGATGTGTTGTTAGAGAGGTTTTTAATGTTTTGAGGCAGGAGGATAATCTGGTGGAGCGAGGCAAGGAGTTCCAGAGAATAGGGGCAGCACGAGAATAGTCCTGAAGGCGAGAGTGAGAGGAGGTGACAAGAGTTGTGGAAAGAAAAATGTCATTAGCAGAACGAAGAGGACGGGTGGGGCTTTGAAAGTTAGGGTCATGATTTTAAATTTTATTAAAAGAGTTTATAAGGGTACCAAGTGAGGAAGTGTAGATGGAGAAGAGGAGCGGGCCTAGGACTGATCCTTGGGGTACACCAACAGACAGGGAGTAAGGAGAAGAAGAGGTGTCAGAGAAGGAGATACTGAATGATTGATTTTGTAGGTATGATGAGAACCACGAGAGGGCAGTGTCTCGATTACGAAGGGAGAAGAGGATATGGAGTAGAAGTGGATGGTCAACTGTGTCAAAGGCAGCAGAGAGATCTAGAAGAATGAGAATAGAAAAGTGGCCTTTTGACTTGGCAGTAAGCAGGTCATTGGTGACTTTAGTGAGGGCTGTCTCAGTGGAGTGTTGGGGCCGAAAGCCAGATTGAAAGGTGTCAAGAAGGGAGTTAGAGGAAATAAAGCTGGTAAGGCAAGTATAGATGAGCCGCTCCAGCAGTTTGGAAGCCTGGGGAAGTAGAGAGATAAGACGGTAGTAAGAGGCAATGTCAGAGTCAGATGAGTGCTTTTTGAGGATGTCTGTAATTATGGTGTGTTTTAGACAAGATGGAAATGTGCCGGTAGTTAGGGAAAGGTTGAAAATTTGTGTGAGAGCTGGGATTAGTGTGGTAGAGAGGGGAGGGATGAGCTGAGATGGAATAGGATCCTGAGGACATGTAGTGAGGCGAGTGGATGATAGCAGGCTAGCGACTTCATCCTCTGTAGCTGGGGCAAAGCAGTTCAAAGTGGCTGTTGGATTGGGGGAGGGAGAAGACTGGGTGTGGTTGGTTAGTTGAGACGGTAGAGTGAGTGAGCCACTGTGAGATGAGAGCTCATTGCGTATATTTTCGTATTTATGAATAAAATGGTTGGCAAGGTCTTCAGCTGTGAGGGAGGAAGGGATGGGAGGAGGTGGTGAGTGGAGGAGAGTTTTGAAAGTGGCGAACAGACGCTTGGGGTTAGAGGACAGGGTTGATATTAGTGAAGTGAAGTAGTGTTGTTTGGCGAAGTTGAGGGCAGAGGAGTAGGAGTGTAACATCAATTTGTAGTGGAGGAAATCTGCAGAGGTGCGTGATTTTCTCCAGAGCTGTTCAGCGGTGCGGGAGCACTTCTGGATGTATCGTGTTTGAGTTGTGTGCCAAGGTTGTGGAAGAGAGCGAGGGCGTCTTCATGTGGTTATGGGCGCGAGGGTATCTAGGGTGGAAGAGAGAGTAGAGTGAAATGGCAGTATCAGAGGTTGGTGATGGGGCTGAGAAGGGGTTGGATATTAGTGGAGAGCTGAGCAGGGTCAAGTGCTAGCAGGTTTCTGTGGGTGATAGTGGCAGGGGTTGAAGAAGGGTGGTGGGAAGAAGAAGAGGTGAGGTTAAAGGTAAGTAAGTGATGGTCAGATAGAGGGAGTGGATGGATGACTGGGTTGGAGGCTGTGCTGAGATTGGTGAAGATAAGGTCTATAGAGTGTCCAGCATGATGAGTAAAATAATCTGTTAGTTGTGAGTGGCCAAGGGAAGAGGTGAGTGCAAGCAGTTTGTTTGCTGCTGGGGAGGTGGGAGTGTCAATGGGAATGTTAAAATCTCCAAGTACCATTGAAGGAACGTTGGAGGAGAGAAAGTGAGGGAGCCAGGCAGAAAAGTGATCAAGAAATTGAGAGGGAGTGCCTGGGGGCGATAGATCACAGCTACACGTAGAGAGATAGGTGAGAAGAGGCGGATTATATGCACTTCAAAGGTTGAGAATTGGTGATGGGACAGGGGGTAAAAGGTGAAAAGTACAGCGACTGGAAAGCAATACACTCACATCACCACCTTGTTTGTTCCCAGGTCTAGGTGTGTGGCTGAGGTGAAAGCCACAATGAGAGAGTACTGCAGGGAAGGTAGTGTCTGAGGATGAGAGACAGGTTTCCGTGAGAGCCAGTAGAGGGAGGGAGTTGGAGATGAATAAGTTGTGAGTGAAAGTGAGTTCATTGCAGATAGACCGTGCGTTCCAGAGGGCGCAGGAGAAAGGTAGAGTAGAAGATTTGTACATGTGATGGATATCAGATTCTGGGTGTTATGGGTGTTTGCTGGCCTTGAAACAGAGCGTGGCTGACAGCAAGTGGAGATGAGAGAGGGGCCTGGGTTCGGGGATATATCTCCTGCAGCCAGGAGAAGGAGGATTGAAAGGGAGAGAAGATGGGACTGGGACTTACAGTGCTGTTTCTGCTTGTGAGTGTTAGGGAGGGGGTGATGTTGTTACTGGAGGAGGGAGAGGAGCTCATGGGAGCAGAGAAGAGGAGAGCAAGAAAGGTGAGATGGTAATATTGTTGGGGACATGATATGGAGAGGTTACAAAGGAGAGTCTGAGAGAGAGGCAGTAGTTTATAAGAAAGAGGAAAAAGTGAGAAATCATTGTGACAGTGTGTAAGCTCAGGAGAAGGATAGGATGATTGCTTGATTGTGGGGTAAGAATTATTGTCCTAAGATAAAAAGTTGTAGTGATATAGATTCAGGAGCAGGGAAAAGAGTGTGATAAGGTTAATCAGTGGGTGAGTATCTAAGAGACTTTATTAATTGGGTTTTTAGCAGGTGATGTTAACTGAGCAGGTGCAATGTGAGTATCTATAAATTAAGGTAATGCAAGGGTGAGTGGGAGGGCAGAAAGATCTGTTAGTTGTTAGTGTCCAGAGTGAGGGAATAGGAGATCTGAGTGACTGCTGTGATGATAGACAGGGAGAGAATGTCTTAGCATTGAATATGCATATAAGAAGACCATTTGTTACAGGTGTGAAGTAGTAAATTTGGTGGGTTGTGGGAAGTGGGATACAACACACAGTATAGTACATTAACAAGCTAGATCATTAACAAGGTTACAAAAATGTTACACAAATGTTACTATGTGGCCAGATATCATATAAGATATTAAAGTTAATAATTAATGTAACAGACAGAAGTATATTGTTGTGGGTCTTCCAGGTGACTGTAAATACCTTGTAATCTGTTAGTTGTTAGTGTCCAGAGTGAGAAATAAAAGGTATAAAAGAACTTTTTTTTTTAGTGCAGTGGAATATTTTTTTTGCTTGGAAATTAGCAATTAATAAATGAATTTGAGATTATTAATACATTAATTAATGAATAAATGTATTATTAAGAGCTGATCATAATACAGATATATAGCTGCAGAGTAAAATATACATTTTTGTTCCTGCAGTATAAAACATATTTCAGGGTCCTATTGCTGTCAGGCAATGAGCATTAATACAGATATATAAGTGTAGTGTAAAATATAGTAATTCTCAATTAATGAATTGATTGACGTTAATGAATGAGTGTATTAGGAAGACTTAAGCATAATGCAGTCATATAACTGAAGTGTAAAAGACACCTTTTTTTTTAGTGCAGTGGTCAAAACAATTATTTTTTTCTAATTAGCAATTAATAAATGAATTTGACATTATTAATAAATTAATTAATGAATAAATGTATGATAAAGAGGTAAGCATAATACATAAATATAACTGCAGTGCAAAATATAAATTTTTCTTCCTGCGGTATAATGTTTTTTATTTTACGTAATAAATGAATAAAGCTAAGCATAGTAAAGATATATAAATACAGTGTAAACTATAAAAAAAAATTAGTGCAGCAGAAAATATTTTTATATTTTTATTTTATTTATATTAATAATTAATTAATAAATTAATTAATATACTTTACCTATTTATAATTAATAGCCAGCAATCAATATCCTGAAGAGAAAATGTCAAGTCAGACTGTCATCACCTGAGGAGAAAGTGTCAGCAATGTGGCAAGTGTGTAGTATATATAGGCTACGTGCGTGCGACCAAACTGTTGCTTTAGGCGGGAAAGCCGCCATTTCATATTTGTAATGTTTTGATTTGCAAGTTAGTGCTGTAAAATGGCGGCGGTATTCTATGTCTTACGCGCCTCGCTAGCATTTTATGTCCTTCCTAATAGTGTATTTTGTACCTCGTACATGCCTGGGTTGAAAGTAGTACGTTCCTGGCTGTGTTTTGTGCGCCTCTGGGTCATGTAGCCTCCTCTTCATTTTTTTTGGTTGTTAATTTCTTTCTCACTTAGCCAATTTTCAAGAGCCGAAACTGCTTAAATTCAACTTAAATTTGCTTGCAACCTCACTCCCAGACGTGCAGGCTGCCCCCCCGTGTTGTGTTTGATTTTTTTTAAATGATTTTTTGTTATTTTCTTGTGGTTTTTGGTGTTTTTCGATGTACGCTATTCGGCCGTTAACTTCGTATTTTTGCGACCTGGTATTTTCTAAGTCCCGCAAGTCCTGATTTATTTTTCTGTATATTTATTGTATATTTTTTTTATCAACATTAGCTATAAACATTAGTTATAAATAGCAATTAAGATCAAAACACATGTCAAAACAATTTGGGAAAGAGGTCTGGGTGCTTACATGCAAATGGGTATATAAATATATACGGACATGTACCATTATCTATAGATACATATTTCATTATACATACATTGTTTGCTTGCAGGTTTCATTCCTTGTTTTCTGGGATAATTTATAAAAATCATAGGATTTAAATCCAGCCCTGAATGGTGATCAGAGGGTATAGAAAGGATCAGAGTTGGAGAGAAGGGAATAACGGAGGGAAGATCATAAAGAAAGGGTGGAGTAAAGAGATGGCGAGTTCTGCATCTCTTTAACATAGCAAATTGCAGATTTGAGAAAGATGTTTTCATCTTTCTATGGTTAGTTTATGCAAAAAAATCATTTTTTTCATTTTTAAAACATGCTTCAAATAAAAATATGTCTACAGCGCTGTCCCTTTAACTGTTCAGATCGATTTTCACATCATTATTTGAATTATAGACAAGATGAAATGTTTCAGTATGAGAATAGTATGGCATAATATTACTTTTAATGTTCATGCAAGCATAGTAGAAAGCCATAATATTAAATTTGATGGAACTGTATTAAGTTTTTAATATTTACTGTTTCTTTTCTCGTTAAGATTATGCCCAACATAAAATGTGCACACTGCCAAATTGGCAAATTACTATATTTTATGGTTTATATCAATGATTCTGACTCTTCTGCACATTATTCTAAATTGAATCACTAAATTTAGTTGCCTGTAAATTATTATTTTAAAAATGTACTTTTGTATTTTTCTTGCTTTAGAAAACTCATAAGACACGTTTGTAGTTGGGAACACGATCAATCAGTATAATCACTACATAAAATACTGATTTAATCATATGCATATTAATAAAATCTACAATTTATATGGACTTTGCATCTGTTAAAAATTAGTAGCCCGATTCAATTTAGCTTTTGCATTTTGTTGTTGTTGCAAGTTAATTTGGTAATCAATTGGCGTCTTTTTGCAGGCTCTGGGTTACGAGTTACAGCCTAGAAAAAATTGCGATGGGTAAACCCGTAACTTACAGTCTCCCGAAGCCTTTGATCTTTCACTTTCACAAGAGTTATGATGGCAAAAATCCCGTAAACGTTTTTCACACCCTTAAATGGCAAAAGAAGGAGAAATTCCTACGAGTATCAGATAGAACCCGCAGGGGGGTTAAACACCTATTCGTAGTTCTGTAAATGCAAATCAAAAATCAATACTGCACTGTAAATAACGAGGAAAGCTATGATAGACATTAGAATTAATTGCACAACAGTCTCAAACCCACAAATCGTCAGTATATAATATTTATGTTTCATTTTGGGGTTAAATTGATTTCAGGTATCAATCAGTTAACCCATATCAGATCACCCATATGGACTAGAACAGTATTGGCATTCATTTTCATAATTCTTTATTTTGTGGGTTTGCGAGTCTGATTTCATATGGGATCCCCGAACCTAATTGATTGACATGTAACCTCCATGTTTTACTGCCGTAATAATGACAGTCTCGTTTTCTATTGGCTGATTGGAAATGGGAGGTTACGGTCTTGCTTAATTGATCATGTTCCCGCCCTGAACTGCTGCGACCCAGTGCATGGTTTACAATTTCGGCTTTGGGACAGTAATTTGCGGGCTTGAGCAATTAAATAGCATCACAATCTGAGACGAACAGGAGCCCGCAAAACACCCGCAGACATTCGGCTGTCTGCAGTCGTGTTGCAGGCTTGGAATTAAATGTGGCCCTAGGACTGTAAAATTTGGATCAAAGATAAATCCAAAAGTGTTTAGATTAGGCATTTATTATCCTCACTTTTATAAACAGGATATAATTATTATCACACTAAAAATATATTCCTTGAACATAAAGACAACAAAGCAACAATCCTAGGAAAACACTTGATGCCCAAAGGGATTTTCCAACCCAGTCTTAAGCATCCCTACTTGTGAGTGGAGATTGTTTTGATAATGTGTTTTTTTTTTTTTCATTTGTTCAGAATGCAGATGTACAACTAGACGCAGTATCTCTGTTGTATCAGACTGGCCTTGAAACACTATGCAGTGTGTCTCTGTGTGCCACTTTGAATAAACAAAATAAATGGATTGTTGTACCAATCTAGAGATGAGAGACCTGAACACAGTTGCAACAAATGGTCTCTTACCTTATTGTAATATACTGTATTTGTAATTCTGTATACTGTAGCACTTTTTTTTACCGTTGCTATGTGTTCTACTTTACTTTACTGAAACCTTATATATAACACTACAGAAAATATTGGTGCATTATAGTGTGAATAGAGAGTAATAGTAAAAAAAATGTGTATACTTGGCATACCTGCTTGTGGCTCAGAAAGTGCACTGCAGTGTCTGTTATGTGTGTGTGTTGTTAAGTCATGTCCAACTCTCTGTGATGATCCACTCTGTATTCATGGAAGATATACTGGAGTGGGTTGCCAGTTCCTTCTGCAGTGGGACACAGCATACAGCTCCTGGTATTCCTAGGTGGTCTCCAGTCCAAGTAGAGACCATGGCCCAACCCTGCATGGCTTCAGGGTGATGTGACCTCTTGGTTCCCTGGCTGGAATCAAACCCATGTCACAGAGGTGAAAGCACAGTATCCTAACCACTGGATCACCAGGAAACCCGAATGTCTGTTATTTAAGTGTCCTTTTTTTTACTAGAAAAGAGCCTTTCTGCTTTTCATTCACCTCAATTTAACAAAAAAATTAAGCATTTCTTACACTTTTCAGAAATTATGCTATCTACTGATTTTATTAACTAAAAACCAAATTAGTTTACAAAATACTCCTCCTGTGAGCATGTTGAAGGATTGAGTAATCAATTTTATATATATATATATATATATATATATATATATATATATATATATATATATACATATATATATATATATGAATAATTAGTGTATATTGATATCTTTTTTATGGCCAAACATATTCATAGTTTTCATGACTAGCTTTCGAGAGCGCACCTCTCTTTTTCAAGTCCAAAGCATCTCTATATACTGTATACATGTATATTTGTATTGTGACAGATTCACTGTCACGCTCAGGATACGTGCATTGTCTTTCAGCACCACAATGGAGTACTCTGGAGCCTTTTGTATGGTGTAACAGGCTTTAATGTATATTGTCATCTTACAAGAAAATAATAAAAACAGAAAATAAATCCTAGCTTCTCTTTGAAGCACTTCCTACTCTTTTAACTGCAGTTTCCTCACTTCTCTACTGTAATTAATAATACAGTCCAAAACACAGGCCTACACACTTGCAGAGGAGCTGTGTCTCTTTCACCTCTCCGATCACGCTGGACACTTTTCTCAATGTCTCTCAACTGTGCTGTCTGTGCTCTTCAGGCACACTGGCTTTCCAGGTCTCACTGACCTCTTTCTCGCCACATAGAGCTGTCTCAGGCTTCCTTTGCCTCTTCACAGGCTCCAAACTTCCAAAACAATCCCCTGCCTTTTCAGTAGGTTGTTAACTCTCTCACTCCTGGGGAGAAGTCTTGAAGAGCTCTCTTCTGACCCCTGGTGGCACTTCACCACAGTATATATATATATATATATATATATATATATATATATATATGTGTTTATCTAGGTCACTAAATTAATTGTATCCAGCTCAATATTAGTTGTCATTTAATTTACACTTCACTTACTTCTAAAACGAGTGAGATTATGAGCTTCAAATACTTTCTCCTTAATTCCTGTTCTCTGTCATACATTCTGCCATCTTTTATTTCTTTGACTGAAGCTAACACCAACATGGGATGTTTGCTTGAATTGTGTATTTTATACTTGGAGAAGTAGGGACTTGCATTTTAAATGTAAATACATTACCTATAACTGTATGATAAAAAAATAATTGCTTTCTCAAGATGAATAATTTCCCAAAGTTACTGCAACATATGTTCTGGCTTCTTTTGAATTGGATAGTATACAAGAAAGGATGCACAAACATGCAGTGCAATAATACTTAAACATTAATTAATCAAATGAAATAAAAACACTCAATTAAGTGGACAAAGTCATATACCCTGAGGCACATTATGTCCCTGGAACAAAACATTATGTTGCTATTACAGAAGCTCCCAGCTGTTAGGATTACAGTAAAGCATAAAATTAGTCAAAATTCCCTTAAGACAAAAAGGGTCATAGTAAATTGTTCTGGGAGGAAGTGGTGATTGAAAGACACATATAAACATTGGCTAGCACGGTCAAGTATAAAAACAAATATAATGGAAAAACGTAAAATAGAACTGTAAAAGTGAGGATTTAAAATCTCGGTCTTCCGAGTACACTTGTAAAATTGAAATAACCTGTTTTTTTAATTACATTGTTTAAATTGTATGTTTTCTATAAAAATTACATATTGCCTTAACATACAGGTCTAATTCAAACTATAATTCAATGATGTGGGTGTTTTATTTAAATGTAAGATATTCTCACACTTTTAAATTAAGAATGTTCTACTTATGCACCAATTGGGACCAGGTATACGCTTTTCTCTGCCATAAAATGTCTACTTATCCTCTTTTTTGGAGTAATGGCTGTAATTGGCGCTCTATTTTTACACAAACTATACTTAACAAGGCTTTCCATTCTTCAAAATAGATAGAGAAAAAGACATCTAAAAATAAAATGTTTTACATTTTTTTTTGTTCAAAATGCAAAGCATGATAGCGTTAAAGGTACAGGCGATATTGTAAGACAATTATATCTAAAGCTTGTATAATAAAACTATGCTAACTTTTATAACCTATAAACATATTTCTGTGATTAATAAATGATAATTTGATAGATGTCAGATAGACTCAGATCACTTTATTGTAAAAGGAAGTTAGCGTGATACCAATCCTATAGACAGAGCTACCAGGTCTACCCAACTGAACATAAAGATATTAAAAAGTCATCAGTCAATACGCTTTTTCTGCTAAAGTATATAGATATGGATATACTAATTTCACCAAAGATCAATTCATGTATTTATATAGTAAGAATTATAAAACAATATGTATTTTTGTAGTATTTGGCATGTTCTGAAAAATTCTAAAATATACATTTATATGTTATATATAGACACACAGAATATTTTGTCCATTAAAGAACCAATCCACAATGATTTCTCATATATACAGTCAGGTCCATAAATATTGGGACATCGACACAATTCTAATGTTTTTGGCTATATACACCACCACAATGGATTTGAAATGAAACAAACAAGATGTGCTGTAACTGCAGACTTTCAGCTTTAATTTGAGGGTATTTACATCCATATCAGGTGAACGGTGTAGGAATTACAACAGTTTGTATATGTGCCTCCCACTTTTTAAGGGACCAAAAGTAATTGGACAATTGGCTGCTCAGCTGTTTCATGGCCAGGTGTGTGTTATTCCATCATTATCCGATTTACAAAGAGCAGATAAAAGGTCCAGAGTTCATTTCAAGTGTGCTATTTGCATTTGTTGCTGTTAACTCTCAATATGAGATCCAAAGAGCTGTCACTATCAGTGAAGCAAGCCATCATTAGGCTGATAAAACAAAACAAACCCATCAGAGAGACAGCAAAAACATTAGGTGTGGCCAAATCAACTGTTTGGAACATCCTTAAAAAGAAAGAACGCACCAGTGAGCTCAGCAACACCAAAAGACTCGGAAGACCACAGAAAACAAATGTGATGGATGACCGAAGAATTATTTCCCTGGTGAAGAAAACACCCTTCACAACAGTTAACCAGATCTAAAGCACTCTCCAGGAGGTAGGAGTATGTGTGACGAAGTCAACAATCAAGAGAAGACTTCCCCAGACTGAATACAGAGGGTTCACCACAAGATGTAAATCATTGGTGAGCCTCAAAAACACGAGGGCTAGATTAGAGTTTGCCAAACAACATCTATAAAAGCCTTCACAGTTCTGGAACAACATCCTATGGACAGATGAGACTAAGATTAACTTGTACCAGAGTGATGGGAAGAGAAGAGTATGGAGAAGGAAAGGAACTGCTCATGATCCAAAGCGTACCACCTCATCAGTGAAGCATGGTGGTGGTAGTGTCATGGCGTGGGCATGTATGGTTGCCATTGGAACTGGTTCTCTTCTATTTATTGATAATGTGACTGCTGACAAAAGCAGCAGGATGAATTCCGAAGTTTTTCCGGCAATATTATCTGCTCATATTCAGCCAAATGCTTCAGAACTCATTGGACGGCGGTTCACAGTGCAGATGGACAATGACCCGAAGCATACTGCAAAAGCAACCAAAGAGTTTTTTAAGGGAAATAAGTGGAATGTTGTGTAATGGCCAAGTCAATCACCTGACCTGAATCCGATTGAGCATGCATTTCACTTGCTGAAGAAAAAACTGAAGGGAAAATGCCCCAAGAACAAACAGGAACTGAAGACAATTGCAATAGAGGTCTGGCAGAGCATCACCAGGGATGAAACCCAGCGTCTGGTGATGTCTATGCGTTCCAGACTTCAGGCTGTAATTGACTGCACAGGATTTGCAACCAAGTATTAAAAAATGAAAGTTTGATTTAGGACTGTTAATCTGTCCCATTACTTTTGGTCCCTTAAAAAGTGGGAGGCACATATACAAACTGTTGTAATTCCTACACCGTTCACCTGACTTGGATGTAAATACCCTCAAATTAAAGCTGAAAGCCTGCAGTTAAAGCGCATGTTGTTTGTTTCATCTCAAATCCATTGTGGTGGTGTATAGAGCCAAAAAGATTAGAATTGTGTCGATGTCCCAATATTTATGGACCTGACTGTATATATATATGTATATATACAGTACATCTGTGTTCACATTTGAATGTCTAAAACAAGTTAAAAAACCTGCTTCCAGCTCAGAATTCTGAGAAAAACTGTTATCACACTGCATTCTGGGATGTTGAGCTGGGACATGCAAATGTGCCAACAATATATATATATATAAATATATATATATTTTTTTTAAACTTGTCTAATACCATAATTAAGCAGGAATAAGTCATAACACTATTTTTTGTGAGAGTATTTACATTTCTGGAGAGCTGTGGTTGTACAGAATGATGCAAGGTGTCTAATTCTGGGTTGGTGAGAGGGAAGTGGTGTGGTGTCGATTTCAGTCTTATATTATAAAAAAAAAATCTCAATCTTATCCAGTGATTAACCAATGCAAAAAGCTCAATCTTATCCCCTTCATCCCTTCCTCTAAAAACACACACCCTCATGATCCATCGCTGAGGATGAGATGTAACAAATATGAAATGGATTCCTGTATTCATAAATATTATCTTCAAAAAATCTGATATTCTGGAAAAAAAATTATATCTATGGTTTACAAAGCTGCTAATAGAAAGCATCTAAAAAACATCTACAGAATTCATTACTATCTTACACAAGACACAACTAATATCCTAATACACTCTCTCATCATATCTTGACTAGACAAATGCAACTCACTTCTTTTTGGCCTACCCACCACCCGAATATCTCCACTTCAATCCATTATGATCGCCTCTGCTAGACTCATCTTCTGTACACAATGTTCAGTGTCGGCATCACCTCTGTGTCAATCACTCCACTGGCTTCTCTTAGCCTCATGAATACAATTTAAAATCATGACCCTAATTTACAAAGCCCTCAACAATAACACTCCCCCTAACATCTCTGCTCTCATCTCCAAATACTCCCCCACCCGCCCTCTTCGTTCTGCTAATGACCTTCTTCTTTCTACAACTCTTGTCACCTCCTCTCCCTCCCGCCTCTAGGACTTTTCTTGTGCTGCCCCTAGTCTTTGGAACTCCTTGCCTTGCTCCACCAGATTATCCTCTTGCCTCAAAACATTTAAACCTTACTTAAAACGCATCTCTTTAAAGAAGCGTATCACCTTCCACCCTAACACACTTATCATCTCTCTCTCCCTCTTTTACCACTCACTATACCTTAGATTGTAAGTCTACGAGTTTCTATCCTAAGTACTTTGGGTATTCACCATGGACATTGGATTCCTAGCTGATAGACAGGGCCCTCCTTGCTTTGCTATATGTTCAATTGTATTTATATTCCTCTGAATTTACCTTATGTATAACGCTACGGAATATGTTGGCGCTTTGTAAATGAACTATAATAATAATAATAATAAAAAAAATGTTAGTTTGGTACATAGTTGACAAACGGTGCTCTTTTCTTGAACAGTAGAAGTCTTTTATATATAATCTCCCCAGTATAATAATTTCCTTATGCATATAAGTATACTCACAGTATGACAGCTACACACAAAACAAATTCTTGAAAACATGTCTATATAACAATCCCCCAGCAAAACTGAAAACAACAGTTACAAATTGAAGGCTGTATTTGTTTATTTTAATCAACTATTTAAAAAAAAAAGAAAAAAAAAAAAGACAATTATTTGTCAAGTGTGTAAGTTAAAGGGCCAGTTAATTCAGCACAATTTAGACCCCACCATTGTAAAGATTTACTCAAAACATGTTGAAATACTTTTTGAATTTTTGAAATATGTGCATATTTGACAGATATATCAGATAAAATAAAAAGAACATTTTATTGTTTATTGACATTTCACAGCAAGCTCAGACCCTGCCTTGCAACGGATTGTTGTTCCTGCTCGTAAATTACTTCAACCAATCAGGTTGCAGGGGTGTTGTTCTATTTAAATTCTAGGAGAAGTCTTTTGACTGACAGGGAGTGTACATACTGTATAGACACAGTTGTGTAATATATATATATATACTAGCGAATTGCCCATCAAAAAATGACGGGCATGAAATTGTAAGGCAGGTAATGTTGTTTTATCGATTTTTTAGTGTGAGGACCTTTGGCGCTCATTGCGAGGCTTGCTCTGAGTGACTTTGGCTATCATCGCATGCCTTGCAATGAGCTCCTTCGGCGCTCATTGCGCGGCTGTTGTTTTTTTTGTTTGTTATTAGAGGGGCTTTCTTTGTGTATATGTATGGTTGTATGCCAATGAAATAATTAATAAATTAATAAATTAATATACTTTACCTATTCCTAAGTAATATATGCAGGAAACATTGTGCTGAAGAGCTGACAATCTGTTTCTATGTTCCTGCAGCATCCACTGTAGTTGTGCACTGTTCTGCAGCTGAGGTGTAACTGTCAGCAATGTGTGCAGTGTGTAGTGTAAATGTGGTGCGTGCGCGACGTAAAGCCGTTAGTGTAGCTGTGTACTTCCACATTGAGAAATGGCGCGAATGTGTATGTGTTACGCTGGTGTGTATGATTTTCTGTACTTAGTAAAAGTGTATCTTTATCTCGTACAGCTTTTTGGAAAAGCCGTATGTGCTTGGTGTTGTTTTGCGTATTTAGGGTCCTGTAGCCTCGTTTTTGTTTTTTTCGGCAGCCATTTTTTCTCTCGCTTAGGGGATTTCCATGTGTCTAAACTTGTAAATTTGGACTTAAATTGAGGTGTAAAATCCCTTGCAGAGGTCCTGGGTGCCCCCTCTTGCTGTGGGTAAGCTTTTTATGTGTTTTTTGTGTGTATTTATTGTGTTTTGACTGTTTTCCGGTGCGCACGGTCGTATTTTTGCGAGTTCGGAATGTTTTTTTTTTTTAAGTCCTGCGTCTCGTATTTTTGTCTGCTAAAACCGTACATTTCCCGCTGGTTCGTATTGTTGGTAAAGTGGCGCTTGTGTGGGTGTTTATAACCGCGTGTGAGGCGCCGCAGAGCCTCCGCAACATTTGCGGCCCAAACTGGGTCCCTCACTTCGCGTGCTTGCAAGAACTGCCTTGCTCGCTACGCGAGCTCGCAAAGCGTGACGACGATTCGTAGTTTGACAGCTATTATATGTGATATATTATATAAAGTATGAATGTAAATATATAAATATATATATAATACATATATTAAGATGCACACACTAATACAATATATGAAAACATACATATGCATACACACAGATTGTATATACATGTACTGACACTGCAAGATGAGGGATATTTCTGTTTTGTTGGTGTTTTAATTCTTTATTAATAAATATAGATTTATTCATTTTCTTACCTTTCTTCTCATTACTCCAGGGGTATGATATAGAGCACAGGGCACAGGCTCACTTGTTGTGTTGTTTTCTCATTCACAGAAGGAACATGTACACACACACAGCTCATGCACACACACAGCTCAGGCACACACACAGACACACACAGCACAGTCTCACTTGCAGTGTTGTTTTCTCACACACGGCTTCCCCTATGCCTTTGCTCTGCTTGTGGGAGGGACAGAGGCTGCACTGCTCATTGGTCATATGGGAAGATTGACAGCACTCTGAGAGCATGGATGTAGCAGCTTGTACTGGGGAAGTTCTGTGAGTAACCGGTTCCCCCAATAGACTGGCACTAAAGCCGTACTGAGCCGTGCAGTGAGACACGTACCTTTAATTTAGATGGTAGGCGTGACCAGGGGGGAAGTTTTACACATATAAATAAACAAAGAAAAAAAAACACTTATATGTCAATTACATATAATAGTTGTCAAACTACGAATCATCGTCATGTTTGCGGAAGGTGGAGGCTCGGCTCATTGCAGGCCACAAATGCGGACCCTTGCGAAGCGAGGGGCCGCATTTGCAGAGGTGTAGGCTCTACGGCGCCTCACAAGCGGTTACAAACACCCACAGAAGCAGGACTTTGAAATAATACATCTAACATGCAATCACTAAATACGGACTTACACAAAAAAAAAATACGAGCCGCGGGACTTAGAACGAAAAATTTACGGACTTAAACTAAAAAAATACGAGCCATTACAAATTCGCAAAAATACAACCTTAACGGCCGAACTGCGCAGACGTGAAAATACAAACTATACGCACAAAAATGAAATAAGTTTACCCACAACAAGGGGGGGGCAACCAGGACCTCTGCAAGTGAATTTACACCTCAATTTAAGTCCAAATTATCGAGTTTAGACACATGAAAATCCCAAAACCGAGAGAAAAAATGGCCGCCGAAAAAAACGAAAACGAGGCTACAGGACCCTAAAGCCACAAAACACCACCAAGCACATATGGCTTTTCAAAAAAGCCGTACGAGGTACAAGAAACACTCTTACTAAGGATGCTAAATCACACCCGCGTACCACATACACGTTCGCCACCATTTTACAACACTAACTTACAGAATGCGGAAATACACAGCTATACTAACGGCTTCCACTTGCGCACGCAGCCTATTTACACAACACACTGCACACATTGCTGACACTTATACCGCAGCTCCACAACAGTGCAAACCTATATTGTATGCTGCAGGAACATCAAAACAGATTGTCAGCTCTTCAGCACAATGATTCCTGCATATATTACTTACAAATAGGTAAAGTATATTAATTTATGAATTATTTAATCAGCATACAAAAGTACATACTCAAAAAAAAAAAACGATCGCAATAAACACAAAAGCCATTCACCGCGCGCCTCACAACGAGCGCCAACGCTGCTCATAGTACACAAACTACACCAGGGGACAGCCTTGCAATTAGCGCAGAAAGCAGATCAGCGCAGACCTTACAATGACAGCAAAAGTGCCTCTGATAAAAAAAAAGTACAACAACCAAGAGCTTAGCAATAAGTGCCGAAGGCGCTCATTGCGAGCCACGTGATGAGCGCCAAAGGTGCTCAGCACGAGGCTCGCAATGAGCGCCAAAGGATCTCAGACCACCAAAAAAATGTATGTCTGTGGCAAACAGCAATAATGGACTTTCAGTGTCCTAAACATTTATTTATTTATTTGTTTCGAATTAAAAACAACACTGTAACTTTATGATCTTTTAAGCTTTGTAAAAACATTTTTCACCCTATCAAATCATGTTCTTCATAATATTATACTATAAATATGATATTTACATTGTCATTTATGTGGTTACTGACTGTTTTTTTTTCAATAACATCATACTGAAATAGATTAAAATACAATTTTGACTCTTACTGTGACTGTGGAGAAAATGCATTAGTCAGTAGGTAAGGAGATTAGATCATGAATGACATTTTACATTTAACAAAATAACCTGCAGTTATGCTTATTATTAGACATTATTATTATTAAATATTACTGTTCCACACATTAAAATTTTAGTCATGCTGTAATTCCAGGGTGCAACCGCTCCGTCTGCTAGTGCCTGGTTACAGTTTCTTTGTAATTCTGATTGAACACATCATTATGGTTTAACAGAAGCTTTGGTAAAATCTCTCAAGATCTGAGTGATTTTCACAACATTAAACAAATATACTTAAATGCAGATGGTCACATCTGGTGATTGTTTTTCTTTGCATTCTCTTGTTTTAAAGCTTTAATTAACAATTGCTGTTGGAAATATGGTAATGAGTTATTACAACAATGAATTTATTGTGTACTAATCTGAATAATTGTATATTTATACATACTACAAGGCAAATGCAAAACATTTTAATGTCAATTCAAGAAGTCATTCATATTCAGGTTTGTACACCCCTAAGCCCCTTTTACTATTACATATATATATATATATATATATATATATATATATATATATATATATATATATAAAATAACTGTATTTCTCAGAATTCTGGGCATGAGACAAGTTTTTTAACTTGTTTTAGACATTCAAATGCAAACACAGATGTACTATTTATTAGCTAAGCTAAGTAACCTCAAAACAGTGCTGTATGTGGGTAGGTTTCCTGGCTTGTGCTTAATCCATCCTGGGCTTTGCTTAAGTTGTGCCATACAGCAGGCATATGCATAAATGGAGCCATGTTTGAAATAGTACTTGGATTTAAGAGTGAAGCCTCTGTGGACACATTTTTTATCTTGTTTTTATTTACTATATATATATATATATATATATATATATATATATATATATATATAAATATATATTTGTGGACCTGGGCAGAAACATACCACTGATCAGATAATTTATTTTTATTTCAAAAATAACTTCCAGAAAGTTTTTTTAATGTTTACAACATGCTGTTTTTCATATGTGATAGAAAAGTGGAAGTGAAGTATGCCTAAAAATATAATAGGAAGGTTTAATAACAAAATGCAAATAAGTAAGCATTTCGAAATTTAAATCACGCGACAATGGTCGTGAATGCTTTTTGACAGAGGTACGAAGGAAGTAAATGTGAGCGGCTACCAATTGTGTATCTATTAGCCATTCTGTCATAAATGTGTTGTTTTAAATGAGCCTCTTTATTATAATATCATTGTAAGAGAGTGAGGACACCATAAGACACCACTGTAAGAGAGAGGACACAGTATTTTACTACATCACGTATCAGCAATTTTTAATATAAACCAGCTTGCTGTTGAGGTGACAATGTTCCTTTAAGGTCTCTCATAAACACTTCTGGTATTTTGGTCAAAACTCTTAACTACATTTAAATGTCATTCTTTCACTTTTTGTTTTGAAAAACAAAATATTAAAAAAAAATCGTCACCTCCTATCATATTATACCATAACTTCTTTTCAGGCATCAGGATTCTTGAACAAGAGTCCGCCATGCTTAGCTCTCCTTTCATACCCTCAACTACACAAGTTTGTGTACAGGGACACTCCTTGATATATCACAGAGCACCCAAAAGGTAAACACCCTGTGCTCATTACTCTACAGCTGTGATTCCCAACCCTCCCCTCCACAACCTCCAGATTTGTCATGATTTAGTTCTAACACAGGTAGTATTCAACAGGCTGTATATACGTCATAGATATTCACAAGGTGTTAAACCTAAACCATAGCCTGACTAGGAGTCCTTGAGAAGAGTGCTGAGAATCTAAGCAACGTTGTCTGATACTGACACAGTTTAAACAATTTGATTTGTAATTGGAGGTGGGTCCACCATGAAAGTGGCCATTATTATAACGTATAGAACAGTAGACAAGAAAACTCAAGATAGGTTGTAACTATTTTCTAATTCAACTCTGGTTAAGTAATTTATTTAGGTAGAATGAAAATAAAGCATAATATAAATTTGTAAATAACACTGTAAAACATTTATTCAATTTATTATTCAAGGGTATTGTTGACATTGAGCGTTTCTTAGAAGTCAAATCATTTTGAAAGCGTTAATGCATATTAATAGGGTGCATTATACTGTGAAATTAACAAAACAAGGCTTGTTTATTACATGCTATAGAACAAAAAACACATATCAAAGTCCTGATCTCCAGGTCATAAATGGAAATTTGACACCTGAGAAAGTCTTCTTTGTTCTGCTAGCATAATATTTTGATGCTATATGTATGGATAGCAGTAAAAACTGTTCCAATATTTTTATGCAAGATTGTCAATGTTTGCTTTGCTTAAAAATACAATACAATATTTGATACAATGCCAAGTGCTTGTCAAACATTCCAGGCTAAATGTTATATTTTTAAAATTAAAGCATTTATTATTAATATTAGTAGTAGTAGTAGTAGTATTAGTATTGTTATTATTATTATTATTGTTTATTTGTAATGCGCCAACATATTCAGTAGCTCTATACATAGGTTAAGTTCAAGGCAAAACAATATTGACACATTGAAAAGAATGCAGGGTCCTGTCTTTGAGCTTAAAGGGATATCTATGTTTCCTGGAATATGAATGCAGGAGAATCAGTAGTGTATGCAAAACATTTTTTGCATGAAATAATACCAACATAAACATTTACAAACTCACCATGATGTTTGCTAAATCTTTTCAGTTTGCAAGCTAAGGCTTTTGTTTGTTCACACCCCTGAAAATCCCTGCTAAGATTAGCATAAAATTCATATTTTTTTGGGGCCAATCAGGAGAATTTAGAGGTTAGTTGAAACATTTGTATCATACTCTGGGGTTCCTGTGTTGCAAAGCAGCATGGGATATGTAGTCTCTTTCTATATTCTTGTAGTCTGATTCAGCTGTGATTCTATCCTGCAGCAAGTACTTTCTTTCAAACTTTGTACTTGGCTGCTCTCTTCATTGTACTTTGTTATGTAAGCTCCTTGTGGGTGTGCAAAACTGGATTTTATTTTCCTGCATATAACTTTGTAAGAACATTGAACTTTTCTATATAATTCATATTTTTCTAAATTGACTTCCTGTTTCTTGCCAAACATTTGAAACCCAGGAAACTTTTATATACCTTTAAAATCTGGTGTACAAAGTTCTTTGCCCAAAGCACCTTGCAAGACAGAAAACTTGCAGACTTACAAACTAAAATGTTTGGGTGTGGTATAGGAGGGAGATAGGAGCATTGTGCATGTTAGGGTGGAGGGTAATAGGCATAGACATCATATTGAAGCCCCTTCACATACAAGACATAAGATATAAGAAAAACATATTTAGATTAATTGAATGGTTCTATCTTGGTCAGCTAGTCCACCTTCATCATGAGGTAGATATTGTGTAGTACCATGCTCGTCACAAAATAATGGAAAACAATTTTAGTGTAGATAATACCTTTTAGTGGCTAACTAATCAGTATTGGGCTGCAAGCTTTCAAGGTCATAGCCTTTCATGAAAATGAATTCTCCTTACTTTGATGAAGGGACTATGACCTTGGAAGCCTGCAATCCAGTCCTAATCAACTAGCCATTTAAAGATATATGTACACTATTTTTTTTTCCTTTAGTATGAGAGTTATTCTGTTTTGTTTTTCTCTTCCATCAATTTCTACGGTCAAAAGGCTACATAAGGTGCTGTCCTTAAACAAAATGACATAGAGCTCTTATCTGAATTCACTGGTTTCTATTCCTTGTAATAACAAAGACAATATGTCTGTTATTATTAAAGCCAAACTGTCTACAATATTTAAATCATAAAGGCTATATTTATTTTAAAATGTGCACATTCTCAAGTCAAGCCCTTCAACAGATAATACAATAAATATGACACTTCAGTGGTCCTTTAGTTACTGATACTAAATCGGTATTTGCAGAAATCAGATCAATGTAATCTTTTAAAACGTACAAGTTGGAACTAACTTTGTAGGCACAGGTGGATCTGCTTATCTCTGTCTCTGTTAAGTGTCCTGGGGTGTGAGAGGGTCTTCCCAGATAGCAGTCCTGATATGTGACTTTATCTGACTTTTTACCTGGCAGTTGCCTCTGGAAGTAAACTTTAACCGGTATAGAAGACATGTGAATGCAGCTTCCTCACGCCCCAATGTGGAGAGGACAAAACATTTGAAATGCAAACTTTAAAAGCTATATTGATACTGATTTATTTAAAAGACTAGTAAATGAACAAAAGAGTCCCTATATTATGACAACTATAGGGAATTTTAAGCTTACAAATGCATAAAGATGCAATGATAAATAATTTTCATACTCATACTCTCGGAGCCTAAAAAAATCTGGGGAGGGGGGGGGGGGTACAGTTTAAAGAGATAAAAATTGTGGCACTGAGTGGTGCAATTCAACTCTACTCCCAGAATAGGCAGCAGCGGTGCCTGTATATTATGGTTCAAAGCTTTCATGGGACATACTGGTCCAAATCTGGTAATGCAAGATTAAGTTTAATTTCGCTTTTTTGCGTGTCCCTTGTTCATATAATCTGGGGGGATATGCCCCCCCCCCAGCCATGAAAAGAACACATAGTTAAAAGTAAGGTATACCTGGATTTCAAATAAATGTTATGCTGCGTGGTAACTTCTCAGTTGTACTACAAACCATGAGATTGACAAACTGTTCATTTTAACACAACAACACAGTGAATGCAACATCCTTCCTTAAGACAATGACACAGCAGTGAGTGTGAATGGACGGCTGAAATAACATGCATATGTGGATGGTAGTGGGGTGATTGGAATGGGTGAAGATTACAGGTTGTGGTTCACAGATGGCTCCAAAGTGAAATTACAAAACTAGTGTAATAACACAGAGGACATAGAGCCTCATTCAATGTGGAGGCGCAAGTTATAGAGGTATAGGCCGTAAATCTGCAGGCCTCCTGCGGGCCCACAGCATTCGCAACTTATGGTGCTATTCAATTGGACAGGCCTGCCAGTTGACGGCCCGATAGCGCACATTGTAAACCATGCTATCGAACGTAGCATTTGTGGACTTGAACATGATCAATCACACAAGGTCGTAACTCCCGATTCGAAACAACCAATGGAAACAAGAGATCGTCATCATTACTTCATATAGCATTGAAGAACCTATGAAATGCATATTTTAGCCACCCTCTAGTAGTTGTCTTTATGGCCACAGAGTGATAACATAAAGGGGATGCAAAAACCACAAAATCAGTCTTAGATCCTTAAAACTGGTAGGATAAAAGTTGATGATAACCAGATATATAAGATGAGCCTAACCCTTTGTATATTCAACTTATGTCCAGAGTTGTACGGGAGTATTTTTGGAGTATTGCTCCCATCTCAGTTCTACCAATGTCAATTTTTTTTTCTAAATATTTTACTAAAAATGAGAGTGGGTGAAATGTTATTACAAAGCAAAAAAATGAAACACAACCTTTTACACATTGCGATTTTTATATGCAGATATTATTTGCTGCAGGCTTTCATTTAGCTACTGAAAACAAAATGACAGATTGTACAACAGCACAAATGTATATAAAATGTAATAAATTAGAGGTTGTATTATTGTTTATTTACATTCTAAATGCAAGTATTGATGCAAGGAAACTGCTGTTTATAAATATATATTCTTGATTACCTTTTCATTTTTATTAGACAGAGTTTAATTAATGCTCTTCCACTGATATAAAAAAATAATTGTTCTTAAAGGGACAGTTAATTCAGCACAACTTGGAGCACACCACTGTAATGTACTCCTGAAAACATGTTGAAATACTTTTTAAATTTTTGAAATATGTGCTTTTTTACAGAAAAAAAAATCATAAATGAAGTTCTGTTTTACATGAGAATTAGGCATGTCTCCAGAGAGACTGACAGCCAGAGCTGTGTGCAGAGAGCAGATCAAAAAGAGGGTTAACCCTTCCCAAATTCACCTGTGCTGGGAAATGGCTGCTAGAAACTCACAAATATGTTACTTGGGGGTTAACTGATTGCTGATTACATTTCTGAAAGCAGAGGAAAAGTATAATTCTTTCTGTTCACACAGAGCTTGCAACGGCCGTTGCCGGCAGATGCTGTAAATCATGGGGCAGTCTGCAGTGTGTCTGTAAACAAACCTAAGACTGCAAATTTGTAACTGTTCTTAGTTTAATTAAAAAAAGAAAAGCAATAGATCACTTTAACATAAAATCTTTTGGTCTTTCACATAACGAAGAGAACTTATAGTGAGGTAAATATCAAACTATAATGCTAATTTATGATATGATTGTCTGGCAAACATATGCATCAGTTTCCTGTAGTCATTCCCTAAATAGGAAAATAAATGAGCTTGTTAAGTACACATTAAGGATGTTCATAAATATCCCTACACATTAGGAAGCTGTGATAACATCATCTATGATTTTGGCTGTACAATAACTGGGGGACGTCCAACGCTTTCTGGAAAGTGAATCCTACTCATCTGTTTAATTCTTCAATTTTTCAAAGACACTTTTGGAGCTTTCTTAACTAAAAAGAAACACCAAAATCCAACAGTTATTTGATGCTTTTTCTTTTTTTTTTTTAAATAAATATTGATAATGGAACAAATTGTTGGTAGGAAGGAAAAAAAAGTACGGACCATATTTCATCTACTATTACGTGCAGCCATTGCTTTATTTATTTCCTTGCTTTGTAATCTGTGGCAAGGGGGGGGGGGGAGGGTATAATATTGTAAGGTACTTCCATTTAATGATGTTTTAAGTTCCATATAATTTCAATAGCAATTTCAGTAGAAGTAAATGGAGATCTTCTCTGCAAGGAAAAAAAACATTGTGATCCAAGTAAAGTCTATTTTATATAATATAATATTGGATATTGCAGATATACTGGAAAAGCTATATTGATTTATCTTTTACTTTTAAAAACAGTTATCCCATTATCAAGTCAAATTCTTGAAAAAACATATTTTAAGAATATTAGCACTGAGAAACTGAGAGTGAGGGAGCTTATACCGTGTAGCTGTTAGTTGGTTACAAGTTGACAGGCTCCTAAAAGGAAAGTCCTTATTCAACATGGAAAATATATAGAGAGAAAATAGTGCAATACTGCTATATGACAATATACAGTTTGTTATTGGTCAGTCCTTCAGTTGTGTCCGACTCTCAGTGACCCTATAGACGCAGCATGCCAGGCACATCTATCTGTGTTTCTGGTTATGCCAAATGTGGTTTTCATGGCAAATATACTGGAGTGGGTTGCCAGTTCCTTCTCCAGTGGACCGTGATTTGTCTGACCTTTCTGCTATGACCTGCCTATCTTGGGTGGCACTACATGATGTAGCTCACAGTTTCATTGAAGTACACAAGCCCATTCACCACGACAAGGTATAGATCTAGAAGGGGAATTTACAGTTTAGTCTTCATTTTAAAGAAAAGACCCCCTTACAATGTTTTGTTAAAAACTGTCACCACCTCACTTTCATAGTCTAAACTAGGAGGCAATGTCTGAAAAATTGTGGAAAATGTGTTTACATTTTTAAAATTGAATTCACGTAGATATTGTCATTTTAATTTAGCCCTTGTGGCCCTACCTCAGGAATTTGCATAAATAATAAGACTGGAGTCTGTAACTGTTACATATTGTACTATGAATTTACATTAGACTTGAGAGCTGAGTGTGGTGGTGCACTGGTAAGCTTTCTGTTTTAAAGTTTTCTTTTTCATTTGTAAGTCATAGGTTTGTTTCTTTAACTAATGTACTTTATTTGGTTATGCCTTTAAGCAGTTCTCTCTGCTTCCCATGTAATGGGGTAGTCTGATAACATCACTGTTTGCATGGAGATAAACAACCAATGAGTTTTAGCTGTGACTTCAACAGGGATGTGTCTCCATATTATTATTTTTACTAGCGACTTGCCCGTCAAAAAATGACGGCAATAAGATTGTAAGGCAGGTAATGCTGTTTGGTCGAGAAATTCCTTTTGTTGGTGGTCCGAGATCCTTTGGTGCTCATTGCGAGCCTCGCGCTGAGCGCATTCAGCGCTCATCGAGTGCCTCACAATGTGCGCCTTCGGCGCTCATTGCGAGGCTGTTGGTTGTTGTATTTTTTTTCTGATATGCGCTTTTGGTGTTATTGTTTGGTCGGCGGTGATGTGTTTTTTGCCCTTATTGCAAGGCTTTGTGTGCTATGAGCAGCGTTGGTCGTCGTTGGGAGTGGCGCAGTGAGTGGCGCAGTGAATGGCTTTTATGTTTATTGTGAGATTTTTTTTTTGTACCGTATTGGTCCGAATATAAGCTGCACCCGCATATAAGCCGTAAAGTTCAAGGGGAAAAAATAGAAAAAAGATAGTACTTAAATATAAGCCTCACCCGTAAAATTGGAGAGAAAAAGACTCTCAAAGTGATCAGCCATTGCAAGAAACAGGCTTTCTAATTAGCACTGTAGCTGTTTTTGCAGGTTACAGGCTTTACAGGATGTTAGAATCACTAAAACCGTAAATCGCTATTCAATACAGCAGTCTCAAGCACGATAATCGGCACCCTTAACTCGCAATCGCGCAAATCGTCAGTCATTTTGCATTCGCGAATAGAAGCCGCACACCTAACAAGCAAAGTTCGCAAATCGGCAATGATTTTTTTTTACGGTTGCGAATATAAGCCGCACCCGTAACTCGCAAGATCAAAAATCAGAAAAAAGGTGCGGCTTATATTTGGACCAATACAATATATATTTTTTTTGTATGGTAATTAAATAATTAATAAATGAATAAATGAATATACTTTACCTATTTTGAAGTAATATATGCAGGAAGCATTGTGTTGAAGAGCTGACAATCTGTTTTGATGTTCCTGCAGCATACAATGTCGGTTTGCAGTGTTGTGGAGCTGATGTGTAAGTGTCAGCAATGTGTGCAGTGTGTAGTGTAAATAGTGTGTGTGCGCGAGGAAAATCCGTAACTGTGTACTTCCCCATTGTGTAAGTTAATGTTGTAAAATGGCGGCTAATGTGTATGTGGTACGCGACTGTGGATGGTTTAGCATCCTTGTTAATAGTGTATCTTGGACCTCGTACGGCTTTTTCGGAAAATCTGTATGTGCTTGGTGGTGTTTTGCGTGTTTAGGGTCCTGTAGCCTCGTTTTATTTTCTTTTGGCGACCATTTTTTCTCCCACTTAGGGGATTTTTGAGTGTCTAAACTCTTGAATTTGGACTTAAATTGAGGTGTAAGTTCACTTGCAGAGGTCCTGGGTGCCCCCCCCCCCCCCTGCTGTGGGTAAGCTTTTTATGTATTTGTTGTGTGTATTTAATGGATTTTTAATGTCTTTATGTGCGCGTGGTTCGGGCATTAAGGTCGTAATTTTTTTTTCTTTGTCCCGCGGCTCGTATTTTTAGATGGTAAGTCCGTAAATTTTGTGGTGTAAGTCCCGCCTGCGGCTCATTGCAGCCGACGTGGAAACCTCCACCTCCGCAAATCTGCGGGCCTAAAGTCGTAGGGGGTCGTAGGGATGAGCGCCTATGGCTCTCATCAGCAGCGCAAGGAGCACCTTTGGCGCTCCTTGCCAGCATCTGCGTCCCTCACTTCGCAAGGGACGCAGTTGCTGCAGGCTTGCAACGCAAGCCTGCAGCGTTAGCATCAACCCGCATGCTCACAACTATATATGTGATTATTATTATCCTTTATTTGTAATGCGCCAACATATTCTGTAGTGCTGTACAAGGGTTGAGCAAAAGAAAAACAAAATATCAACACATGGCAAAAAGAAGGGCCCTATCTTTGAGCTTAAAATCTTGAGTAATTGGTGTTTTTTTCCAAAAGCACCTTCCAAGATTGAAAACTCGCAGACTTGCAATCTAAAGTGAATGTAAGAGGCAGAAACCTGGACAGGAGTGGAAAGTGGGGATTTAAATAGACTGGAAAGATAGTGAGAGAGTGAAATTACAAGGAGCAAAGGAGGATAAGTGAGGAGAGCCAAGATATAATTATCATGTGTTTGTAGCAGCTGTGGGAAAAGCAGGTGCAAAAGAACTGTTCTATAAAAGAACAAGAATTAACGTTATGTGGGAGGGTAAGCACATGCAGATAGAAACGGGGAGTATATAGAGATGGTGCTGGGTTCAGGATCTCAGCTGGAGAAGGACTGCCTAGGTAATCTTTTTATAACTTTCCTAACAAAAACTCCCTTAAATTGTGATACATCCGGCAGAGTTTGGTTCCCAGTACACTAAACTCACTTTTAACTATATAGAAGTTTCCTGGGTTTTAAAAGTTTCTTAATAACAGCCACAAATTAACAGAAAAATATTCATCGCATTGCAAAGTTCAGTCTATTTACAGTTTGCAAAGTTTAGTCTATTTACAATTTTATTTGCTTCAAAATGAAATCTTGATTTCCACCCCCCCAGCTGATTATATCATAAAAATGTACTAGCCAATAGGAACAAAGCATTCAAATACAACTTTTAACCTGTTAATCACCAAAGGGATGTGCAGCTCAGTCAGCCTGTTGTATTGTATTATATTACAGGCTTGGGAGTTGTCACAGCACAAACGGCTGGAGAGAGGGAAAGACACAGAGAAAGAGAGTATGAGAGACAGACTGAGAGAGACTGTCAGCTGCCAGCTTGTTAGCTCTGTCAAAAAGAGAAAAATAAAAAAATGCTTCAGTTTATACATAGAATGGTTTTCCAGCAGCGGTGGTAGAAGTGGTAATTAAGGTTTAACTCACACTGCAGTTATAGCCGTTTGATTTTATTTATATGTACTACAGAGACTGTAAGAGTTTGCTGAACATATTGAGATAGGATAAACTTTAGAATGAAAGTGAGCAATGAGCTGCTGCAGGAAGAGACTCTTATGTGAAAATACATAGCACCTTCTTACATGACTACAATTTCTATGATTCTCTGCTACTGAGAGCTACTTCTCATCATTAATATCAAATTTGGCCTCCAACCCCAAACATTTGTTCTCCACTCTTAACACTCTCCTCTGCCCTCCCCCACCTCCCGCCCCTTCCTCTCTTACAGCTGAAGATTTTGCTAGATACTTTAATAGTAAAATTGAAAATATTCATAATGAACTCTCCTCTCAACGCGCCCATATCACACCTTCTCCTCAAAAAACAAACAGCAGTCTACCTTCACCCTTTCCCAAACCTATAGCCACTAAAAACTCCTTTAACCCTGTAACTGAGGATGAAGTTCCTAACCTTCTATCAACCTCTCGTCTCACAACTTGTCCACATGATCCTATTCCATCACAGCTGACCCCCCCCCCCTTCTCTACCACACTTATCCCAGCTCTCACACATCTATTCAACCTTTCCTTAGACACTGGCAAGTTTCCATCACCTTTGAAACAAGCCACAATTACACCCATTCTTAAGAAACCCACATCTGATCCAGCTTCTCCATCTAATTACCGCCCTATCTCTCTACTTCCCTTGGCTTCTAAACTACTTGAGCGTGTCGTCTACACTCGCCTTACACAATTCATTTCCTCCAACTCCCTCCTTGATCCCTTCCAGTCTGGCTTCCGGCCCCAACACTCTACAGAGACAGCTCTCACAAAAGTTACTAATGACCTGCTCAACGCCAAATCAAAGGGTCATTTCTCTATCCTAATTCTCCTGGATCTCTCTGCTGCCTTTGACACAGTTGATCATCCTCTTCTTATCCAAATTCTCCACTCTCTTGGCATCCGTGACACTGCTCTCTCTTGGTTCACATCTTATCTAGAAAATCGAACATTTAGTGTCTCCTTCTCTGGCACCTCTTCTTCTCCTCGCCCTCTAACTGTCGGTGTACCCCAAGGCTCAGTCCTAGGCCCCTCCTTTTCTCTATCTATACATCCTCCCTTGGTGCCCTTATACAAATATGCTGATGACACCCAAATCTACATCTCTGCACCTGAACTATCCCCCTCTCTTCTAGCTCATGTTGCCAATTGCCTCTCGAGCATATCCTCCTGGATGTCTGCCCGTCAACTCAAACTCAACATGTCTAAGACAGAGCTCCTTATCTTTCCACCCTCTACTACAGCTTTCACTCCGCAAATATCTCTCACTGTTGACAATGCCATCATCACTCCCACCTCTCAGGCCCGCTGTCTTTGGGTCCTACTGGACCCTCCCCTCTCTTTCATTCCCCACATCCAATCACTCACAAAATCTTGTCACTTTCACCTAAAAAACATATCCAAAATACGCCACTACCTCACACAAGACACAACTAAAATTCTTATTCACGCTCTCATCATATCTCGCCTCGATTACTGCAACACTCTTCTTGCTGGCCTTCCTATCACCCGTCTGTCTCCACTCCAATCCATTTTGAATGCATCCGCTAGACTCATCTACCATACTAAACGATCAGTGTCTGCAGCACCTCTGTCAGGCACTCCACTGGCTTCCCATAGTGTCTAGAATACAATTCAAAATCATGACCCTAACATATAAAGCCCTCCACAATAGTGCACCCTCCTACATCTCTGCTCTCATCCCAAAATACACTCCCACCCGCCCTCTTCGCTCTGCTAATGACCTTCTTCTCTTCTCCTCTCTCATCACCTCCTCTCATTCCCGGCTTCAAGACTTTTCACGTGCTGCCCCTATTCTTTGGAACTCTTTACCTCGCACCACCAGACTATCTTCCTGCCTCAGATCCTTCAAAATCTCTTTAAAAACACATCTATTCAAAAAAGCCTATCATCTTTAGCCTCTTCATTCACTATGCATCTCTCACTCTCCTGTACCTCACCCATACCCTTTAGAATGTAAGCTTGCGAGTTTTAATCTTGTGAGGTGCTTTAGGAAAAGCACAGTGTGTATCAGATTGAAAGCTCAATAACAGGGTCTTCCATTATTTTCATTGTGGGGTATTGTTTATACTTGTACCTAACCCCTGTATTGCGCTGCGGAATATGTTGGTGCGTTATAAATAAAGGATAATAATAATAATAATAATAATAACTGAGACAGGATCACCATACTTTTACTACAATGTTGCAGCTGCCTCTGATTGGCCAAAAGGAATTATTAATTTTATGCAAATTTAGACTGAGTTTCCATAAAATACAGTTTTCACATCTATCTTACCATTCTTCATACTAAAAGAATTTGTAGTATTTAGAAAACTAGGAACAACATTCTGTAGTACTGTATTTTCCTTCCTACATACCACTGTAGGTTTGTCCGGCAAAACATCTATCAAAATAGGAGCATTTAGTTACAGTGGCCAGTGTTTTCTTAGTATAATTAATGTAGTATTGGTAAGAGCTATACTGTGTAATAAAGGATACATAAGAATCAGTTATAGTAAACAATAGGGGGGGGGGCATAGGGGTTAATGTTAGGTACAATGAGGATCCATTAGATGCCATGGGGGTCATTATGGATATTCTTCAGTTTACTATGATTGAGACCTCCATGGTAAAAGGTTAATTTTAGGTGCAATGAGGTTCCATAGGTCCTCCATGGTTATGGTTATGGCCCCATACTGGTCGAAATTAACCCCCATGGGAATAATGGCATCCTGCTCCGCAGCACACTGGGTAGAGGGAAGTGAGCACAATGGCCCTCCAGGTATTGAGTGGGCATTCTGGGAGATACCCAACATAAGGAGTAGCAGATCATAGACGTGGGGTCTTTAGCCGCCTGCATTTCTTTTTATTTAACCCCTTCCCTGCTGTTGGAAGTGGCTTATATGAATATATATGGTTTGGGAGGATGTTATGCCTAGTGTAGTGTGTTCATGTTAGTTAATATCATTGCTATGCATTGCTAGAGAGACTGCTGAGATTCAGGCTTAGTCTCATATGGGTATACTTTAGGTCGGTTGCGAACACACTTCAGAGCTAGAGAGCTAAGGCCAAAAACCCTTGGTACGAGTCACTTACTTTACAGGTATTATTTTTTTTTGCGGGAGCATTTCTAATGAATATTAACTAAATTTCCATTAGGTTTCCTTACTCTAAACAGCGTGCTACTACACACTACCTACCCTAAGCTGATACCCCTAACACTGATGTCAGGGCATCCAACACCTGATGCACATTTTAATCACTTATCTTGCATGATCTCATTAGTGGGAAGTGCCATCGTTAAAAGAAAGAATAAATAGTCAAAGAAAGTCAGAGTATGGTATCCCTATACTGCCCACACAAATTCTATTCGGTACTTTAAAATACAGCTGATAGCAACTATACCTCCTTTATGTATGACCTAACTCGCCTTTGTTTACTCACCATTGGAGAGCTACTTTCTTCCAGTCATTTACATGACTGCATTTCTAACAGATAGTCCAGTACTGATCTTTCTCTCCACTTGATGCACCATGATAGGATTGCTTCAGAACTCCTATAAAGCTTCTATATCCCTGGACTGAAAGAGAGATCAATTATTAGGAACTGTTTGCATTCTGAAATAATGATCTGTAAGTCAATCCTTCCATAATGAGGGAGATAGTTACAATTATGATTTAATAAACTAATCTTGATTTAGAAGGATCAGGTCAACCAGATAATGAAACAGATATACATATTATCTTCGTATTTCTGATTCTAATCTATAGAAGGTACATGGAACTGAAGCCAGGAAGGTCAAGTACATAAAGTCAGTTTAACTTACAAATTAATACCGTTTTTGTACCATGCAAATATGTTTCACATTGTCATTACAACTGAAGCCCAAATATAGGGATGACATATTGTTGATTTCTCTGTACATTGTGAAGGTACATATTTTATAAAGTGAGGTCAGTCACATGGCCGGCGCAGAGGCAGCCCCAGGCACGCCGAGTCTGACGCAGCACTGCTTGACCCGGCGGAGCTTGGGCGCTTCTGATTGGCCGGAGGAGGAGAAGGGACTTTTGCCCGTTTCGCTGGCTTCCTCCTCCCTCCCCTTTGGGTTGATGGTTAGTTAAAAAAAAAAAAAGTTGTAGATATATTTAATAAGGTATAGTTGAGGGGGTTAGGTTGGTTGAGCTCAGTTCAGAAAACTTAAGTAAAAAAAAAAAAAAAAAAAAGAAAGAAAAAAGCGGGAAAGAGTAGAAGGGTAAGGAATTTAGGATTCCTAGGTTAGGACACAAGTTAGGAATAACTTTTTATGGCGGGAGGTGAGTCACCCGGCTTCCTCTACTTTCAAAGTCTCCTCCCACCTTATGAAAAGGATTGTCAGAAACCAAAATGCTAGATCCCACTGTAGATAATTGTATATAAAAAATAAAACATTTTTTTTTTTACATTATAATGTATATTTGACCTAATTTCAAGTATAGTTCTTCAAAAGATTATATTTTACAGATAGGACTACCATACTTCTTCCACACCAATTTACACTTTTTGTTTTCTGTTCAATCTCTATGTTATGCCTGTGATTTACAAGCACTGCTTAGAAAATAGTTTGCACTGGCCTAGGATCCCAAAACAATTTGTTACATATGTTTTAAACTACATGGCTTCATCTGCACAAATGTAAAATAAAAATAACATTTTGGATTCTCTTTTGTAGATTTTGTGGAACATTGTGGATTCTCACATTCTCTTTCTGAATGTCAACACACATTTGCAGTTACTTAAGTTTTAATATCCAAACCTATAAATATTACTGACACATTTGTTTGAGCACAGGATGTATGGTATACACCCAGTTACTATTTTGATTCATGATTTATGTAGCCTTCTTTTATGTTTTATTAGCCTTTAAAGAGCAATTGAATAAATAAATATTTGTATATTTTGCAATGAATGCAAGAATCAATTTCTGAGTATGTGTCATCTTTTCAAAAGTAGAATCATTTCATGAACAAAGTAGCAGACTAATAACCCTTGATATTTGTATGAGGAAAAAAATCTAAATATATAAACAGTGTATCTGCAAAAAATATGTATTTTAGTGAGAAGCTAGTGTGTATGTGTATGAAAGATCCCAGTGCAAAATAATATGGGCCTCACTTGCAACTGCTCTATTAACCTCATACTGTAGAAGTCAATAACAAGGTAACAATATATGTATATAATCTAATTAAAAATAGATGCCCGTCTCCCCTAAAGATTTAAATGCATTCATTTCCCTACATACATAGAAACGGAGGTTAAAAAATACTTTTAAACCGTCAAGTTCAACCTTTAGATATCCTCTGCTCCTTGTAGTATGTTGATTAATTGTTAATTTAAGATTGCTGCCATTAGCAGAGGGCCCTACCCTGTTGTGGGTTCCAGTGCTCTGCACCTGCTGTTAAGAAATATACCTTCCATTTTTTTTTAGGACTTTCAGTTGAATTGTATTGGAACGGTATCTGCATCCAAGGTCCCCTGCAAAGTAACAAGCCAGGTCAAAAACAAAACCACATCACATGCTTGGATATTATAGTTAATAAATAAAGGGTTGCATTTTTTTTTTTTAAATATCAAACAATAAGATTAAGTGTGTTTTTTAAGTTTGTTTCTTTAGTAACTAATTTGCAGTAAAATCAGTATTTGAACAAAATAATTTCAATGAATATTTTATTTTAACTTTGAGCATAATATTGTAGCTTTCAGCAGTTCTGCTTCTCTCCACGCCTGTTTGGTGAAAATGATCTTACCAGAAGGCTGTCCTATGTTTTTTTTTCTGTGCCTGCAATATCCACTGCAAGTAAAGTACAGTAGTTAGATAAAGACTTATCAGGACAATACATAAAGACTCCTATCATATCAGTCCCATGTGACAGATCACCCCCTCTACAAGTGATAGGAAGTGGAGAAAGGTCCAAAACACTAAACTTCAAATACTGATTGTATTGCTAACCTATTCCTAAATAAACAAATGCAACCTACTACAGTATGCAACCTACTACAGTAGTTCTTTAATTCAATATCTTAAAAAGCATTAAGAAAATAAAATTTGTGTTTGATAAGACTGTTGATAAAGCATTGATCTAGGTTATAATTATTGCTTTTTTATTCATGGGTCGAATATAATTATGGAGCAAATAATTGACAATGTAGACAAAATTCCTCATACCACTGGGTAATCTTTACGTATTCTATAGAATACTTTTCATTCCTCTAGATCAGTGATAGTCAACCAGGTCCCTACTGCCCACTAGTAGGCGATTCAAGCTTTCATGGTGGGCAGCGGGGTAATCACTGATGAGTGACGTCAGACGCCAGAGACCTGAAGCACCACGCTTGGCTAGTTGGAGAGCTGGTGAGAGAGCCTAGCATCGCATAACTATCTAGTAAGTACAGGGTGATATATAGCTAGAGTCATATGAATTATGGAACCAGAATTGAGATAGGGTAAAGTAAGTTTCTGGGGGGGGGGGGGGGGGGGGAGGGTGTTAAGGAAATTCTACCATCAATTGTGTGCAATAGGTATTAAAAGGTTGACGACCCCTGCACTAGACAATCTACCTGAAGGTTTACTCTCTGGAAAGCTTTTTGGTGTGCATACAGGGTGATATTTTCCTTTTCTGAGTAGGGATTTAAAGCCCTGGTCCTAGGTAGGTGCACTAAGCATCCACTGGTGGAAGATTGAGACTGGATGGTTTCCACAGAAGTCATCTGTTCTTTTCATGCCCTGTCAATTTTTAGCTCTGGAAACACTGCAATGTATTGCAATTATGATTATACATTATTATAAATAATAATACATTTTGTGTCTATTTCTAAAATTCTGCAAATAACATGAAAAGACAAAACAAGGTGTACTATTCTGTTTCTACTAGAAAGATCTTTGTAACAAGTCAAGTATATAATATTGTATGCCAATTGTATGAATGATGCGGTTTCATCTAAATCTAAATATTGAATTTTCATTTTGTGGCCTTGAGCATTGCTCTTTCATGCAGAAACTATTCTCTCAATAAACTCTGCAGCTGTGGCAGCAGTAAAAAAAAAATTACTGTTCTGTACATTTATGAGTTTTTCACAGGGGAAAATTAAGAATAAGACTTAAGGAGAACTGCATGTCCTTGGTCCTTTTCTACCACCCTTGCATTTCCGATGAATCAGTAACTTTGGACATGCCGACTGAATAAGGTTAGCTCTGTATTTGTGGTCAGAAATACTGCAGGGCAGCTGCAATGCACAATAAAACTGAGCAACAGCTTTGTCTGGATCATTCAATTTTTGTTATTTAGTTTATCTAATTTGACCCTGCTGCTCTGGAAACAGTCATACAAAGCTCTTATTTTGTAGATGTGCAAAAAACGGATGCATTAAAGTTATCAAAATATTGCTATGTCCATTTTCTGCTTTATGGATATCGTTATTTTCTTTCAGGCCTAGGGTAGCACATTTTCATGCTGTCCAATGCTACCATTTTGCTACCATTATGGTGAAAGAACAGTGTGGCTTTATGCAGGGTAATTCCTATATGAAGATACATTTATGCCTGTATGTGCGTAATCTTATCTTGTACCCTTACAGTTTGTACTTTCTTCCTTTTTATATGTTTGTTACTTTTTGTTTAGTTGTTCTTTAATTTAATATGTTTTTGTAATATATATGGGTGCTTCATAAGTAACAAGCAATTAGATAACATGTCAATGCCCATATGACGATCTTCAGGCTTCCCACACAGCTTAGACCAGGGGTCACCAAACTTGGTCCTGGAGGGCCGACCCAGGCCTGGATTTGTGGATATCCTTGCTGCAAACAGGTGAGTCAATCAGGATGGCTGAAGAAACAAGATTCTCACCTGTTTGCAGCAAGGATATCCACAAATCCAGGCCTGGTGCAGCCCTCCAGGACCGAGTTTGGTGACCCCTGGCTTAGACCTTATACTCTGAATCCACAAGGACAAAATACCAGTGAGTTCAGAAGCTGACATTCTGGGAGACATTCCTATTAAACTGTAAAGACTTTTAGTTATCCCCAAATATAACATTTGAACAAACGTGAATAAAACTGTAGTGAGCAAGGCTCCTATATCCCCTATACGGCAGATTACACCATATAAGAGCAATGTAAAAATACCTACTGTAGCTATGTTAATCACCCATCCCAGAAACATTGCGAGAGAACTGCTATGAGTGACTGCGGCAAGCGAGAGCTGAAAATTACGGAAAACTTTTCCATTGAATTTTGCACTGACAAAAGATTACAATTTACAGTGCCCAAAAGTATTCACCCTCTTTGGCATTTTTTTGTGTGTTTTGTTGACTCACAACCTGGAATTAACATGGATTATTTGAGGATTTGCATCATTTAATTTACAGAACATGCCCACAACTTTAAAGATTTTTTTTTTTTTATTGTGAAGCGAACAACAAATAGGACAAAATAACAGAAAAAGTCAATGTGCATAACTATTCACCCCCCTAAAGTCAATACTTTGTAGAGCCACCTTTTGCTGCAATCACAGCTCCAAGTCACTTTGGATAAGTCTCTATGAGCTTGCCACATCTTACTACTGGGATTTTTGCCCATTCCTCCTTGCAAAACTGCTACAGCTCATTCAAGTGGGATGGTTTGCGCGTGGGAACAGCAACTTTAAGTCTGACCACAGATTTTCTATTGGATTGAGGTCTGGGCTTTGACTAGGCCATTCCAACACATTTACATGTTTCCCCTTAAACCACACAAGTGTTGCATTATCAGAGTGTTTGGGGTCATTGTCCTGCTGGAAGGTGAACCTCCGTCCTAGCCTCAAATCACACACAGAGTGGTACAGGTTTTGCTCAAGAATATCCCTGTATTTAGCACCATCCATCTTTCCCTCAACTCTGACCAGTTTCCCAGTCCCTGCTGCAGAAAAACATCACAACAGCATGATGCTGCCACCACCATGTTTTACTGTGGTGATGGTGTTCTTTAGGTGATGTGATGGGTTTGCGCCAGACATAGTGTTTTCTTTGATGGCCGAAAAGTTTAATTTTAGTCTCATCAGACCAGAGCACCTTCCTCCATACATTTTGGGAGTCTCCCACATGCCTTTTCGCAAACTCAAAACGTGCCATTTTGTTTTTTGCTGAAAGTAATGGCTTTCTTCTGGCCACTCTGCCATAAAGCCCAACTCTATGGAGCGTACGGCTTATTGTCGTCCTATGTACAGATACTGCAGTCTTTTCTGTGGAACTCTGCAGCTCCTCCAGGGTTACCTTAGGTCTCTCTGTTGCCTCTCTGATTAATACCCTCCTTGCCCGGTCCGTGAGTTTTGGTGGGCGGCCGTCTCTTGGCAGGTTTGCTGTTGTGCCATGCTCTTTCCATTTGGTTATGATAGATATGATGGTGCTCCTGAGGATCATCAAAGATTTGGATATTTTTTTTTATAACCTAACCCTGACTTGTACTTCTCAACAACATTGTCCCTTACTTGTTTGGAGAGTTCCTTAGTCTTCATGGCAGTGTTTGGTTAGTAGTGCCTCTTGCTTACGTGTTGCAGCCTCTGGGGCCTTTCAAAAAAGGTGTGTATATGTAATGACAGATCATGTGACACTTAGATTTCACATAGGTGGGCAACATTTCACTAATTATGTGACTTCTGAAAATAATTGGTTGCACCGGAGCTTTTTATGGGCTTCATAACAAAGGGGGTGAATACATACGCACATGCCAATTTTCTGTTTTCTATTTCTAAAAAATAGTTTATGTATATATTTTTCTCATTTCACTTCTATTGTGTTCTGATCCATCACATAAAATTCAGATTAACAAAACATTGAACTTAAGGCTGTAATGTAACAAAATAGGAAAAAAGTCAAGTGGGCTGAATACTTTGCAAGGCACTGTACTTTTACACCAGTTCTAATCAGACTTTATGGATAACTCACAAAATGGGGTCGGAACTACAAAAAAAATGAAGAAAATAATACGGGTACCTTATTAGAGAGAGCTTGAAAAGCATTTTAAAACCATTGTGGAGTGCAGCAGCAGCAGTTAAAGAGACTGTATAGCACAAACAATTTAGAAAATGATGAATGGTCATTATTATTTGACATTTAACAGTCCAATATAAACTTAGTGTAATTAAAACATATATTTTATTATGTCCCTCTCATCTACCGAAATCAAGGGCAACACACAACCCAGTACTCATGTGGTTAAAACATATCAGGAAACCATGTGGACTAGAAACACATTTTCTAATGCATTGTCTATATATATATATACACAAAATAAACACAATTAATATATAAATACAATTGTCACATATATTTAATTTAAATAAATATAAATAATACAATTATTTATATATATATATATATATATATATATATATATATACTGTATATATATTTAAATATGATGGTTTCTTGCAGCAGTTACAGCGCTTGTTCTCACTCATTATAATAATCATGACATTCTCATTTTCTATTGGTTCCTAGAGCCACTTCTCATCCATAAAGCTTGGTTTGGTGTAATATACTGAGTGAACACATGCTTCCTACACTGAAATCTCTTGCAGATAAGGAAGGATTTACGTATGCGGGCTGAGTGCCATAAAATTGCAACTGAAAAGATTAAAATAAACGTGTATCATCGGAAAAAAAAATTCCCACGTCCGATTTTAGGGCATATCACAAATTACACTGCTCGTTTAGCATAGGGGCCCATGATTTTATGTCAGTCACTATATACCATATTCATCCATAGTGAAAAAACTGATCTGGAGCTTCTCCATTGCTCTTTGCTTTTCTGGTTTATAAATAATAAATACTAGACTTGTACTTATTCTGTAGTAGTTGAGAGTAAAGGTGGAGCACTGATTTCATTAGATACCATATCTATTCTCCTAAGATTTTAGGAATGTTTTAAAACTAAATAGGATGGTAGTATAAGCACCAAATCTTGCTTTGCTACATATGAGTGTAAAGTAGTTGAATTGCTATTTCCATTATTTGAAAATGGGTTGAAGTAATTTAGAGGTGGGGAGCTAAGTGAGACAGACCAAGAAAGAGCGGAAAGAAAGAGAAGATGGCTATGTCTGCATCAGGAGCTAACAGTTTTAATATAACTAACAGTTCATGACTTATCAGTAATACCTGCAGAATACCTTAATACCTTTAGATCTACAATATCAAAAGCCTACACCAAAACAACAGCTTAGAGTACAGTCAACATTGCTTTATATAATTTATTCATCTGATTTGTAGAAACAAAATATATAATAAAATAATATTGAAAATCAGATGCATATGAATATTACAACACTGTATAAAATAAAATAAAATAAGCAAAGAATGATTATTATTATAGTTTATTTATAACGTGCCAACATATTCCGTAGCGCTGTACATAAATTACGTTCAGACAAAGATAAATACAGATTAACATATAGCAAAGGATGAGGGCCCTGTCTTTGAGCTAGGAATCCAATGTCCAAGGAAAGTACTTAGGATAGACACTCGCAGACTTACAGTCTGAGGTATAGTGAGTGGTAAAAGAGGGGGAAAGAGGTGATAAGTGTGTTAGGGTGGAAGGTGATAAGCTTTTTTAAAGTGATGCATTTTAAGTGATGTTTTAAATGTTTTGAGGCAAGAGGATAATCTGGTGGAGCGAGGCAAGGAGTTCGAGAGACTAGGGGCAGCACGAGAAGTCCTGGAGGCGGGAGTGAGAGGAGGTGACAAGAGTTGTAGAAAGAAGAAGGTCATTATCAGAACGAAGAGGGCGGGTGGGGGAGTATTTGGAGATGAGAGCAGAGATGTAAGGGGGAGCGTTATTGTTGAGGGCTTTGTAAGTTAGGGTCATGATTTTAAATGTTATTCTTGAGGCTAAGGGAAGCCAGTGGAGGGATTGACAGAGAGGTGATGCTGAGACTGAACGTTGTGTACGGAAGATGAGTCTAGCAGAGGCATTCATAATGGATTGAAGTGAAGATAGTCTGGTGGTTGGTAGGCCAACAAGAAGCGAGTTGTAGTAGTCTAGTCGAATGTACATATCATATGAATAATTTCTCTGTTTTCTATGTCTTCTGGAAGTGTGAAGCTGAAATATTAGCAATTCAGCCTAGATGTTATTACTCATGCTCAATGATGACATTTTAAGATTTAGTGTCTATGCATCATGTTGGAAAAAACAAGCTATTAATTTAAAGTTTTTTTCAGAACTTTTAATTGTTTGATCAACAACCTTTGTCATCATTCCGAAAACGGATTCCTCAATAAAATGATTGGACACTGTATCTCATAATGAAGAGACACAGGGTTTTCCTCAAGCTTGTTGCTTGTTTGCAATTTCTGCCTGATTTTTCATGGCCGTAATGACAGTACTCAATATATTTACCTGAAATCACATACTATTATTACTATCCTTAAAGGGCCATTTACCTCACTATGAGCCTCATTCAATTCGTAGCCCGCGGGCTTGCTGTTGGCTCGCAGTCTGCTACAAATCCAGTGCTATTTAGTTCAACAAGCCTGCAAGTTATGGGCTGAAAGCCAAAACCGTAAACCATGCAATCATATGTAGCCAAAGCCGTAAACCATGCAATCGTATGTAGCATTTCAGGGCGGGAACATGATCAATTAAGCAAGGCCGTAACTACCCATTTAGAAACAGCCAATAGAAAATGACACTGTCATCATTATGTCAGTAAAACATGGAGGTTACATGTCAATTAATTAGGTTTGGAGGTCCGATATGCGATCGGACTCGCAAAACACAAAATAATAAAAATTAATGTCGATACTGGTTTAGTCCATGTGGGTGGCCTGATATGTATTCACTCATTGATTCCCAAGATCATCTAACCCCAAAAGGAAACATAAAATAAAAATAAAAAATTTGATTGCCGATTTGCGAGCTTGAGATTGTTGTGCAGTTAATTATAATGTCTTTCATGGCCTTCCCCATCATTTACAGTGCAATATTGATTTTTGATTTTGATTTTACAGTGCTACGGTCAAGTGTTTAAACACTCTGGTACTCGTAGGATTTTATTCTACATTTACCATTTCCAGGTGTGAAAACATTTGAGGAATTGTAGCAATTGGATAGCGATTTGCGATTGTAACTCTTGCGGACGTGAAAGATCAAAGGCTTAGTGTAAGTTACAGTTGTAACATCTGCAAGAATTTCAAGCCCGTAACAAGTAGCCCGTTTGTGGCTTGCAAAAAAACACCAATTGAATAGCAAATTAACTTCTAACACATGCAGTCACTAGCCGGTGTAGACTTCACTAGCCCACAAATTATTATTTTTTTCACTGAACTTCAGGAATGCAGCAGGCGATGTTAACCCCCAACTGTCATTTTTAAATGAATCCATGAGTCCTTTATCTGCACGAATGAATTTGTGAAGGGTTAACTCTATGAAAAAAAGAACATATTTCAAAAATGCTAAAAATATTTCATCATGGTGTTCAGTGGTGTACTCCAAGTTGTACTGAATTTACTGACCCATTAATATCAATGAAAGCAAATAAGATATCAATTTCTTAAGAAACTGTTCTTTATTTTTTCAAGTAAAAAAGTCACTATAGGAAGATTTTACGTAAATATGACACTCCCTGTATGCGTTGTGGGACGTACATTGGCTTTCCAGATATATTTCCAGTTCTATGCTGCTGTATTCTAATCGAATATTCAGAAAAGTTGCATTTATTCTACATCAAATCAAGAAGGTAATATTTTCTAAATCACTACTTACAGTTTATTGTTTTATATTTCTATTTTATCACCAAAGCGTAGGCGTAGGTCAGGGTATTTCCAAATGGTAACAGATAGCCACTATATTTAGATTATGTGTGTACCAGTGCTATAAAAAACACAAGATACACAGAATCTTTATTGAATCTAAAAATAAGTATGCCCACTCTTTCTTTACTTCTGGGTTTACAATCTCATCTCTAGAGCAGCTTTGCTATTAGGAAGACTCAGTGTCAACTCAGGTCTCTGTATTTTTAGGGCCTCATTCCTATTAAGGGCCGTAAGAGATGGGTGGCCGCAAGGGATGGCCACAAGCTACTTCCCTATTTTATTCCCTTGCGGCCAAGGGAAAGCCTTTGATCTTACTCAGCCGCAAGAGCTGCGGCCGCAAGAAAGCCCAGGTCGCTATTCAAATGCTACACAAACCCTTCCGTCAAGGCCGTAATTCGCTAAAACCGAGCTGCAGTTTACTTACACCAAAAAGGTCCTGCAAGGCTCTTACTTACAAACGTAACACCAATTAAGCACATAAAAAATCCATCCTGTACTTTGATGAGACGTGAAAGTGATTGTAGGTGTTAGAACTCATAGCACAACATTCCTCAACACTCAAATCTGCAAATATTTTTTTTTGTAATTCATGTTCAATTTCCGAGTCCCACGGGCTTGGAGCTTATCAAACCCGCAACAGCTGCGGGATTAGCCTCCGTGAAGTCCGTAAATGGGTAAAATAGACCCACAGGTTACTTGGGCCACGGAGGTGTTGCAAAGAGCTTACTTACAAATCGTAGGACTAATTATGCAAACAGAAAAGCCATCCTGTACTTTTATTAAAAAAGTGATGTTTGGTCTTAGAATGAATAGCACAACATTCCCCTACTCTCAAATCTGCAAATAAAGAAATTTAATTTCATGTTCAATCTTCGTGTTCTATCTATCATGCAAGTCCCACGGGCTTGGAGGTCAATCACTCTGCAAGCCCATAGGGCCTGTATAACGAGCTACGGGCTTGGGGGTCATTGAAGCCTGTGGGACAGAAATTATAATTTGGCGATGTGCAAGCTGGAGAAGGTTTTGCTATTAATCCTCATGATTTAATCCCCCATCATTTACAGTGCTGGATTGAATATATATTTGCTTCTACAATGTTTTGAGTTTGCGGCCTTCAACCTCCGAACCCAATGGGTTTTAACAATATTTACTGGTTTCGAGGTCATTGAAGCCCGCAGGACTTGGGACGGAAAATAAACCTGAAATTAAATGTTGGATTTGGGCGATGTGCAAGCTTGAGAGGGTGTTGCTATTAATCCTCATGCCCCCATTGTGTCCCCCATCATTTACAGTGCTTTACAGTGCTGTCTTGAATTTATATTTGCATTTACAGTTTTCCGACTTTGCGGCCTTGAAACACGATTTACGGGCACGCAGGAAATCCTTGCGGCTGATTGCATAGTTTACAACATGCCGTACGGGGGACCTTCTTGCGGCGCCGTCAATTTGAATAGCAGCGTAGCCGTAGCGCTACGCAGGGCCATAAGCTGGCCGCAAGGAATCGCAGTTTTGTGGCCATTTTATGGCCCTTAATAGAATGAGGCCCTTAGTGTTCAATATGAAATTGGTTCTAGATATGTTTAGTCATAAAACAGTAACTTCATTATTAGGTAGAGACTTTCTTGGTATTAACAATTTTAAATATGCAATGAAACATGCCACTGTTTCACGTATACGGTTTATGATTCATATACATATATAACTTAAAGGTATATACAGTATTTTAATATCTGTGTTTGTACTTTTCTTTCTAGTCATATTATGTAATTTTAATCTTTAACAGTATTTAAAATGTAAAAATAATTGCAATTTGTAAATTAATAAATATTTTTGTAGATATTATTTTGGAAAATTTATACTTTTTGGTTAATTCACTGTATCACTGTACAAGGGTTCCTTGGTGCTTAACACCCACATTTGAATTTAGATTATTTTATAGAAAATAAAGGAACTAGAGTAGTTTATGGATGGATGGTTACTCTTAAAGAGCTAGTGACAACCAATGTCCCATATCACATGCAATCTTCCCTCATATGGCAAAATACATTGCTAATCATTGGGAAGCTTGAAAACATGTGTGTTATTATATATAGCTCAAAAAAGTGTAATTAAAACCAATTTACAAAAAAGTGCACCATTAGTACTCATATGGTAATTAAAAAAGGAAAAAAATTAATTATATAGGGAGTACATATAATAATAAATATCTTATATGCAAGTAGTTAAATACACCACTCCTTATTGCCTTAGACTACTGTGTGTCATTAATGCAGACTAGCAATTCAAAGTAGTCAACAGGAGTAAATAAAAATATATTCCAAATTTGCCAAATATATGTGACCTCCCTTATTGTAACAATCAGCATAACCAGAGTACTTGCGCTTTGTTGAAAATAGTCCAGACGGTCCCGTTTCGCCCCTCCTAGGGCTTACTCATGGGCTCGGACATTGGTTGTCACTAGCTCTTTAAGAGTAACCATCCATCCATAAACTACTCTAGTTCCTTTATTTACTTTTTGGTTAAGCCAAACATACTTATGAAATAGTGTGTAATGCTGGAAAATAGATATATGTATTAAATGACCACTGTACAATGAAAACAAAGAAAACTTTGACTGATAACCTATTTAGGCAAGGAGAGGTCATAAAGCTAGTTTTTAATTATTAAAATACAATTTTGGGTAAAAACTATTTGCTTCTCCTCCAATTGAGCGAAGGGTGTGGTGTCAATTTAAATCAGATCTAATAAATACTCCTGACCTCTCCCTCTTCCTTCCTCACTGCTCTTACCTCTATTGCTAGATAGAAAAACACACCACACACGATTGAGCTCTCAGGAATTAATGCAAGATAGAATTGTCTATTAATAAAAAAAGATGATATAGCTTACACAGCTGATAATGTTAATTTGTTACATACTTCACAAGCAAATGCTAATTTTGTTGAACTACAGTGGTCCTTTTTTAAGGAAATATGTGTAGAGGAAAGTTACTTCTTAATCTTTCTAAATTAGCAAGAAATAAGTAATTCTGACTTTTCTTGATACCAATTTTGCACTACATGTAGTATGATATAGCAGTAAGTAGTGTGGTTATTTAACACTTTTCAATAGCTTTAAGGAGCAGACCCATTTTTATGGTAAAACCTACTGACTTCTATTATTTTGTTTAGATCTAAAAGAATATTTGTGTCTGTGTTATTTACTTTTCCTATTGACATTCATACTCATTATTTATTGTCTCTATATGAAAAAATAAATCAGTTTTATTATGAAATTATATAAACCCGTAGATAAGCATAAATCAGTGAATGTAATTGAAGATTGGATTTCGCATGGAGGGCTAATGTTAGAGGACATGGCAAGTGATAATTGATTCAACTTGAAGGTTAGAACTACTGTAAATCAGACCAATATGGTTTACACTCCTTGCTTTAAACATGTCATATAGCAAATCTGCTAGGAATTATTTCACTGAATGAGTTGAATGATCTTAAGATATCTGCTTGAGAGCCTCAAACTTATTTTCCAACATCCCCTATCATCTGTGGTAAGCTCTAATAATAATAATAATAATAATAATAAGTGTAGAATTAATGATTAAAACTTTAATCTAATAAAATACATTTATATAAGTTTCACGGAGGATCAAAATAAGTGCAAGTTTCAACATGTGTTAAATATATATAGCATATTAATTGAGGGTTTAATCCTTTTACCATTAATGATGAGTTGAGCCCTTTTAATTTGCTGGAAATATTAGAATTGTAAAGCTCAAATGTTACAATAGCAACAAGCTCATTTGTGAGTCATTCACTGTTTTTATTGCCTTTCAGCAAATGGAAAATTGTTGAAATTGAAAATTGCTACTTAAAGGATTAATTATTTGCATAGTTATATACTGTAGAGTAGGTCCATAAGTGTGCAAATATTAGTCAGTGAGTTGGGGTTGCTCAGTCATGTCCGACCCCCAGTGACTCAATGGACCGTAACACACCATACTGATCCAATTGATTTTCATGGCAGAGATATTGGAGTGGGCTGGCAGTTCCTTCTCCAGTGGGCCACAGCCTACAGCTCCTGGTATTCCTAGGTGGTCTCCCATCCAAGTACTGACCTGGCTGTTCCCTGACTGGAATTAAACACAGGTCGCAGTGTTGAAAGCACCAAATCCAACCACTGGACCACACAGGAACCCTATAATAAGCCAGCCATTAAAGCAGTCATTACAAGTAGCTTACATGCCTCAAACTGATTAACTAGACATCATTAGCCTTATTCAGTTAGCTACTTGCAAATGCATTGAACTCAGAAAATTGGTTTTGGGTGTTTTAAAAAAAAAAATGTTTATATGCATTCTATTGACTTAATAATTAATTAGTATTATTTGCCAAATATGTAGCAATATTAAGAGATTTTAAGTGTGTATAAATTTACAAGCAGTCTTACTATTAATATACATTTGTATATACTCATTTGCCCAGTGACATCATCACTACCCCACTAAATTATGTCTATGTAAAGAGGACACTATACCACTGGCACATTTTCATGGAGAGTGATAGATGGAATAAAAGATGAAAGAATGATCCCGTAATCAGACTAGACATATTGAGAAAACATTAGTGAGTTATGTGGCTGTGGGAGTTTTTGTAGACTGTGCAAAATTATTAAGCACTTTCTATATTGGTACTATGCGAATATTATTTAGAAGGATATTGTCAACCAATAGAGAGCTGACAGATGAGTGATGATTAAAGTGGATGAATCTGACAAAGACATGTATTATGCATTGGAGTTTAGAAAGTGATGGAAAGTCCATTAGGAGGGGTACAGTGTGAAAAAAAGGAGCTCTAAACATGAAAAACAGAGATTTTGTGCTATAAATCCAATATGTATTTAGACAACTACATTTTTATATGAGCTGGATGAGACTTGAATACAGATGTGGCCTAAATTCATGTACGTTGCTTTCTATCTAATTTTCCAATTTAGGTTAATACAAGTTACAATTCATTTTATAACATACCAACATAGAATTTTTAACCCAGGCTACATTTACAGGTCTCTTAAGACAAGATGACTCTGGTTATCATAGTAACGATAATTAAATCAAGGAACTATATGTAATTGTAAAAGTACAGTGTGCCCAAAACATAGGCTTGTTGAACCCAAACAAAAAGTTGCGGTGGGAAGCATAAAGTGTCAAGGAAGGCAATAAAAAAAGGTACAAAACTATTACATGACAAATGAATTATATCTAGCTGAAGATGATGGTCAACTATAGTCTAAGAACTGTATGTGTGATGAATTATTATTATTATCGTTTTATTATTGTTTATTTGTAATGCGCCAACATATTCCCTAGCGCCGTACATGGGTAAGTTCAAGTCAAAAACAATAGCAATATTTCCACGTTGGAAAGTATGGAGGGCCCTGTCTTTGAGCTTAGGGTCCAGAATTTTTTTCCCCAAAGCTCCATGCAAGATTGAAAACTCCCAAACTTATTCTCAATCAATTCATTTGTTAGTGACTTCTGACACATCAAGAAAGACATATTTCAAAGATAGGTGGAAAATGATATGGCTTAGGAATAAGTTGTTTGCTTTAAGGCTAAGAAGAGAAGTTAGGTAGGTAAGATTCTGGATGAAATTGTGGTGTTGGACTTATAAATGGACATACTGAAATGTTCTAATTTTCTAATTAGAACAGAAGTGCTGGAGAAGAAAAATAGGGAGGTTAGGTCCATACAATGATCAAATTCTCTGAGGCTGTAATGTTTGTTTGTTTTTTCGTGTCAGGAAATTGTCAACTATTTTGAAAGCTTTGACCACAACAATCATGTAACGGATCTACTGGCACCCCGACCGGGTACCTCCGTTGATAGACGCGTCCTAGTTTGCGTCGAGGCCTACAAGCACCGCACCGGACACCAAAACCACCACAGACTCCAAGGATAGTACATCAGGAACAAGCGTTCAGTAGTTACAGCTCAAGGGAGTATGCAGAAGCATAGCAATCCCCAGTATGATAGCGATCCCCTCAAATAACGAGACGAGGCTACGTTTTGAAGGGTCAAGAAGAACTATATTTTAATGACAGGGAATCTCCTTTTATGCAATGTTGCCCTCTGAAGGGCTACACCCACATAATTATCACAACAGCCAATTATCTGCATGGTTCAACCCCCACGTCTCTTCCCCTCAGATAACAGGTAACACAATTAAAACAGACACAATTTTAACCACATTCTGGATGTACCCCAAATACAGGGGGTACACCTTTAAGTCCCGCACCATTCAATATCTCTCACCCAGGGGAACAACATATACAAAAATGGCATGAATCAGACCAGGGGTTCAAAAGTTAGTAAAAGTATGTTTTTACACATAACACACAGACATTGCACATATCCCCCATACAATACACATATAGGACAATAGGTGAGTCACACCTCCCTGGCAACTTGGATACAATCACACATTAATTAGATCATTCTTATCAGAGAATGAAAACACTTTGGAAAATGCAAGGATCCTTTACAACTTTCTTATCTCTTGAATCTCTGTAACAGGATTATCTATTAGCCTAGGTCTGCAAACGTCTGGCTAATATTCTGAGCCAATATATTCTGTAGAACATCAACCAACATATATATAGTAGGATCATATTTTAACCATAATAATCATAAAACAGTTTAAAACAGTGATGGGTTCCGCTACACACCTCCCCCGTGACCATAAGCCGGCATACACGGTCTGATCCCAACGGATCGGCCTGGGGATGTCCGGACAAAAGTATTTGTTGGTCAATTCTCTAGTTTGACAACCCATCAGCATTACTGCAATTCACATTTACTCACATTTCCCATATCCCCAGATAGCTGGGATCTGAGCGCACAAAACCACTGAATAGCGCTCAGATCCTCTTCACACAGTCCAATTGCCATGTAGCTAAAGTCTTTCCCATAGTCTTTTATTATATGAATGGGCTTCATGGCACAGTTATCTGGGGTATCATGGTTCACACAGGGCAAGTACAGAATGACCCCCCTGTATGTAAAGGGCCAGAATGAGTGACTTACACTCTGGTATGGCCGAACACTGGTTCCAAAGGGCAATATGTACCAGGGCCATAGTCGCAGGGCAGGAGGCTGGCAAACAGTCCTCTCCAAGCCAAAGTGGCGAAGGGCACTTCGTCACACATCTCCCCTTTGGGGGGAAGTCTAACCAGGCACCTGGATATTTTGCTGGGGTGATGGTGCAACACGCTGAGGGGACTTGAGGGGCAGAAGCCAGCGGCACTCTGCCCTGATGCCAGCTCTTCTGCTGGTATAACCTGCAGGACCTCCTGCTCTGTACAAGGGACAAAGGGAGGGCAGAGGCCGACTGCACTCTGCCCCGCTGTCAGCTCTTCTGCTGGGGTACCTGGGACATATTCCAGCTCAGTAGCCAGGGAAACTTGGGGGTCAGTGGGGGTTAACATTTCCTCTGTTAACCCTGGGGCCACATTAGAAGTTAGCTGGAGAGGGGAATTTGTACTTACCACCTCCTCCGGTTGTCCCAGTGAGGGTAGTTGGGGATCTGGACAAGCTGTGGGCGCAGAGACCACGGTCTCATCTGCGCCGTCTGGGAGATTGGTGTCTCCCCTGGTTAGGGTAAACTGTCGCTGGGGGGGAAGGACGACACCTTCTGCCCCCTGTGTTTCACACTGCCGCTGGGGGGGAAGGACGACACCTTTGGCCCCCTGGGGTACCCACTGCCGCTGTGGAGGAAGGTCGACACCTTCTGCTCCCTGGGGTACACACTGCCGCTGGGGGGGAAGGACGACACCTTCTGCCCCCTGGGGTTCACACTGCTGCTGAGGGGGAAGGACGACACCTTCTGCCCCCTGGGATTCACACTGCTGCTGGGGAGGAAGGACGACACCTTCTGCCCCCTGGGGTTCACACTGCTGCTGGGGAGGAAGGACGGCCCCTTCTGCTCCCTGGGGTACACACTGCCGCTGTGGGAGAAGGCCGACACCTTCAGCTCCCTGGGGTACACACTGCCGCTGGGGAGGAAGGACGACACCTTCAGCTCCCTGGGGTACACACTGCCGCTGGGGGGGGAAGGCCGATACCTTCAGCTCCCTGGGGTACACACTGCCGCTGGGGAGGAAGGACGACACCTTCAGCTCCCTGGGGTGCACACTGCCGCTGGGGGGAAAGGACGACACCTTCTGCCCCCTGGGGTTCACACTGCCGCTGGGGAGGAAGGACGGCCTCTTCTGCTCCCTGGGGTACACACTGCCGCTGGGGGGGAAGGACGACACCTTCAGCTCCCTGGGGTACACACTGCTGCTGGGGGGGAAGGATGACACCTTCGGCCCCCTGGGGTACACACTGCCGCTGGGGAGGAAGGACGACACCTTCGGCTCCCTGGGGAACACACTGCCGCTGGGGAGGAAGGACAACACCTTCTGCCCCCTGGGGTTCACACTGCTGCTGGGGGGGAAGGACGACACCTTCTGCCCCCTGGGGTTCACACTGCCGCTGGAGGGGAAGGACGACACCTTCTGCCCTCTGTAGGGCCGGTAGAGAGACCTCGGTCCCATCTCTACCTGCCATCTGGAGGTCATCCCAGGACCAGTCAATGAAGTCTGGTTCTGCTTGTCGAGTAGGTTGGGGCTGCACAAGGCTGAGCAGGTGTTGGTAGTCCTGCTCCAGCTCCCACTCTCTCGTTACCAGGTGGGTCATGTCTTTGCTCACCTCGCCTTCGTCATCCCAGACATACATGCCCATCCGGTAGTCGTAGATGTCCCAAAACCTAGACCCCTCCGTGCTGCCAAGATCAATATCGTCCTCCAAGGCATCCCATAATAAACCCGGGCCATCATAATCATCCCCCTCCGGTAAGTCGTGTTCAGACGTCCAGGGGGTAAGTCGAACGGTATGCCACCAGAGGGCCTGGTATGCGTTGTCTAGCCAGAGCTCTCGCCATACCAGGGTTTCTAGTCTTGTCACCCACTCATCCAGGGGCTACTCTCCCAATAGATACATCCGCATCGCCACACGCTTCTGTAGCCGCTGCTCATCACTGGGGAGACTCTCACCTCGCCGCCATTGGGCATCTTCCAGGGCATCATACCAGAGTTCCTTTCTGTCTGCATCCCTGTAGTCTGCGGCCGCCTCCTCCTCCTCATCATGAAACGCTGTCTGAAAACTAGCCGGTTCCATCCTGCTGTAGCCAGGGGCGCTGTACGGATACTAGCGTTGCCCTCAATTTGTAACTCCAAACGTTACCGGTGTCTCCGTGCTGCTTTTCCTCTTACTAGGACGCCATCCCACCGCTGCCACCAATGTAACGGATCTACTGGCACCCCGACCGGGTACCTCCGTTGATAGACGCGTCCTAGTTTGCGTCGAGGCCTACAAGCACCGCACCGGACACCAAAACCACCACAGACTCCAAGGATAGTACATCAGGAACAAGCGTTCAGTAGTTACAGCTCAAGGGAGTATGCAGAAGCATAGCAATCCCCAGTATGATAGCGATCCCCTCAAATAACGAGACGAGGCTACGTTTTGAAGGGTCAAGAAGAACTATATTTTAATGACAGGGAATCTCCTTTTATGCAATGTTGCCCTCTGAAGGGCTACACCCACATAATTATCACAACAGCCAATTATCTGCATGGTTCAACCCCCACGTCTCCTCCCCTCAGATAACAGGTAACACAATTAAAACAGACACAATTTTAACCACATTCTGGATGTACCCCAAATACAGGGGGTACACCTTTAAGTCCCGCACCATTCAATATCTCTCACCCAGGGGAACAACATATACAAAAATGGCATGAATCAGACCAGGGGTTCAAAAGTTAGTAAAAGTATGTTTTTACACATAACACACAGACATTGCACATATCCCCCATACAATACACATATAGGACAATAGGTGAGTCACACCTCCCTGGCAACTTGGATACAATCACACATTAATTAGATCATTCTTATCAGAGAATGAAAACACTTTGGAAAATGCAAGGATCCTTTACAACTTTCTTATCTCTTGAATCTCTGTAACAGGATTATCTATTAGCCTAGGTCTGCAAACGTCTGGCTAATATTCTGAGCCAATATTATCTGTAGAACATCAACCAACATATATATAGTAGGATCATATTTTAACCATAATAATCATAAAACAGTTTAAAACAGTGATGGGTTCCGCTACAAATCATTTATATTATGGTGGGAAAAAGAGCGATAGTAGCCCTCCACCGTACAGTAGTACAGTAAATAAAAAGCAGAAAAACAGTTATTACACTGCATTCTGGGAAGTTCAGCTGGGACACACAAATATGGCCACAAATGCCTCGCTCTTCATTCCGTAGCCATTATCAAACATGGCTTCCTTTATGCTTATGCATGCTGTATTATTACACAGCTTTAATGCAAATCCAAGGTTGGAATAAACACAGGCTGAGTATCCAATCCATGTACAGCTGTTTCAAGCTTACTGGCTATCATCAGCATGGAGCAGGATCTCAGCCTGTGTTGTGGAAATTATGAGTAGGTAAATCACCACAACAATCATTTATAATATGGTGGGCAAAAGAGCGATAGTAGCCCTCCACCGTACAGTAGTACAGTAAATAAAAAGTACATCTGTGTTCACATCTGAATGTCTAAAACAAGTTAAAAAACCTTCTTCCAGCTCAGAGTTCCGAAAAAAACAGTTATTACACTGCATTCTGGGAAGTTGAGCTGGGACACAGAAATATGCCCACAAATGCCTCGTTCTTCATTCCGTAGCCATTATCAAACATGGCTTCCTTTAAGCTTATGCACGCTATATTACACAGCTTTAATGCAAAGCCAAGGTTGGAATAAACACATGCTGAGTATCCTATCCATGTACAGCTGTTTCAAGCTTACTGGCTATCATCAGCATGGAGCAGGATCTCAGCCTGTGTTGTGGACGTTTATGAGTAGGTAAATCACCACAACAATCATTTAATATATGGTGGGCAAAAGAGCGATAGAAGCCTCCACCGTACAGTAGTACAGTATATAAATAGTACATTTGTGTTCACATTTGAATGTCTAAAACAAGTTAAAAAAACTGCTTCCAGCTCAGAGAAAAACAGTTATTACACTGCATTCTGGGAAGCTGAGCTGGGACACACAAATATGGCCACAAATGCCTCGCTCTTCATTCCATAGCCATTATCAAACATGGCTTGCTTTAAGCTTATGCATGCTGTATTACCCAGCTTTAATGCAAAGCCAAGCTTTGACCAATGACAAAAAGGCAAGGAGCAGTAAAAAAAAGATAAAACAGTACTTGTCATGCATCAACGGAAGAAAAGATGGTGTTATACTACTCTGCAATAGGTCTCTTAGGTTGAACTGATGTTTATCGGGTGTTAATTTCCCAAGGTATAATTGGTGTTCCTGTTTAATTCCTTTATATCCTTCATACTTTACAATGCCAACATGTAAATGGAAAATACATTTCTGCAATGCTCTCCCATAAAGTCATCCTCATAAGTATTCTTACATTTAGAGATTTGCTTAGTCAGTTGAGATTGATTACAGAAATAATTCACAAAGCACAGACAAAGCAATGGTTAATTGCTAGCCAGTTGAAATGCCCATGTCATTTATCACATGAGATGAGATCTGAGAGGATCCAATTATTGAGATAAACATTGCAATCAAGCATCAGGACATTTTTGCAGTTACATTAGATTTAAAAGGACTGGATGAGCAAGAGTCTACTTGACCCATTTGTATTAATGAAGTTTGTTGTTATGTCTGCAAATATAGAAAAGTAAAATATAAAATGTTACTATTATTACAAGAAAAATATGTGTAAATAAGACTCAACATCAAGAAATGATGTCAAGGTGACCACCCAGTCATATGATGCTTTGTGTTCTATGTTTGGGAAAGGTAGAAGTCCCAGCCCAAATAATGATGGGGAAATTTGATAATGTCAGTGGAAGTTACATCACATACATTGGAAATACATTACTGTTTATTTAAAAAATATATATATATATTCATTATTCAGCAATGTTTTGGAACTGCACCAGCACTGAAGTTATCCTCAATTTCAGTGATCATATGGTAAATAAAGAAGTCCTCTGGGCAGTATATTACCCCTACCCAACTCCTGTAACAGGAAAGTGTTTCTGCCTAGGCCCAGACCAAGGGCAGTGAAATATTGAGGGGGCTGCTGGCTGCCTGAAGATATATTGCCTTATAGTGAATATATATGTTTGTATATTACGCAGTGTAAATGTACTTGACACTTTCTAACATACCATATATACATAAATACACTTATGAGTTGAGATATAGAAAGGAGAAAAGAGGAGCTGAAATTAGGACTGGGAGGGACACAAACATAAATGGCCTAGGGCATCATAAACACCTAAATACACATATGTTCTGTACTTTGGTTACATGATCTTCTAATTATATTATTGAGGAACACCTACAGCCTTATTAAATTGCAATTCGGGCAATTGAATAGGGCTCTATATAAGTACAGAGCAGATTTTTTTACAGAAGTTTTTTGTTAGTGAAGACCTTTCACTAACTAAAAACTTATGTAAAAAAATATGCTCTGTGCTTATGGAGAGCCCTATTCAATTGGCCGAATTGCAATTTAATAAGGCTGCTATTATTTATTCCTGCATTTTTCTTGCATTTTATTTAACTATGTATTATCATTTTTTTTACAGAAGTTTTTTGTTAGTGAAGACCTTTCACTAACTAAAAACTTATGTAAAAAAATATGCTCTGTGCTTATGTAGAGCCCTATTCAATTGGCCGAATTGCAATTTAATAAGGCTGCTATTATTTATTCCTGCATTTTTCTTGCATTTTATTTAACTATGTATTATCATCACACTCCCCATCTGGGGATGTTGTGGTGAAGGGGCTTGTGTACCTCAATGAAGCTGTGAGTTATATCATATAGTGTCACCCAAGATGGGTAGGTCATAGCAGAGAGGTCAGACAAATCACGATTACTGGAGCAGGAACTGGCAACCCACCCCAGAATTTTTGCCATGAAAACCTTATGGATAAGCACAACCAGACACAGGATATGCCTGGCATGCTGCCAACCATAGGGTCACTGAGAGTCGGACAAGACTAAACGACTGAACAACAACAATCATGATACTATGTTTTATTTATTGATGTTTAATTCCAGGTATTCTATTTATTATCATACATTTGTTTTCTTATGTTGAAACGAATATTGCACTTTTTTCAAACAAAAAGATATATATTATTGCTTTTGTGGTATTTACAAATATATAAAGAAATAGAACATTATTTTTTTCCCAATTACATACTTTATTTTGCAGACCAATGGATAACATTTGTTCTCTGTTTAAATAGATAATGATTACTAAAACCTAGTAGAGATAAATGTGTACGAGTTAAGTATTTTCGGTATGTGACCTTGATCAGGTTTGGCAGTGTACTGTTACAAGATCTAAGGCTGTGTCTTGAATTTAAACTGACATCATTGTTTAGGCTTGGGAACCCAATGTTATGGGGAACAAAGCAAAAAGACACAAATAAAAAAAGAAGCAAGAATAGAATCCATGATGTGTGACAGACCGTGCATTCACTAAACATATTTAGAAATTAAATTATTTCAATACCCTGTTTTCTGGTACACTCCGTAGTCTTTGTTTCTTCCAACCTTTATGCATTGACACATAAGAGAAAAACAATGCATTCATATCAAATCTATTTGATGGTTAATAATAGAATTGATACTCTGAAAAGGCTCTTGTAAAATGTTTGAACATCTGATATCAGAGGAAAGGTCCAATGAATTGCTTTGTCCTGGTAATATATTGCGGAGATACATTAGTTGCTATTTTGTTGGAACTGCCATCTCATCTTCAAAGTGAAGAGAACAAATAAATCCAAGAAAAGCATATTACATTTCCTCCACAGTCAGTCTGTTGATAAAGTGTTTATTGCTCATAGGATACAACCTGATAACAGAAAAAAAATATGATTTTGCCAGATTTATTTGTGTTTAGATAATTACAGTAGAATCCCGGTTATCCAGCACCTAAGCAACCGGCACTCTCAAGCAACCGGCATCAATTCCCTATTTAAAAAAAACTCCTGCTAAACCGGCATAACCAGCACTATCCGGCAGTTCAAGACTGAAAAAAAAACAAAAAAACTTTTTTTCTAATTGTTCTTTTTTGGCCCTAAATGGCCCAATTTAAGTGCTAATGTATTTTTAAAGGCATTTTGAGGGTTTTTGGGGGGTTTAAGGGTTGTTTAGACACTTAAATTAGGGGACTCCCGATTAACCGGCAACTACAGTTATCCGGCAATAGGTGCCGGATAACAGGGAGTTTACTGTATATATGTTTATTTTGGTGGCTTATTTAAATAATTCATCTGAAACACATTATATTGTACTATTATTATTATTGTTATTTTTTATTATCATTTTTTGAAAATATGATGTGATGAATTTGAGGCCCACATCCCCAAATGTATATTAAACATGGTCTCATGGGTGTAGGAACTGGGGGGAAGAGGGGGACAAATCCCCCCCAGATTTTTCAATGTGTGTGTTTATATGTAGGGAAGCAGTTGTGTGGTATTTTTATACTATATGCAATAACCCCACAGATTTTATTTTGCTCCAACACCCATGCTTGCTATAATATTATTCTGGCTTTTCACAGCATATATGACGTGCCCAAACACGTATGAGAAGACACAGGCAGCTGTAAACGCTAAATTGATAAATTGTGTGTTTTGCTACAATAAGAGTAGAAGGTTGTTCAGTCATTCAGTTGTGTCCGACTCTCCACGAGCCTATGAACTGCAGCACGTCAGGCACATCTTGTGTCTGGTTGTGCTAGTCCATAAAGTTTTCATGGCAAAGATACAGGAGTGGGTTGCCAGTTCCTCCAGTGGACAGAAATTTGTCTGACCTCTCTGTTATGATGTGCCCATTATGAGTGATCCTACACAGTATAGCTCACAGCTTAATTGAGGTACACAAGCCCCTTCATCATGACAAGGTAGCGATGCAAAAGGGAAAGAGTGGACTTGGATTAATGCTGCAGGCTAAAATTTTTGTCCTAAGAGGGATAATACTTTTTTTTAACTCAATTTGTATTTTGTTATTGTGCCAATCATTCATCATCACTCCAGTCAGAAAATAAATGTGTATACGATTCCATTGGACAGATTCTAGTTATACTCTGTGGGACTTTTATCAATATAGTCTTTCCTATCCTGTGTTAGTCAGTGGTCATTTCTGAATTACCCCTTGTCCTGAATATTCACTAATTAAGTGTGTTTGCATCGCTCAGTCATGTCTGACTGTCCATGACCTCATGGACCACAAAACGCCATGGTGAGCTACTTGGCAGAGATACTGGGGTGGGTTGCAAGTTCCTTCTCCAGTGGGCCACAGCATACAGCTCCTGTTATTCCTAGATAGTCTCCCATCCAAGTACTGACCAGGCCCAACCCTGCTTTTCTTCAGGGTGGTGTGATTTCTTGGTCCCTGACTGCAATCGAACCCAGATCACAGCAGGGAAAGCATCAAATCCTAACCACTGGACCACCAGGGTAATTAAAGAAAGGAGCTGTCCCTGTCTTTGAGCAAACATTGATGGAAAGCTATTTGCACACTGACAGCTCACCATCTTATAGACTATAAATATTAGGTTGGAGGTGTGTGTGATCATGATGTCATGTTTAGTTTGCCTTTTGGTAAACTAATTGAGTATATATTGGTTAAAACGTATTTTTTACAATATCTTTGTTTCTTCTTTCTATTCATGTCAAGGGAGTTCTGACTTCACTTAGAAATACAGTTATGCAGAAATCTGCAGGAATATGAACATGTCAAATCATACAGATCTTCAATATTCGAGTCGCAGCTACATTATTTAGTATAAAAGTTTCAAGTCTTACTATTTTCCTGAATTAAAAGTTTTACTACTAAAAATAGAATTAGGCATACTATTACTATCTGTTAGTGCTCCTACCTTGCAGAGAAATAATTATTAAACCACAACACATTTACATTTTCTCTGGATCCTATTATTCAGCTCGCAGTTATTTTAATGAATAAGGTCATTGTCAGGATAACAGTACGTGCACGATACCAGATGTTCATTAAATGATTTATTTCATTTTCTATAATTAAAATTCTTTAAGATAGCAATAACAATAAAAGGAATTTTCAAATCTTATGCTGCTCACATCCATCCCTTGATTTTTATTATCGTTTATTTGTAACACGCCAAACTATTCCATAGCGCTATACGTGGGTTACGACCAAGGCAAGAACAATAGCAGTATTAATGCATTGCAAAGGTTGGAGAGCCCGGTCTTTGAGCTTAGAATCCAGTTTTTCCCCAAAGCTCCATGCAAGATTGAAAACTCGCAAACGTACAGTCTAAAGGATTGTTTTACTATGTGCTAGTTTCTTTGGGGAAAACTGAGATCTTAGCAGATTCCCACCATTGAGAGAACTGTTTATTCTGATTCATTTAACTTGTTGCAACAATTATTTAATGATTTTTCCTAAGGACACATTATCATTCACTTGTGTTGCCATGTTTACAATACAAAGGGCTCTATTCTATTGTCCAATTCATACATTTATAAACACTTAAAATCACTCTTAATATTGCTACATATTCGGAAAATATTACTTATTGGCGCTAATGAATTCTTAAGTTAATAGAATGCATATAAACATTTATAAAAATAACACCCAAAGCCAAATTTATGAATTTAAGACATTTGCAAGTAGCTAATAGAATATGACCCAAGGTCCTGAAAATACACACTATATGCTATATAAATGCAATATTAGAAGGAGTTCCCTATCTCTGATACATAAGTAAATAAAAAGGTGGACACTAAACTAAGCCTTCACCCTGTATAAAAAATAAAGGAAAACATATTTAACAGTAAACTTTTCCTTTAAAGGGACACATAATTGCAATTTGATTTATTAAAGAACTGGAATTGATAAGGGCAATATATAAAGTAAAATAAAATGATGTATTATATTTGAAAGATACAGCCCGATGCATTTGCATTAATAACACCTATACTTCTTATTTTAACATTAGATGGTTTTTTCTGCTGGAATGGCAAAGCCAATTATCTGTGTTGGGAAACTGAAAGCAGAAACAGATTTCCAAGGTGTTGCAAATAGTTAATCAGCATATTTATAATGATATCCACGTCCCCTTCTCAACCTGCTTAACCTATTTTCTTCCTTTGAGGTATACTCAATCACAAACTAAGCAACATTTTGCATTATTTGCATTAACTCCTCGATTCCTGAGATGGATATAACACGGAAATAAAACATAAAAAGATATTTGGTTTTGAATATTTGCGAACTTGAGACTGTTGTGCAATTAATTACAATGCCTTTCATTGCTTTCCCAGTATTTTTAAGTACAGTAGTGTGTTTATATTTGCTTTTACAGTGTTCCAAACAGGTGTTTAACCCACTTTTGAATCCTATCTAGTATTCGTATAATGTTTTCATACATTTGCCATTTATGGGTTTGAAGGCAGTTGCGGGCTTGTTGAATTGTTGCAATTAAATTTGGATTTTGCGTCTGTAGCAATGGTAACATTTACAGTCTTAAAACATCAAAGGAGGAGATAGGACGGAGGTGCGATTTTGACAACCGCATCAGTTAGACTCTAACTCTCAAGTAGCAAAATGTATCCAATTAATTATCTAATAATTTACGGGCTCCATTACAGGCTTATGTAATTGCGGTTTGGACAATGTCATATATAATCATTGCGAGTCTCAAAATACCCTCACATAAGCCACTTATTCAATTCATGATCTGTGTCTTCTCTTCCACTTATAACTACAATGTCTGAAACTCTCTTCCATATTTTAGGAGACTCTTTCCAAAACTTCAAATCATTAAATACACACTAAGAACCCATCTATTCATGGCTATATCTGTTTACCAGACTTATTAAATTAAACTGTTTTTCACATGACATAAGCAATAAATAAAATAAAAAAAAATAAAGGTCCCACAAGAAAGCTGAACTTATGATGAGAAAAAGTACACAGTGCACATAATTCACAGGAATTATGATGCATTGGAAACATTTGAAAAATTGTGTTTTTTCTCTCAGTAACAAAAAAAGTCATAGAACACCCGTAACCAAATGATCTCTTTTTATTTCAAACCACAGTATTATACAGTTAAGAAGAATCAAGAAAAATCTGTACCACTGAGCCCAGGCATTTCAGCTGGAGGATATGTTGACAATAGACAATACACCTCTAATAAATACAAATGAACGGTTTGATCAAATTCTCTTTTCCATTTTCCTTATTCTGGTTATATCAAATTGGCAGCGATGGGGAACATTTTGTCTATCAAAAGCCAAATACCAGCAACAAAAATTAATCTTAATCTTCTGGCATTCTCAACTGATCTCTATTCTTGTATAAATATACCTTGGAACGTTCATAGCCACCCCTCCGAGACCTTGAAAATATCAACTTTTCCTTGATCCGGTTGCTATACTGGATATGGTGGTGTTTGGTCATTGAGCCTGATGCTGTCCCTTCTTCTCAGTACATGCTGTTATAAAATCATCCTATAAATATTACGTTGGGTGATGACTGGTACAAAGCATGCTGAAGGCAGTATGGAATGAGGCCAAGGGCCAAATCTAGACCCTGGGCCTCATGTCTCAAACCCTATTGTTGACATAGCATTTTCAATCTATTATAATGAAAGTGTGGTAGATGAAGATTCTTGGTAGAATAACACAACACACTAATTTCCATGTATTTATGGAAACTCACATGTAAAATGAGTAATAAAGCAGAGCTGGAGCAAATCTTGGAATTGGTAGGTTTCAAGGTTAATTGATCACTGAGGTTTGAGGGGAAAAAAGACCCTTGTTTGTTAAGTATGTACATAACTAACAATATTAGCAGCTGGACATAAAACATTTTGGGAAAATCTGGGAAAATATTATAAGATTCTGTTCATGGGTGCATGAACCAATTTTATTGTTGTATTTGTTACCTTAAAACCTGAGAGCTTGCTGATGGGGTTGTATGATTTGTAGTTATCAGTGGAGGGAGGGGTATGGAAGGAGGCAAGAGGTCTAAGGGCATTCTTTTTATAACCGGATACTATTGAAATTCCCCCCCCCCCCCCCCAAACTAGCCCAGAAGCATACACATTACATCATTCAATGGAAACACAGCTCTCCAGAAATGTAAACACCACGTCAACCTATGTATCATGGATTTCTCCAGAGTCCTGCAGAGGCACCAACGTTTTTTTTCTAATTACAAATTAGGGGGATCCCTTTTTTCTTGCTTAGTTATGCTTTTAGTCAGACTTTTCAGACATGTATTTATTTTTGTTGGGTAGTGGTCTTTTAAACAAGCAATCTCTTATCTGCTTCCCATTCAAGTCAATGGAGTTGCATAATACATTGTGATAATTACAAAGCAAAAAAAAACTACCCTAAGAGTGCGACAAGGTTGTATATTGTCACCTTATTTATTCAATTGATATTCAGAGTACACCATGTGTAAGGCTGGACTGGATGAATCCAAAGCTGGAATCAATATTGCTGGAAGAAATATCAACAACCTCAGATACGCTGATGATACTACTCTGATGGCTGAAGGTGAGGAGGAATTAAATTGATGAGGGTAAAAGAAGAGCGTGCAAAAGCTGTCCTGCTGCTCAACATTAAAAAGCCGAAGATCATGGCAAATAGATGGTGAATAAATGGAGACAGTGACAGATTTTATTTTCCTAGGATTCAAGATCTCTTCAGATGGTGACTGTAGCCATGAAATTACAAGACATTTGCTTCTGAAGGAGGAAAGCTATGGCAAGCTTCGATAAGCTAGTAAAAAGTAAAGATATTACACTATCAACAAAGGTCTTCATAGTTAGAACTCTGGTATTTCCAGTAGTATGTAAATGGATGTGAGAGCTGGACCATAAAAAAGGCTGAGCGCCGTAGAATTTACACTTTTGAATTGTGCTATTGGCAAAATCTACTTAGGGTCCCTAGGACTGCAAGAAGATCCAATAAATCAGTTATTTAGGAAATCAAGACAAACTGTTCACTAGAAGGCTGAAGCTCAAATATTTTGGCCATAGCATGAGATGGCTGGATTCCCTAGAGAAGACTCTGATTCTGGGAAAGATTGAAGGGACGCGAAGAAGGGCTCGACAGAGGCGAGATGGATAGATAAGGTCACTGAATCAATGGACATGAACTTGATAGGACTCAGAGGAACTATGACTGACAGATGTGCCTTGCAGGCTGCAGTCCATTGGGGTCACTAAGAGTAGGACGCCACTGGTCGACTGAACATCAACATTATATAATTTTTCTGCTGACCCACTTGTTTTGTATTTGTATTCTATTCTTCCTGCATTTGAATTTGTACTCACTTTAAAATGTATCTATACCTTTGTGATTTGCTAGTTGCACCCAGTGTACTTTATTCTACTTTGTAATTAGCGCTACAGACAATTATTAATATTATTACATAAAATGGATTGTCTGGATTGCCTTATTCCACCAATGTCCGAGCTGATCTTAAAATTATTTATTTGTACACTCTCATAATACTGACTATCTAGACTAAGTGGGAAGGTACAATATAAGGCATTCATAGGACATTCCACTGTTAAAACCTACTGCTATAAATTCTTTGCATATTTTGTTTTCCGGTGTAAACAAACATACTAATTCTGTTAGATACTATACCTGAAATTAGAACATAGATCACAAGTCTTAGCATTCCTTATAAAGCCTAATGTTCATGAAATGAGTATCAGTACAAGTTATTATACAAAAATAGATTGGATCAAACTACAGAAAAAAGTAAGTATTGCATTATATAAGAAAAGGGAATAGCTTTAGCATGGTGTAACTAAGCAGTAAAGATGATGAAGGAGTAAATAAAATCTGAAATGAAATACAATGTGTAATAACAGTCATAGCTTGTGTTCGGTGCACTGGAGATGCTAAGATAAAGGGCTTGAATGGAAAATTGATTAAAAACAAGCATTAGTAAGCACATCTTTACTTTAATGATAAAAGTGATGAATTGGCTATCTATCATATAAGTTTGCAAGAGCAAAGACAGTTTTGTAATTCAAGATTCAATTAGCTGTCTTTCCATGTGCAGAGTAGCAAATATTGTAAAGATACGAGGAGGGATTTTATTCTTAACAGATAAAATATCATTCTTATTATTATGTAGGCTGTAGACTTTTTCCTGAGGCTTATAGTCAAAGTTGCACTGCTTAAAAATCTGAATAAAGCAGACTCTTGTTTACTTATTAAAAAAATGCAATATCTGTTTATACTTCTTGCATTCAGAGAGCACCTTGACTGGTATAATCACAACACGATGGGGTAGCTTCCTAAGGTTGAATAACCGAGGGAAAACTTCAATGACAATTTCAGTAATCCACTTCACAGCTCCCAATAAGCTCAATAAATTTTTGTTAATATTCCTACTCTTTGAGAACAGTGGAGGAGTAACAATGTTTCTTTAAACTTCTGAGTGCCAGAGATTCAGCAACTACTTAGGACCCCAGAGCCTGATCCCATCTTAAACATATGTACTATGCATATAGTTCAGCATGATTCATGTATGCATATTTCAATACATATGGACACTATAAATAGTTTTCTCTATGCATGAGATAAAAAATAAAGAACTTGTTTTTCATTATTCTTCACATTGATGTCAGTATTTGGTACAAAAGTCACTGATAACAACCATACAAATTTGTATACATACATTTATATATATAACCCCCTTCTGGGTCACTACCTTGTTGTGGTGAAGGGGCGTGTGTACCTGGGTCGTTACCTTGTTGTGTGAGCTATAACATGTAAGGTCACCCAAGATGGTTAGGTTATAACAGAGAGGTCAGATAAATCACGGTCCACTGGAGAAGGAATTGGCAACTCGCTCCAGTATCTTTGCCAACAAAAAAACTTATGGATACGCGCTACAAGAGACGTAATGATTGTGTCTGTTGTGCTGTGGTCCGTTGAGCCACTGAGAGCAGGACATGACTGAATAACATAACACAAATCTATAGGGGAATGCAGTGTAATAACTTCCCAGAATGCAGTGTAATGACTTTTTTTCTTTTTAACTTGCTTTAGACATTCAAATGTGAACACAGATGTACTTTTTATTTACTGTACTACTATACGGTGGAGGGCTTCTATCGCTCTTTTGCCCACCATATTATAAATGATTGTTGTGGTGAACTACCTACTCATAATGTCCACGGCACAGGCTGAGATCCCGCTGCATGCTGATGATAGCCAGTAAGCTTGAAACAGCTGTACATGGATTGGATACTCAGCCTGTGTTTATTCCAACCTTGGATTTACATTAAAGCTGTGTAATAATACAGCATGCATAAGCTTAAAGGAAGCCATGTTTGATAATGGCTACGGAATGAAGAGCGAGAATGCACTATAATAACTGATTTTCTCGGAAGTCTGAGCTGGAAGCAGGTTTTTTAGTTTTAGACATTCAAATGTGAACAGAGGTGTAATTTTTATTTACTATATATATATATATATATATATATATATATATATATATATATATATATTTATATATATATATATATGTATATATATATATATATATATATATATATATATATATACACACAGCTGAAAGTCCAAGTGTCTTTTTATCTTTTTTTTTTTTTTTTTAAATCCCTGAAGCAAAATTAAATGGTTTAAATCAGCAACACAAAATAAACATCTACTTATACAACCTGACTAGCCCTGGAGTTGCTTCTTGGCTTTCAGGAAAAAGAAACCATTCCTTTGTACACAACTGACTTTGAAAATATTCTCAGTTATTGTTCAAATGCCACATTTTGCATTATTCTCACTACAGAGAACCTTAACAAACTTTTTGCCATTTGCTGTTTTCTTTTCACAAACAGACTTCTCCCTGGGGTAAAATAATTCCAAATTTTTAAATGTAATTTTTTATGTTGGAGGTTTGTTCGGGGTTTTATGTTTTTTACAGCTTACATCTTCTCCAACTACAGTGTCCGGGTTGTTTGTCTCAGCTTTCTCCAACTGCAGATACAGCTATTTCTGCAGCAACACCTCTCCCTCAGCAGTTCCTGCTTCCAACAGGTCAAAACACTTTAAATCTTTCTCTTAGCACCTTGGTTTCACAACCAAGAAAAAACACCCCAGCATTTTGGATGTACGACTTTTAAATTCCCACCTGCCTGATTTTAGGTGCAATCACTGATTGAGCTGAAACTCAATTAACAATGTATTCTCTAGACTAGACCTACAGCAAGGACAGTGGGCTATTAATATAAATTAATTATGTTTCTGTGACCACCCCAGGTGATTAGCCATTGTAACATTCATATTCAGAGACTTTATGTTGTCAAGAAGACCTTTATAAATAGTTAGTTACAAAGTAATTGTGGTTGAAAATAGACTTTCAGTCCATTAAGTTTAACCTTTTAAGATCTCCTCTGAGGAAGAAAGTTGTGTCCCTTTAAAAAAATGTTAAAAGAACATTGTTCTTGCATTGTACTACTGGGGCATACGATGCAAAAGCTTTTTTGAGAAGCACCTCTTCTGCTCTTTCCCATCCAGATTGCTGAAAAAGAGAAGCTAATGATAGCTACTAAATATTGCACTTCTAATAATACAAAGAAGAATTTGCTATAATAATCTTCATTAAAGTTATTTTTTATAAGGCCTACTTAAAAGTTTGTAGGTGTGTGATTATAATCATTTTTTTTTTGCCACTTTGGAACAGGTCAGGACAATGCAGTTATTTAATTATGTTTATACAGAGCTCCTTTATCAAAGTCATTTTGCTAAATAAAAAATATCATGCAATGATTACTGTAACAGCAACATGAATATTGGGTTGTATGCAGAGACAAAGTTATGTATTGTCTATTCAATAATTCTATTTGTCAGACATGACAAAACATAATACATGTGTTCAATGCATGTTGTATGTGATTAATTAAAAATCTCAAATGACAAACTGCAGGCTAATTTGACCAAGCTGTTCTAATATAATATTTTATGTCTCAGTAGTATTTCTTTAATAAGTGACATAATTTAGCCAAACTAAAATGTAGCATTCACTGCCAAGATGTAGATTTATGGAATTGAAAAGGGCATGGTGTATTTTTAAAGCAAAACACATTACATGCAATAATTCTAATTACTAAATAGTACCTTGATTTTGTTTTACATTTTACCCATGCAGCCCTGTTGAAAGGGAAGCTGACATCCACAGTATCTATCATTGCTGCCATTTAGCAGAGTACTATTCTCATTATTACTATAACTAGGAACTTGCCCGTCAAAAATGACGGGATTAAAATAGTTTGCCACCCAATGTTAGGCTTTTGGTCCTCTGAGCACCTTCGGCGCTGATTGCGAGCCCTGCCCCGTGTACTTCAAGTTTCCTGCTTTGCACTGATCACCTTCGGCACTCATTGCAAGCCTTTCCTCCTGCCTACTGTACGGGCCGCTCATTGTAGGGTTCGTTAACCTGCAAGTTTTGTGCTTGGCAATGCCATGTGTCTCTTTCCAGCATCTCCCCCCTGTCCCTTCCTTGCGTCTTTCTCCTCTGTGTGTGTGCTGAATGTTTGCGTGGCGTGCGGTGACTGCCGTTGGTTTTTCTTTTCAAAGTATCGCGTGCCTGGTGTTGTTGTTGTGTTAGTGTGTTCGGTGTGGAGTATTTTCTAAGTCCTACGTGATTGGCGTTGTTCGTGTTAGTGTCTTCAGCGTCGTGTATTTTGTAAGTTTTGCGAACCTGGCGTTACTGAGCCTTGTTTTCATGCTGTTTCTGAAATTTTGTGTTTTTCGGCCGCCATTTTTTTCCTCTTAGGTGATTTTCGAGTGACGAAAAAACACCAAATATGGTTGTAAATCGCTTGCAACGTCACTCCCAGGCTTCCTGTGTCTCCCCCTGTGCTGTGTGTGAGTGTGTTACAATTTTTTGTACATTTTTTTTTGTTTTGGTGTGTTTTTAGAGTTACATGCTTAAACAGTGCTGTGCCGCTGGCTCGCCTAAGTTCTGCGCTGTTGGCTGCAATGTGCACTGAAGCCTAAGTGCTGCGCCGCTGCTGCTCCTTGCTTCAGTAAGCTTGCATGTGTGACGGTGCAGCTGGCTGCAATGATCGCCTTTGGCGCTCATTGTAGCCCACGTGCTGCGCGGCTGCTTCACAAGGCTCGCTTGTGTGACAGCTGGGCTGGCTCGCCTCGCTTTGCGAGGCTTGCGGTTGCGCCCTCGCTTTACAAGGAACACAACTGCGTTACCAACATCGCAAACGTCACCAACATCGCAAGATCCACAACTATATATGTGATTTGTTTATAAGTCCTTAAGCACAGGTGGTAAATGTCTATATTAAAAGCAAACAAGACAAATTAATACTTACTGGTACAAAACAAGTTGAGTGCCCTGCTCTTGTGAGAAATTAATGTAAGTGGGTATAGAAGCTCTTAGATGCAAAATAAGGAAAACTTGACTTTGGTCTGGTCATGTAGATGAATTCATGAAAATGAGGCACTTACTGAGTCTGTAAGAGCTTGTTTAATGGACGCTTTGGTATATGATTGTATACTTGTCTGAATATATGAGTATTTAGAGAGTGATTGAATTTGTGAGGAGAAAGTGTCTTATGGAGTGAGGTAGAAACTCCACTAGGGCAGTGGCAGTATGGAAGATACACTGTAAATACAAATGATTTAAATGGTTTCTAAATAAAAGCCCATAAATAAAATATTTTATAATGCTGAAAGACAGTAAAACATACAAATGAATTTTTTACGTACCAGGAGCTTCACAATTTCCTCATGGATTGGAACAAAGTTAAAGGATCATGGAAATCCTTTTTTTCATTCCACCTGAAAAAGAGCTGTTAATGTGTATGTATTATATATATCTATTATACTTCATTGGTGCTTCAGTAGTGTAGGGTCCACTCACCCTTCCTATGCCACCATTGGTTCCCCCTGTGTCCCCTCAACCTCACCACATCACCCTTTCGAGGGCTGGGGCAGGGAATCACAAATTATGTCACGAGATAAGACGCAGGGAGTGGAGTAATAGGAAATCATCAAGAATGCAGTGAGACTGAGGGGGCACAGGGGGACCAGGGGGACCCTGTGGGGGGGGGGGCAGTCACAGGGGGAGCCCAAAGAGGGCACATGGAGAGATTGCACTGGAGACCTTGTGCATTGCACCGCCTGCACTGGTGGTAGTTCCTCCTGGGGCATAAGTCATATCTGTCTGCGAGTGAAGCCTTCATACTATAGTATGTTGCATGTTCTTCATGTTCTTTTTAAGGGAATTTATATTGATTTTTTTTATTTCATGCAAACAAACAACTTTAAAAACATGCTTCTTTTAAATGCATTAAAAGAATTGTGTTCCATGTTCTTTTAATTACATTTAGGTTATAGTTGTTTAGTAAAAATTCCATTTATATCTATATATATATATATATATATATATATATATATATATATATATATACATATTAACAGGTTTAGAGTAGGCTTACCATAAACTGAATCCATTCACCTTTTTTTGGCACAGATCATTTATTATATTTGCAATATAAACATATAAGACATATAATTTTGCTGTTTGCCAATTTATTTAATTGCACATAACTGTAGTTTATCCATGGACAGTTATTTAGATGCATGCAGTACTGGACATAACTGATTGATTTCAGCAATATAACAAAATATGAAGCCTAGCATGACCAAAAGATATAGAAGCAGAGACTTAAGTAGTCAGGAAGAAGGGACATAAATCAACATATTGTTAAAAAAAAAAAGCAAATATACCGTAGATTTGTTTTTCATTTTGTAAAGCTGTAATACTGATAAAATATACAAAACAAGAACCAAGGAATCATGCAGAAGTAATTCAAGCCTGAATCATTCACAATGCTTTGTATATGGACAGTTAAATGAATGAATGAATTACTTTACATTGCCCCTCTTGATGTGTGCGCAAGTGCTCAGGGGTGTCGGGAAATTTCTGAACAAGATGTTATAACAATGACATGAAATGAACGCCAGTTACTGCAGATTGTCATGCAAGTATCCAGCATTTTATGGTGGATCTAGGTCCTTAGCCGCCAGGTGATCTGCTATTCATATAAAAAAAATATGATTCTATAACACCTGTATCTATATCTCCAGTGGGAACTATGTCATGTTTCAAAAGTCTCAAGCACACTTTTTAAAGCTAGATCTCATTCCCACCCCCTTAGTCACAAACTAATCAAGAACCCCAACAATTACAGAAAACTGTAAAAATTATATACCGAAAGAAACTAACTCAAAAATAATCTCTGTTGTCTTTATCTGTAGTAAGCACACACTCATATGTAAGAAAGTTTTTTTCTCTTTATTCTGTGATTTAGATACAATTATTATTTTCAATGTATTATTCCAGGAATACAGTTTAAATTTAAAGTAAATAACACAAACTGCTTTACTCACTTAAATAAATCTGAAGTGATCAGGTGGCTGAATATATGTACGCTGTAGAGAACTGATTAGTATAAGCATTCTCCTAAATTAGAATTTATTATTCCTAACATTTGCCTTTCAAAGTCTACAAAGTAATATAAGAAATATTTGGTCAATTTACAACGTTATCATTGAATCTATTTCTTTCAATCAAATTTGTACAATATGGATACATTAGCGTGCACTATTTATAGTTTACTAGTTAAATAAAACAATTTTATTTGAACAGCTGGGTTGGATTTACAGTGCCTTGCAAAAGTATTCACCCCCCTTGACTTTTTACTTATTTTGTTACATTACAACCTTAAGTTCAATGTTTTGTTAATTTGAATTTTATGTGATGGATCAGAACACAATAGTCTAAGTTGGTGAAGTGAAATGAGAAAAATATATACATAAAACTATTTTTTTAGAAATAGAAAACAGAAAATTGGCATGTGCTTATGTATTCACCCCCTTTGTTATAAAGCCCATAAAAGGCTCTGGTGCAACAAATTACCTTCAGAAGTTACATAATTAGTGAAATGATGTCCACTTGTGTGCAATCTAAATGTCACATGATCTGTCATTACATATACACACCTTTTTTGAAAGTCCCCAGAGGCTAAGCAAGAGGCACCACTGACCAAACACTGTCATGAAGACCAAGGAACTCTCCAAACAAGTAAGGGATAACGTTGTTGAGAAGTACAAGTCAAGGTTAGGTTATAAAAAAAATATCCAAATATTTGATGATCCCCAGGAGCTCCATCAAATCTATCATAACCAAATGGAAAGAACATGGCACAACAGCAAACCTGCCAAGAGACGGCCGCCTACCAAAACTCACGGACCGGGAAAGGAGGGCATTAATCAGAGAGGCAGCACAGAGACTTAAGGTAACCCTGGAGGAGCTCCAGAGTTCCACAGTAGACACTGGAGTATTTGTACATAGGACGACAATAAGCCGTACACTCCGTTGGGCTTTATGGCAGAGTGGCCAGAAGAAAGCCATTACTTTCAGCAAAAAACAAAATGGCACGTTTTAAGATTGTGAAAAGGGATGTGGAAAACTCCCAAAGTGTATGGCGGAAGGTGCTCTGGTCTGATGAGACAAAAAATTAACTTTTCGGCCATCAAAGAAAACGCCATGTCTGGCGCAAACCCAACGCATCACATCACCCAAAGAACACCATCACCACAGTGAAACATGGTGGTGGCAGCATCATGCTGTGGGGATGTTTTTCAGCAGCCGGGAAAGAGGGAAAGATGGATGGTGCTAAATACAGGGATATTCTTGAGCAAAACCTGTACCACTCTGTGCTTGATTTAAGGCTAGGACGGAGGTTCACCTTCCAGCAGTACAATGAACCCCAAATACACTGCTAAAGCAACACTTGAGTGGTTTAAGGGGAAACATGTAAATGTGTTGGAATGGCCTAGTCAAAGCCCAGATCTCAATCCAATAGAAAATCTGTGGTCAGACTTGAAGATTGCTGTTCACAAGCGCAAACCATCCAACTTAAAGGAGCTGGAGCAGTTTTGCAAGGAGGAATGGGCAAAAATCCCAGTGGTAAGATGTGGCAAGCTCATAGAGACTAATCCAAAGCGACTTGGAGCTGTGGTTGCCTCAAAAGGTGGCTCTACAAAGTATTGACTTTAGGGGGGTAAATAGTTATGCACATTGACTTTTTCTGTTATTTTGTCCTATTTGTTGTTTGCTTCACAATAAAAAAAAACCCAAAAAAAAACCCAAAAAAAAACCTCTTCAAAGTTGTGGGCATGTTCTGTAAATGAAATGATGCAAATCCTCAAACAATCCATGTTAATTCCAGGTTGTGAGGCAACAAAACACGAAAAATGCCAAGGGGGTGAATACTTTTGCAAGGCACAGTATGTATGTGGCACCCGTAGGTACAGGGTTGGATTTATGTATGTGGCACAAACTTCTTAGCTGTTCCCTGGGTGCACAAACGAATGTACATCTCTGTTCCCCATGTTGCTCCACCAACACTTGTAGGACTAAAAAATCAGTTGATGCAGTAACTGTAATACAGATAAAGATATGGGTCAGAAATAAATATATGTGTACAATGTACTATATACTGTAAAAGCATTATGCATCTAATGCTCCATTATTATTATTCCAGAAAAATAATGTGACAGACCAAATTTAGTTTGATGTAAGTAAGCCTATTGTTTTTTCACACGAGTAATTGCTTTTAACCAGTGACTCAAGAAATGTTATATTATGACAATATAAATATGTTATGGCATATAAAGGGAAAATAAGATCAGTGATCATGTTGCAAAACACCAAACACTAATTACATTAACATAAACAACCCATTTAGTATTTTTCAATGGAAAATTTGAACACTATTGGTAAAAAGTTTCATAAAAATGAGCACGATTAAAGCTGCTGTTCAAACCAATGCAAAATCTCAGGTTATTACTGGCATACTTTGATCTGTAATGACATGTAATCTACAAATATATAGCCAAGCATAATTGAAATGCTGTATTTACGTTTTATTATAATATAGTGAGGTTATAACATTGCATGCAAATTATAAAGATCTGTGTGAGATAAGGAGAGTGCAGGATACTTGTAAGATACAGGTGCCTTTCTCTATTATATTAGAATGTAAGGTCTAAGCAAGGAGAAGGTTTCACACCTCCCACAAAATATAATGAAAATGTATGAATATTATAAGTCACATGTCATGAAATAATGCCCCTGCCTTTTGTCACCTCAACACGGCATCACATATTTCTGACTCTAGAGATGGGGGGGAGGGAAATGGGGGGAAGAGAAAAAAAGAAGGGAGAGGGAGGGAAGAGACACAGGGGAGGGAGAAGGGGTAAAAGAAACACAGGGAGGGAGAGGGGGGAAGAGACATGGGGAGGGAAAGGGGGGAAGAGACACGGGGGAGGGAGAGGGGGGAAGAAACACGCGGAGGGAGAGGGGGGAAGAAACACAGGGGAGGACACAGGAGTAGGAGGGGGGGGGGACATATAATATTATGCCGTCATTTATGATGGGTAAATAACTAGTGAAACTATATTATATGACATAGCAATAAACAAACAGAGATTTGATAGCAGATAAAAACCAAAGGACTCATCAAGATTGAGTGTCATAGAAATCCATGGGGGGGTTTCTTACTTTTATATTAAAACTAGGAAATTGCCTGTCAAAAATGACAGGCAGGAGTAACATTTTAAGTCTAGCAAAGTTGTTTTCCACAAAATGCAAGGTTATGGGCCCTCATAGCACTTTTTACATCCTTGGGGCAAGTTTTGCGTTTTTCTGCCTCATTTTCGTCGTGTTGTTTTTTTTTCAGCAGCCATTTTTTTTCTTGCTTAGGTGATTTTTGTTGATTAAAGAATGCCAAATATGACTTAAATGAACTTGCAACCTCACTCACAGGCTTCCTGACTCTCCCACTGTGCTGTGTGTGAGTGTGCAAGTTAATTTGAGGCATATTTGTTATGTTTTTTATGTTTTTACAGTTCCGTGGTTCGGGCGGTAAAGTTGGATTTTTGCGACCCATACACTGCATGTACAGGTTTTAGTTGTACGGGTCGTAAGTCCTACTTGCCTCAACTGAAGGCACTCATTGCAGCCTAAGTCCCGCATGGTCGACAGCTCGCCTTGCTTTGCAAGGCTCGCAGTTGCAGCCCTATAGGCCGCAAAGTGGGACCAACATCATAAGCCTTCCCAACACTGACAACTATAATAGTTAATTGCAGGGAAACAATAGTCAGGTCCTAAACAATAATCTGATCCTTAGGTCTTGAGAAGTTGAGGGTCTGATTATTGTTTCCCCAGGGTGCTGAGAGCCAGTATGCATGCTTGTCTTAAAGGCCAGCACCTAGCAAAAGTAGCAATGTTGAGACGTTCCCAAGTTGCACCAGTATGAACTCTGAAAACACAGAGGAAGGTTGGGAAATTAGGAAGAACTAGGGGATGTAAGAGCAGGTAAATGGTGAGTAAATTAGTATATCAATGTATTTACTTCCGATTGATGTAGTGCAGTCAGAGGGTTTTTAGTAGAATATTTGTTAATCTCAATATAATGTAAATTATAAATATCGGAGTATTATATTTAAAAATTGTTAAATTGAGTGTACTGCTAATTAAATCAAGTTTGAGCTGACTGAGTGTTGTCCATTAAACAAAATAGGATTTGCTTTTAATAGATGCCCAAAACATTCTCATTCAATACTAATAAAAAATGGTACTGTGCGCCTATGTAGAAGTTGAAAGAAGTATATTAAGAGAGGTGAGGGTGGATTTGACATTATTATAATTAATTAAACACATTCAATATTTATAGTCCATTCTCTTCTCAAGAAATATACTTGACAATGGACAAATTGATTCAGAACGTAAACATAAATACAGTCTTTAATGTACTGCATTTTATATGCAATTTTGATTTAGTGTGGGCTGTCATCTCCATCTCTATCACTAGCCTTGTATTTCTGTGACTCTTTGCATTTCTCTCTCTGTCTTGTCGCCTCTCCCAATGTCTTTTTCTCTGTGTGTGTCTCTCTCTCTGTCCATGTGTGAGTTTCTCTTTCCCTATATAACTCTGTCTGTCTTCCATCCTCTGCTTCTCTTTCTATTTATTTTTATTCCACTCTCTGTATCTGTCTATATAAAAGTTGATTCCAGGCTTTGCTTGTTCTAACTGCCTATTGTAAGTGTGTAGTAGCTGTGAAATATAATAATAGGCACATTTCTATTTACTATGATTTGTTCCTTACTTTCTCTATGTCTTCATTTCCCTATCTGTATCTCTCTGGCTCACTGGCTCTGCTTCATCATCTTTTTGTATCTCACCCTGTCTATAACTTCCTTCATCTTGCGGCATCTTTTTTTGTTTCTTTGTCTTAGTCTGTATTTATAACCTACTATAGTAATTACTCATCATAAATTACAGTCAGTCCCCCTGTCCCTCCTCAGCCTTCCTGTGCCTCCTCCGTGCCCTTGTCACTTCTCAGTCCCTTAGTCCCCCTGTCGCTCCTCAGTTCACCTGTCTCTTCTCAGTCCCCTGTCTCTCATCAGTACCCTTGTCCCTCCCTCAGTCCCCCTGCCTCTCATCAGTCCCCCTGTTCCTTCATCAGTCTTCCTGTTCCTTCATCAGTCCCCTGTCCCTCATCAGTCTCCCTGTCCCTCATCAGTCTCCCTGTCCCTCATCAGTCTCCCTGTCCCTCATCAGTCCCCCTGTCTCTGCTCAGTCCCCTGCCCCTCATCAGTCCCCCTGCCCCTCATGAATCCCTCTATTCCTTCATCAATCCCTCTATTCCTTCATCAATCCCCCTATTCCTTCATCAGTCCCCCTGTTCCTTCATCAGTCCTCCTTTTGCTTCATCAGTCCCCCTGCCCCTCATGAATCCCTCTATTCCTTCATCAATCCCTCTATTCCTTCATCAATCCCCCTATTCCTTCATCAGTCCCCCTGTCCCTCATCAGTCCCCCTGTCTCTGCTCAGTCCCCTGCCCCTCATCAGTCCCCCTGCCCCTCATCAATCCCTCTATTCCTTCATCAATCCCTCTATTCCTTCATCAATCCCCCTATTCCTTCATCAGTCCCCCTGTTCCTTAATCAGTCCCCCTGTTGCTTCATCAGTCCCCCTGTCCCTCATCAGTCCCCCTGTCTCTTCTCATTCCCCCAGTCCCTCAATAGTCCCCCTGTCCCTCCTCAGTCCACCTGTCTCTTCTGTGTGTTGCCAGTTTCTACTGCCGCAATCTCTGGGCTCCCTGGGCTCTTCTGAGCTTTGGTCTGGTGTGGGGCAGGTGGCTAATCGCGCCTTTTACGCTACTTGGTGTGGTGTGTGGCGCTGCTGTCACCAACGCAATCTATGTGCTCTCTGAGGGGTGATATTTAAAGATGTGTATGTGTACTAACTGTTGCAGTGTACTGTGGCCTTAATGTAGTGACATGTTGTTTATTTGCAGGAGAATTGTACTTACCAGAGTCGTGGTTATAGAAAATGGAGCTTTCTCAGGATTTCCAGACCTTGAAAATATGTATGTATTAAACATATTTATTAACAACCTAAATCCATCAAGTGTCCAACAGGTTTATGTTTATAGCAAAATATTATATATGACTGTACTAAAACTTACCATTGCTGAAAGTATTCATAACCTAAACTATAAATATTTTATTGTTGGCCATGAAAACCTAAATTTACTTTAGGAACAATATTCTCATACAATGCATAACTATCGTACAGTGGTGTAAAAAAATGAAGGTGTCTCATATTCACACTATAAGTAATTGTAATATGTATTTCTTTTAAATTCTACAATAAATATATGTATATTTATTGCTTTTCAGCATTATTTTTATATTTAAATAGTCTAGAACCATCAGTCCTTTAAACGATGGTGGTTCCTGATATCTTATCTGCCCATCCTCATGAACAAAGAAGGATGACAAGAGTTTGATATTTAAAAAAAATACCACTAACATTATTATATGAACATATCTGAAGTTAAAAAGAACTAAATTCAAATCAGAACAAAAATAAGTGCATGAAGATGTAATATGATACGTGTAGTATCACCCTGTTAAAATTGTTCTGATTCTCAAAGATGGTTCCCAAATGCACGGGAAGGTAACCATCTTGTCCCTAGAACAAAAAGATCAAGAGCCACTGATCTAGAACTTGAAAGTGCAACAACTCAGAATCCTTACTTATATTATTTTAATATAACATGAAACTGTGTCAAAGAATTTATAATCAACTAGTAAATTGCCCATCAAAAATGACTGTATCATTTTTAAATGTTCTTTCTCTCCCTTGCCCCCCTTCCTCCCATGTGTCTCTTTCCTTCCTCCCATGTGTCTCTTCCCCCATTCCCTCTCCTGTGTCTCTTCCCCCATTCCGTCTCCTGTGTCTCTTCCCCCATTCCCTCCACTGTGTCTCTTTCTCCCTCTCCCCTCTCCTGTGTCTCGTTCTCCTTCTTCCCTCCCATGTCTCTTCCCCCCTTTCCTCTCCTGTGTCTCTTCCCCCCTTTCCTCTCCTGTGTCTCTTCACCCATTTCCTCTCCTGTGTCTCTTCCCCCTCTGTGTCTCCCCCCCCTTCCCTGTGTCTCTTTCCCACCCATGTCTCTTTCCCCCTGTCCCCTTCCCTGTCTCTTTCCCCCCTCTCCCTTGTGTCTCTTCACCATCTCACCTCTCCTGTGTATCTTCCTCCTCTCTCCTGTTTTTCTCCCCCCCCCCCTCCCCTGTGTCTCCCCCCCTCCCCTGTGTTGGACACGACTGAATGACTTAAAAGCAACAGCACGAAGCCAACTTTTTGTTGGTTGATATCCATTTAGGATAATTTTATTTTCTGGACATAAACCCTATGATAATTGTATCAAACAAGTACCTAAATCAGAAAATAAAGTGAATTTTATTTTTATTTAAAAAAATATCAGGAAATAAAATGATATTTGTCATTGTGACCATACATCATTAGGTACACTATAATAATACATTTAGTGAGTCTCTAATTTGAAAATTACAAATATTCTTGTGAAATAAATATTGTATGCAGACCCCTCTGAAAAAAAAAATATGTTATGACTTAAAAATATTTTATTTACACTGATAACATTTCAAAGGATGGAAGTTAATAAATAATATCATATTAAGGATATTACAAAAGTAGAAATGATATACTAGCATACCTGTATACTGTCCTTCATGTGTACTGTATTTCACAGAAATGCAATTAGAATATAAATCCTTCAGCACAGTATGATATACTATGTGGATTTGGTAGTTTATATCACTGCAGATTACACCAGATAATAGTTTGTACTTCAGCACTGTCAGTGAGTGCTGGAAACTCTTCAGAAAGCTTAAGTGTCTTTGGAGATTCTTAACTCTACTTTTCAGGCACTCAGTTTGCTGTTTTATAAACAGAAGTAACGCATCTTTGATTCATCTTTGATTCAAATAACTTGTCGAACCGATAAATATTAGATGGTCACACAAATTCATATACATTTTGTGTCATCTGATTCAAGCAATTGTCATCTATGGTTTGCAATATGGCAAACTGTACAATATATAAAGATATAATTGGAAGTGTAATAGGGTGACCAGACATTCTTTTTTTCTTGGAATAGCCACCATACTTCCCTAAAAAAAATATTTGGCCCCAAGATGTCCCTGATAGAGGCATGAAGTAGGTTTTAATGAGACTTTAGATGAGGCTTTAGATGTCGTCTTCAGGCGTGTGCTGTTATGATTCTTATTAATATTTCTTTATTTATACAGTACAGTACGGGGTACAGTAAACACATGGGTATGGCAATACACATTCAAACAGACTGACATAAAAGGAGTTGAAGGCCCTGCATTTGAACTTACAGTTAGGCATTGTAATCCTGTCATACAAAGCACTGTGTAAATTTGAGAACTTGCAAGTTTATATTCAAAAGGAGATGAGTGAAACAAAAGGTCAAGAAATTAGAGAAGAGAGGAGTTTAACCAGGTAGCTAGTATGCGTAGGCAAAGCTGTTATTGATCCTTTTCTTTATTCCACTATTTCATGTTATTAATATTAACATAAACTACCTATGTGTTTATTGGCATATTTAAAGATTGTTGCATTTAAAAGTTTGTTTTTAACTCACTGAAACCTTCTAAACAGTCCTTGCAAAGGTCCTACCTAGGTTGGTCATGCATGCTATAGTACTAGATATACTAGCCAATGGAAGACTTTGGGGGAAATTTATTAATAGATTGCCGGTGTGTTACCTCGAGATAACCCGCGATCCAGCTTCTCAGATTTATTAAAGCCCCTTCTCTCGTGTTATACCTAACTCATTGCTGCTCATCGCCAGTTATAGTGTTAGGGACATGTAAGGGGCATTGTAAACATGTAAACTGCATTTACTGTGAAAATCAAACTACTCTGAGTTTACTCAACCTTAACCCTGATTACCCAATAACCAATCAGGGAAGTGTCACGACCGCTTCTTTAATTGGGCCTGCCAAGAACCTAGTTTTGACCCACCCAGAGATACGTGATGGTTCTTGTTTCGATTCCTGCGAGCAGAGATAAAACCAGGCCTGTACTTGACCCTCAGAACAGTAACAGGAACGCATAGATTATCAAGCAGAGCAGCAGAGTTACCGGCTGTAACTCTTCTTTTAGAATTTTTAATTGAGTTAACCCTTGCCTCAATAATGAGCACACAGTTAATTATGAGCACCTTTATTTCCTCCATTCAACATTTTATACATTTTAGTCACCGCTCATTATCAAGTCCCTCCCATTAGCAACAGTCTCCTTTATCCAATCTGCACACTCCCATGTGGCCTACCTGTCAATCACTTATGTCTGCCTTTCTACCCGCCCCCTGTGGTGCTGATGCCTAACTGCTGAATAGCTTAATGGCACCGTTTGGATTGCATAGGGGATGTATGCTGTATTTACCTGTCAGGAAGCTGGCTGTCCAGGGGACTAAAATGGCTAATTGCATCTTCCTCACTCTTCCCTGAATTAAATTTCCTGGCTCCTCCAAGTTTGACTTCTGAAGTCTTCCCAAACCCCCTCAGCCTGTTATACCCTAACTCTGATCCTATTCCCCGAGGATTCAGATGTCATGCTTTATTATATTCCTCAGGGAAAATGCAGTAATTTTGATGCCAAACATGATATGGGGATTCTCATACTTAACAGTACATATATAAGTAATCTATGTTACAACAGGTAATATAAACCAACTCACTCCAACAGGGCAGTGCTCTGCATGTTAGCATGACTGTGACATTAATACTAATTTTTTCAATGGAACAATACAAGTTTAAAAATTCAGACTTAATCCCTTGATGTCAGTGTAAGTATATATGTGTGATTTGAACACATAACATATCCATCATTTAGTCTTTTACTAAACAGTTCATACATACATCTCAATTTTTCTTCTGCTATATAAGGTGATTTTAGCATTATTGTTAGGCATGACTAAATGGTACTTTTTTACTACTTAATATTTGATAGGTTGCTTTACAATATGCTCTTTTGAATACTTGACTTTATATTTGACATGTTTTAGAATGTAACAAAATAAAACCAGTCCATGTACCCGGATGGTGGGGCAATCTCTTTGAAGAAAAGGCATCAGTTGTGCCACTTTACCTATGCCCATCCAGGGCCCATATTAGATTGCTCAGTCCCCACAAGTCCATAGGCCCCTGAATATCATAAATCCTAAACATGGCAACAACCATATCACACGGTTATAACTACATGCACTTAATGCCACAATTATTATTAACGGACATGTGCCAACAGGGCAACCCTAACCCAAAACATCCAGGAGGTATCACAATTATGACCACCCTGCTCACATGGAAATAGCAATCCAGATACAGTCCATATATCCATTTGTACAGTTAAGATATCCCTTGGAGGTGCAATGTTTGTCCTGAAAGGGAATCTTTGTGCCACGTACCCCATGCCCCCCCCGTTGCACAGATTGGTTGAATCAAGAGACCCCCAGTGGCCCCTTAGCATGACAGGAAGGCTACCTCCCCTTTTCTGATTTGTTAAGATTTCAACCAATCATAATGCACCAATAGAAATCTATCATTCCTATTGGTTAGCTTATAGCTATTTTTCCCTATTCTTACATGTCTCAAGCAGTATAATTTTGTATTTCCTTCCTCATTGTGAAAACACATAGACATTTTAATATAAGGAGATGTATTTGGGCATAGGAAATTAAGTTTACACAATGAATGGTAACCAATGAAAATAAACCATGTCAGTATAGATAAATAATACACTTTATAACAGAGTATATTTTGGAAAAGAAATGAGGTCTTGTTTTAACCTTGATCCTTCTAAATATAACAATTACTCTAATGCATATTTTGTTAATGTTGCCTATTTTAAGTATATTTACTCAATTACTCTACTTTTTTGTTCCAACCATGCATTATGATCCAAACAGTGTTGTTTCTTTGTTTCTTTGTCTTGCCTTGTTTCTTGCAATAGGTGTTTTAATTTCCTTGTAATTTATCAATATATGTAGAAGCTAAATTCACAAGGCTATAAAGACACTGCTTGTAAAACATGAAGCTTTCACAATACCAAGGATCATTTAAGTTAACTAGACTGTTAACTCACATAAAATGAATCTGAGGAAGTAGTATTTTGTAATAAAATGAACAAGTCTCTTCCACTGTAGCCTGCAAATAATCTCCAATGATGTAAACATTCTGTTCCAATGAAGAGATAACGTGTAATAGACAGTAGTCTTTTAAATATTCTTCTTTAAAGAGAGCCAGATACCAAAGGGGAGGTGTGTGTGTTTGCGTCACTCAGTCATGTCCGACTCTCCGTGACCTCATGGACCGCAACACAGCATGATGATCCACTTGATATTCATGGCAAAGATACTGGAGTGGGTTGCCAATTCATTCTCCAGTGGGCCACAGCTCCTGGTATTCCTATGTGGTCTCCCATCTAAGTACTGATCAGGCCCAATCGTGCATGGTTTCAGGATGGTGTGACCTCTTGGTTTCCTTACTAGGATCAGGTTGCAGCAGTGAAAGCACCAAATCCCAATCACTGGACCACCAGGAAAGCCAAAGGGGAGGTACCCAATGGCAATTCATTTAAAACCTGTAGAAAATAGGAAAAGGGCCAAACTAAAATATATTTTAATAATATAGACTGTGACAAACAATCATCAACTGACACCCCATTCCCCATTTGTTTTATTATTAATACACATTGCCTCCGTTGTCATCAGACACTCTAAGAGTCCTATAATTTTAAGTGTGGAGGAACTGCTCAAATCCTACTAAAATACTACAATTCTAAACGGTATATTACATAAATTATAAAAGTTATATTTCATAATCTGTATTACAATACAATTTCACTGAAACCTTGTCACTATGCTTTACTTAGCCTAGAAATAATGACTAGAAGTGAAGGCATTACGTGACAAATTGGAGCAGAATATACATTTTAATCTGCTAATATAGTTTTACTAATACATCAGCAGATTGTTTTAATGCATCATTTAAAGCAGTAAAAATGAAAAAATGTAATGCACACTGGTCTCTAAGTGATGAGGTCATGTCATTTGGTTTGACTGGTGGTCAATGCACATTTCATGAACAGTAGGATGTCTCCCTTCTCCTTATCTAATTTCTCACCTTAAAATGTCTTTCTCCTGGCAGTAACTTTCCTACATTAACAATGTTTGCATTTTGAAAGATTGGTCATAATGCTACCAAAAGGTAAAATACCAGTTTAAAGGGTAATTTATATTGGTTTGTTGTGTAATTAAGGGTTTGTGGAATAAAAGGGGGGGGGGGTTATATATTAAAGGGAATAAGTGCATTTGTTAATTCTGGTGCAAAAAGAAATTACTTAAAATAAAAATGTGCAATAAATAAAATACTAATTTACCTAGAATTAATGGGGGAGGGGGGTCTTTTCCTTTTTTAAATTTGCCACCACACTGCCAGCAGTGGCGGCGACCAACAGCTAGATGGTGCTGACAATATTTCAGTGGCAATATCATAGTGTTAGGTAAACTGTTATGGTTAAGGTAAGGGTTAGGGTTAGTCTAAGGGTTAGCCAGCACCATCTAGCAGCTCTCTGATGCAACTGCGGCTGCCAGCACAGTCATAAAAGGAAAGATCCTGGAGCAGTTATTCGCTAAAATTTAAGCAACTTCCATTTACTCTTTAAAGTGAGAGTGTTCTCACTGTTGATATTTCTATGTTAATCTATGAGTTTTATTCTCTAACAGACAGCTCAATAAATGACCATAGCAATTGAAAAGGCCTCATCTCACTAATGAGGAAACTTTCACCTAAGTGAATGTAGACTATGGGCCATATTCAATTTGAAGCCCGTAACTCGTTTGCAGACAGCCGAATATCTGCAAGTGAGTTGCTGGGCTCCCGTTGGTCCCCGTTTGTGATGCTATTCAATTGCTCAAGGACGCAAGTTACTGTCCCAAAGCAGAAACCATAAACCATGCGCTGGTTTGTAGCAGTTCAGGGCGGGAACATGATCAGTTAAGCAAGCCCGTAACCTCCCATTTCAAATCAGACAATTGAAAATTAGACTGTCATTATTACGGCAGTAAAACATGGAGGTTACATGTCAATCAACTAGGTATGGGGTCCGATTTGCAATTAGACTTGCAAACCAGCAAAATACAGAATTATGAAAATGAAGGCCAATGAAGGCCAATATGGGTGGCCTGATATGTATTAACTCATTAATACCCGAGATCGATTTAGCCCCAAAATGAAACATAAAAATCTAATTTATTTCCTGCTGATTTGCCAGCTTGAGACTGTTGTGCAATACATTATAATGTCTATCATCGCTTTCCCCCGTTATTTATAGTGCAGTAGTGACTAGTGCTAACCCCCTTGCCGGTCCTCTGTAGCACCCTTAGGATTTTCTCCAAACACTTGCGAGCTTGGAGAAACTGAGCAATTGAATAGCGATTAGCGATTTTAAACATCGTAACTCTTGCGAAAGTGAAAGATCAAAAGAGGCTGGAAGTTACGGGTTTAACTATCACAATATTTTCAAGGCCGTAACTCGTAACATGTTTGGAGCCCGCAAAAAGACGCCAGTAGAATAGCAAATTAACTGGCAACCTCTCTTACGTGCAACTTTGTGCCTATTTGTCTAGTCTGTGTATGTTTAATTTTACTGCACATATAATTATAGTTTTTGTTAATGAGCTAAACTTCACTGGTTTATTGACGAACATTTAAATCCTAGCTTGAAGATATATCTTAAAAAAGCTATACATTTGTAACAACCCACATTATTATTATTATTATTATTATTATTATTATTATTAACATCATTAGCTTTCATGTGTAAAGTACCAGCATGTTCTGCAACCACAGGGTATATTAATTAAGATAATAACATTTGCACACACATGTGAAAAATTTTAAAACTGAGATTTGGTAAACAAGTCTTTGCACGTGTTTTTTTTTATTAACAATTACCAACTTGAAAGAGGATGATATATTCTATTGTTTATGGCAATACATTTTTAAAGAAATGCTATCATAAGAAAACGGCGAAATATGTTTCTGCTAGGATAATGATTATATGGTAAGTTTGAGTGTTTTCAATCTTGTAAGGTGCTTTAGGAAAAGCACTATGTTTGTTTGATTTTAATTTAAAGACAGGGCAAGAGCAGCGTTTTGTGCGGGGAAAGGAGGTAAGTGTCAAATGGATGACACTCCAATGATATAAGAAATCTCCCTACCTACCCCCTCTGCCTTACTACCGAATCCTGATGACAGATGGAGAAGTTCAACATACCAACACTGTCTCCAAGCTGGTGAGTGGTGTTCAGATAATAGAATACAGTTCTCCTGGTGTTACTGACCAAGCTGCCAGCCACTAAGCATGTTCTGAAGTTTTACAGATACACAGCTATCATAATATTTATATTTATATAATGAAAAACAATCACTCACCAGCTCAGTATAAGGGTAATTTAGGCTTAAAATAAACTTTTATTTAACTGAACTGAAAACTGCATGAGGATTTTACAATGTGCTCCATCAAAAAAGAAGAAAGTAAAGTATATATGCTGAAATTTTAATTGGTGTTTGGTTCAGACTACAATTTCTTCATAATATAATTTCATGGTGTGGTAAACAAATGCCTGGATTTTGAATTGCATAAGAATGAAGCTTGAACAATCCAGTACAAACTCTACATTAATCTCCTTACTCTAATGATGCCGAAGAAATAGAAACGCAAATTGCACCATATTTTCATTTATTGTGTGAGTACTAAGGGAAAAACTATATGAATTAATTTTATATAGATAAATTATAGATGACAATTTGCTTACATAAAATTGTTTCCTTGTTTTACTTTACTTTATCATAATGAAGCCGGGAAAAACAGTTTAATATATTAGGTTTTTAAACTTAAAATTTGTAACCAATATGAAAAAATGACAGGGCTGTAGTTTAAACAAAGTATAATTAAGTCAACAAGTTATTTTAAAGGGAAAGTAACTTAATTACCATAAAATAAAATGGTGCAGTGAAAGGCTAATCAACTCCACAAAATAACATAGATTAGATATGAGCTAATAGTATATGCCCCTTCTGGATCGCTACCTGGTTGTGGTAAAGGGGCTTGTGTACCTCAGTGAAGCGGTGAGCTAAACCATGTAGGGTCACCCAAAATTGGCAGGTCATACTAGAGAGGTCAGACAAATTGTGGTCCACTGGAGAAGGAACTGACAACCCACTTCAGTATCTTTGGTTGTGTTTATCCATAAGGTTTTCATGGCAGACACAAGGCTCCTTATTGAATTGCAAGCCCGCAAATTACGTTATACAGGCCGTATGTCTGCGGGCCGTATGTCTGGAATTTGCAACAATTACAGAGCGATTCAATTGAACAAGCCCACAATTTACGGCCCGAAAGCCAAAACAGTAAACCATACAATCATAAGTAGCATTTCAGAGCGTGATCATGATCAATCAAGCAAGGCCGTTATTACCGATTTAGAAACTGCCAATAGTAAATGAGACCTGAGATGATTACGTCAGTAAAACATGGAGGTTAAACACCAAGGGCCTCATTCAATTGCGATTTGGCCAATTGAATAGGTCTCTAAATAAGCACATAGCATATTTTTTTTAAAGAAGTTTTTAGTTAGTGAAAACATTGCTTTTGGATAGATGTTTACTAACTAAAAACTTCTTTAAAAATATATGGTATGTGCTTATTTAGAGCCCTATTCAATTGGCCACATCGCAATTGAATGAGGCCCCAAGTAATTCATGTTTAGAAGTCCGATATGCGATCAGACCCGCAATCCGGCAATGTACAAAATAATAAAAAATTAATGCTGATACTGTTCTAGTCCATGTGCGTGGCCTGATATGTATTAACTCATTAATTCCCGAGATTGCTATGACACAGAAATGAAACATAAAAAACAATCATTTTTTATTGCAGATTTGCAAGCTTGAGACTGTTGTGCAATTAATTTTAATGTTTTTCATCGCTTTCCACTTCTTTAAAAGTGCAGTTTGATTTTTTTATTTGCATTTACAGTTCTACGAACAGGTGTTAAACCCCCTTGCGAGTCCTATCTGGTACCCATAGGATTTTCTTCTACATTTGCCATTAACGGGTGTGAAAACATTTGCGGGCTTGAGGAATTGTAACAATTGAATAGCGATTTGCAATTTTAGCGATTGTAACATTTGCAGGCTTGAAAGGCTTAGATGGGTTGTAAGTTATGATTTTGGAAACCGCAGGGATTTTCAGCCTGTAATCCGTAGATCGTTTGCAGCTCGCTAAAAGATGCCAATTTAATAGCAAATTTGTTTACCAGCTACATTACGGGCTCCAGTAACCAACAATTGCTCAATTGAATAGGGGCCAATATATGCCTGGCGTGCTGCGGTCCATAGGGTAACAGAGAGTTGGATACAACTGAATGAATAAAGACAACACATAGTATATATCATATACTGACCTACTTAATTCACATAATTATACAAATTGTCCAATGATCTTTTAATGTTTTTTCTCTTGATCCCTTGATGTAAATGGTATATAGCCAGAGCTTACAGCTTTCTACTAAGCACTACTAATCTCTCAGCTGTGATTCTTGTGAGTACTTTTTATGAGGAAAACGGTATGTTCTGTTCACTTAGTTGATGTTTACTTGAAGGAACTGCTAAAGGAGTGTCATTAGTTTTACACAATTACATCTCAAATTAAGAACTTTTTAAGAACTGGCTACAAGTTGCAAATAGTAATATCTTTTGAAAAAAAATACTTCGAACTTTAAGTCTAAGTACTTAAAGTTCTCTTATTTGAATAGGCGACAAGTGCATATTTTTATAATGCTGCACATGCAATATATAGGTTTATTTATTTTCCTGCAAAAGGCTAATGAGTTAACGTCTTGATGGAAGTTATGCGTATATGCTAGAGACCTGGAAAGTAATAATCACATATGTAAAATGTTAATTACATAGCCATGGATTTTTACTTCCCCACATTTTGGTAGTCTTAGGCCCCCATTCAATCGCAAGCCCGTAATTACCTTCATACAGGTTGCATGTCTGCGGGTTAGAAATGTGTTACAATTCCAGCTGTATACAATTGAACAAGCCTGCAATTACAGGGCTAAAGCCTAAAACCATAAACCATGAACCCGTACGTAGCAATTCAGGACATGATAATGATAAATTAAGCAAGCCCGTAAGTTACAATTTAGACAGAGCCAATAGTAAATGAGGCCGTCATCATTACATCAGTAAAACATGGAGTTTAAACTACATTTAATTAGAAGTCCGATATGCGATCGTATTTGCAAATCAACAAAAATTAATGAAGAAACTGTGCTAGTACATGTGGGTGGCCTGATATGTATTAACTCCTTGACTCCCAGGATTGACATAACACGAAAAAATAAGCAAAAACATTTTTTATTGCAGATTTGCAAGCTTTGGACTGTTGTGCAATTAATTATAATGCCTTTCATTGCTTTCCAGTATTTTAAAGTATAGTAGTGTGTTTATATTTGCTTTTGCAGTGTTACGAACAGGCGTTGAACCCACTTACTGTCTAGTATCAGTAGAATTGTTTGATACATTTGCCATTTACGGGTTTGAAGGAAATTGCGGGCTTGTTGAATTGTTGTAATTGAATATGGATTAGCACTGGTAACTTTTGCAGGCTCAAAACATCAAAGGAGTAGATAGAACGGAGTTACGTTTTTTACAACCACAGTGACTTTGAGCCTGTAACTCGCAAATGGATTGCGAGTAGCAAAACGTAGCTACATTAGGGGCTCCAGTAATTACAATTTGGCCAATTTAAAGGGGGCCATAGTATACATATATGTTCCTAAAGAATAAAGGTAAAAAAAAAAAAAAAGAATAAAGGTAGATACACACAGATTATACTAATTTTGGTTACCTTACTTTGAATTGTTTCTAATTTATTAATATCCTTTATTAGATATCTAGAACTGGACATAAGTATCCTTACTGTAGTTTTTTTTCATTGTTTATCTACTTTTAAACCATTAGATAAGATAACTCCATTTCCTCCTCTATCATGTTCCTATATATATACATATATATATTATTATTATTATCTTTATTTATATCGCGCCAACATATTCCGTAGCGCTGTACAGGGGTTGAGTACATAGCAGAAAACAAATTAAACGTGTGTGTGTATATATATAAAATTGTTTCTTTATATATGGATCGCAGCATGCCAGGTACATCTGTTAGTCACGCCCCTCTGAGCTCAATTAAGTATATGTTCATAGCTTGAATGTGCCCATCTATCCATCTCCGCTTCTATCATCCTCTTCTTTGTGGGCCTACAATCTTTCCTAGCATCAGAGTCTTCTCTGCCTTCCCATGATAAGACCAAAATATTTGAGTTTCAGCCTCATGATCATACCTTTCAGTGAACAGTTTGTCTTGATTTCCTGAAGTACTGATTTATTGGATCTTCTTGCAGTCCCAGGGATTCTAAGCAGTTTTCTCCAAACTCCACAATTTAAACGCATGAATTCTACAGCGCTCAGACTTCCTTATGGTCCAGCTCTCACATCTATATGTTGCTACTTGGAATACCATACATTTTACTATGTGGACCTTTGTTCATTATGTAATATCTTTACTTTTTACTAGCTTTTCCAAGCTTGTCATAGCTCTCCTCCCCAGAAGCAAATGACGTTTAATTCCATAGCTACAGTCACCATCTGAAGAGATCTTGGATCCCAGGAAAATAAAATCTATTACTGCCTCCACTTCTTCCCCATCTATTTGCCAGGAACTGAAAATGCCATTTGCCATGATCTTCATCTTTTTAACATTGAGCAGTAGGCCAACTTTTGCACTCTCTACTTTTACCCTCATCAATAGGTCCTTTAGTTCCTTCTCACTTTCAGTAATTTATTATTATTATTATTATCTAGTATTTATAATGTTCCCAACATATTCCGCAGCACCATTCATACGATGAAACAAAGCATAAAAACAATATAAATACAGATTAAACGGAAATAGAGCACTGTTTTTGAGCTTATAATCTTGCATATAGAGTACTTTTTAAAGCATGCTATGCGATTAAAAACTTGCAAATGTACAATCTAAGGGATTTGGAAGGTTATATATAAATTTGGCATATATGAAGGTGGTAAACCTCATTAAATAAATGTGTTTTTAAAGAGGTTTTGAAGGTCTTAAGACAGGAGAAAAGTCTAATGGAGCAAGGTAAGGAGTTCCAAAGAATAGGGGCAACGCAAGAAAAGTCTTGAAGGTGGGAATGAGAGGAGGTAATCAGAAAGGCTTGAAAGAAGAAGGTCATTAGCAGAACAGAAGGGGATTATTTTGAAATAAGAGCAGAGATAAAAGGGGGTGGATTATTGTTGAAGGCTTTATACGTTAGGGTCATGAATTTAATTTTTTATTCTGGAGGTTATGGAGAGCCACTGGAGTAATGCTGACATTGAGCGTTGGGTTTTGTAGATAAGTCTAGTGGGCAAATTATTTTTAGATTAGATCCATCGGAGTAGTATCTGAGGTTGTTGATATTTCCTCCAGCAATATTGATTCCAGCTCTGGATTTATCCAGCCCAGCCTTACACAAGATGTACTGTGCGTATAAGTTGAATAAATACACAGAGGCAATATACAATCTTGTCCACCTTTTCCGATCTTGAACCATTCTGTTGTCCCATGTTCGGTTCTGACCGTGGCTTCTTGGTCCACATACAGATGAGATGATCTGTTATTCCCTTCTCTTTAAGAACGTTCAACAATTTGTTGTGATCCACACAATCAAAGGCTTGATAATAGTCTATGAAGCAGAAGTAAATGTTTTTTTCTGGAACTCCCTTGCTTTCTCTATTATCCATTGGACATTGGCAATTTGATCTCTTGTGCCTCTTCATCTGCAGAACCCGTCTTACACATCTGGTAGTTCCCAGTCCATATATTTTTGGAGCCAAGCTTTTAGGATCTTAAGCATGACCTTGCTGGCATGTGAAATGAGTGCAATTGTGCAATAATTGGAGCACTCTTTGACACTGCCTTGTTTTCATATTTTCAATTTTACTGGCCACTTTCAAAGCCTCATCACATAGCTAGTTTGCCTTCATAGTTTTCTTTCTTTTGGGGATATTCTTTGTTGCTGTATCCTGTATAATGTCACAAGCTTCTGTCCAAAGTTCTTCCAATTCTAGAGAGTGCTTGCTATGACCAGAGAATTATCTTGACAAAATTCTATTAATCTCTTACCTACTTCATTTTGTACTCCAAGACTGAACTTGCCAGTTATTCCAGGTATATTTTGGTTCCCTACTTTAGCATTCCAATCTAAAGAGTAACATATTTTCTTGGTGTTGTATTTATGACATGTTGAATATTATTGTAGAACTGGACAACTTCTGCCTCTTCTTCAGCATCTATGTTTCGTTCATATACTTGGATCATTGTGATGTTAAATGACTTGCCTTGAATTCAAATTTAAATCATTCTGTTGGTGGCCATTGTTTGATTGAGTATGAGGGCAACTACATTTCTTCTGTGGGAATCTTGACCACAGTAGAAGATATGGTGGTTGTCTGATGTGAAATGTCCCATTCCAATCCATTTAAGTTCACTAATTCCTAGGATATCGATGTTTAATCTTGACATCTCAAGTTTGACCACATCCAGTTTCCCCTAGTTCATAGTTTTAATATTCCGTGTTCCTTTGCTGGCTTGTTCTTTGCAGCAGCAGACTTTCCTTTCCACACAAATATATTTGCTACCATAAAAATGTTTCTTTGTTTCGTATCCGGACTCTTGCACCCGGTGCTTATGGAGATCATTGGCACTTCACTGAAGATGCTGTAGTAGGCTGACATGCAAGACTATGCTTAGCTATCTCTCCTGTTCTTCGAATAATTATTTGTTTTTATTTATCAAACTGGACCACTCACATACATAGGAGAGTATTTCTTCACTGTGTGTAGGTCAAACATTCAACTGAAAAGTTGTAGTGAACAGGGCTTGGTTTAAATTTAAGGTGCCCCAAGGCAAATAATAATTCAGTGTATATATATATATATATATATATATATATATATATATATACTCTATCACTTTTAATATATACTGTATAGACACATAGATAATAAACAGTGACAGAGACAATATAAATATATATTATTTAAATTAGAGTAGCATATTTCATTAATTACCATTTTAACCCTTTAAATACCAGTCCTACTCTGTGGTTTGCACTGGCAGAAATAGGATTTAAGGCAATTAACATAATGTAATAACTAACCACATGGTCTGTAGACTTTCCAAATCTCTTCTATCAAACTTTCTGCTTTTCTTCTCGACTGCTAAATTACACAAAGTCTGTGAATGTCACTGTCTCACATGTAATATTTCATATACGCCCACTCTGGTAGTTGTAGTTCCTTTTTATGGGGAATCATATACATGATATAATGAAAAGACTACAAACACCTAGAACATGTTGTGAAAAAGAGGAAGTTCATAGATTGGCAGTTCAGTTTAGCCAGTCGGAGGCAACCTTTCATATTCCTTCCACCAATTAAAGGCATTTCCAGTGCAAAAACATGATCTCCTGCAGTTCGGCACTAGGCACCTGCCTACTCTACCTATTTGTAAATCAAGCTCTGGTAGCAAGTATCTTGTTTGTCCATATTGAGATAGAGCTTATCGGAATTTTATATAAAATATGTATGTTTTTTTTTTTTGTTTTACATATAACTATATATTTATGTCAATATATTTATATCATGAACACTTACACAAATATTTATCTATATAAATGAGATATAAGCATATCCATGAAACACATTAGGCAGTTTTGAAATATGATAATTTTTTTTAACCATCATTTTTCACATATTCTTGGTGTCCCATTTCCCTATCATACTTGACTAGATTGTTCTTTGAAAATGAATTCATGTGACATTATGATGTATTTGATGTGTTGGTGGGCTAAATGCAATAACTATCAGATTCATGTCTTTTTAGCTTTCCTTCTTGAACCCTCCATATCTCTTGCCAAATCATCTTCATATTCCTCATGTAAAATAAATATTCTGCCCTTATTTATACTTGTTGGTGTGAACAAGTATCATACATCATACAACAAAAACTCAAAACATATACTTAAGTTTTAATGTTAGCTGATGGAATAAAATATATACATTTATACATACACAATTCTTACATTGAGAAATAACTGCATTTATCTAAATGTCAACAAGATATAAACTGTGGCCTTGAAATAGTCAAGTTGTAAACATAATTTATGATTAATCCATATTACTGTATAAACAGTAATGCAGTCAATTACTATGTTAATTTGCAGTCTTTATTGGCATAAATATGATGCAATGAGCTAGCTGGAACATAGTCCAATAGATAAAAGAGGGATGTTAAGACAACCAGGAGGTGCCAATGGAGGAAGATGAGGTTGCAAAATGAGTGATATATTTATCTTCTGTAAAGATGTGAGTTTAGAGATAATGTTTAAATATTGGAATAGAAATGGCATATTGTAACCAAATCAAATGTTGTGCAGGTTTTCTTAAGTAAATACATTTTGGTAAAACCAAGCTAACTTGATGCACTTGGTTAGATGATGGTATGTATACTTTTACTGCCAAGTCCGAAGCTGAACACTTGTTAAACTGAGAAAAAGCTTTCCAATATTACGTCACTGTCCATCAAAAAAAGAGACAAAACTAAGATGTCAATAATTATTGATGAACTGAAATCTGTAGATTCCTTGAAATTTTAGGGAAAACAAAGTTAATGCTAAATTCATTTAGATTTCCCAATCTTGCATAAATCTCGCCATCTACAGATAAAGTTGGCACTTGACTATATAAAAACCTTACCATAGTATACTAACCGATAGAAACTATAAATAGGAACAATAAATATCAATATAGCAATAAGTTAAATTGTATCATTCACACTTGATTGTTTTTATAATCCCATTTAAAGGTTTTTGTGGTGAGATGTATTTGGATCCAGGTTTAGGAATACAATTTTGTTCTGTCTTAGCTATTAATTTAGTTTATTTGATAGGACTTTTTTCTTTCTTAATTTTTATTTGAATCCATTAAATATTTTGATAATGTGTTTTAATTTTGTATACTTTAACAGAGTTTAACGGAGTTGATAAATATGCCAAGTGTCACCATCTTTTTAAATGTGGCTCCGCTATAAAATTATACTGTATAAGGTCAAACTAAACATTTCTGTGTATTGATAATCTAGTATTTTATGAACATGAGACAGGTGTTGTGTGGGCCATATGGCTTGGATAATATATTTTTGTAATGCAAATCACTTGCACTCATGATTTTATGTTCCTTAATTGAAAGTGAATTGCATTTTCTTATTCCCCCTCATTTTTATGGCCGTTAACACACAGAATAAATAGCATTATCATTGTACTTAAATTTGACTTGGCTTTTTAACTGGTAAAATGTTATAATACAATAAATTTGGTCAGTGTCAACCTCTTCAGTGTATAATATTCATGTATAATACGTTGCAAAAAAATTAAAGTAGCCCAAATATGCACATTTCATTTGGGTTTTACATTTTGAAAGTCATAATTACAATGTTTTCAGTATAACATAATTTTAGTGAAGAGAATACATTTTAATGGTTGGTTAAGTAGAATTAGATTGCAAGCAATGTTCCCTCTAATTTTTAATGGTGGCAGACACAATTTGTTTTGCACCCTACCTCCAACATATGTGTGTATTATATATATATATATTTATATATATATATATATATATATATATATATAACGTATACATTTACATATGCATCTATGCACGTGGCTGTGGGGCAGTGGGAGGCACAGAATGCTGAGGGGGAACACAGGGCCTGCAGGGGGCCATTAGGGACTGCAGGGGCCACAGGGGACCCGCGGCTGGTCTGCAGGGGCCATAAGCGGCTGTAAAGGCCACAGTAGGCCCTGGGGGCCACAGAGGATCTGCAGGGGCCACAGGGAACCAGGAGGCCACAGAAGACCCACAGTGGCCACGAAGGACCCATTGGGGACCACAGGGGACCTGCAGGAGGTTTAGACTGAGTTGCACTATTTTTTTTATTTTTAATACAAGTATACAAGACATAAATATGTATATTGTTTTAATCGTATGTAACCTATCACTGTAGTGATATTTACTTGCATTATAAATTCCATAACACAGGTTATGTTATTTAACCTAATAAAATAAAATAACCATGTGCTTATTTTATTAAATTGCATCGGACCAGGTGCAGTGGGTGTAAGGCCAATGGGTGGGTAGTGATTTTTTCACCTGGTGGACCCCTGGTTCTGCAGAGTGGAGGAGATGTGTGGATGGCATTGCAATCTAAGATGTGTCGAACGAGCATAAAAAGTAATTTTCTGTGAGCAATTCAATTTCCTCTGTGAGTTAAATTCATAACCTTGTTATTTCATAATGGTGCAGCCTTTATAGTACCAGAAAACATTAGCTATTTTTGCCATTGTGCGGATTAAGCTTCAGTTGACTGACTGTTACGTTATAATCCTATATTCAATAGAATTTAATGATGTGATTGAAGTATATAAAGGATAATGACACAAGTTAGGGGAGAGATACAACTCATAATAATATAAACACAGATAAAAACATATTTAATTAACAGGTATCCTTGATGGAGCAATTATAGTCCGAGGGACAGTAACACGTAGCAAAATCATGTGCTGTCATTTAAAGTGTGATTGGGCGTTATGTGAAAATAATACTGTACAGTATAATTAGTCTTTACAGAACATATTTTAATTGACCCATAATACATAGCAAGGAATGCCATATGGTTGCTTAGCTGCACTTGCACACATGCATTGGCTTTCATTTCAGTTAGTTGGGGCTAAGACAGAGAGTATATATTATTATTAATAAAGTTTATTTGTATCACACCAACATATTCTGTAGCACTGTACAATTTTAACAACTGCAGAAAATGGAGGGCCCTGTTTTAAACTTAAAATCTTTGTAGAAAGTGCTTTTCCAAAGCACCCTACAAGAGAGGAAACTCGCTACTTGCAATCTAAAAGGGAATGGGAGAGGCAGAAACCTGGGGAAGAAAAGATAAGGAGTAGCAAGGGTCAGGAAGAAGGTGAAAGTTTGCTTAGGTAAAGAGTTATGCAAAGTTAGAAAAGGTTTTACATTTAGTGGGAGATGGTAGGGGACTAATAGAGTCAGAGAGCGTGAATGACTCAAGCATGTAATATGTTATCTGCACCTTGTGGTCAGATAATTTAACCTGCAAATGGGAAACTAGCTGCAGCAGTTAGAGGTGGGGGGGGGGGGGGGGAGAAAATTGTTTGCAGGAGACAGCGGGAGTCAGATGGAGCCAGGTGATGTTTGTGAGGGCCATTTCTTAATGGTGGAAAGTATGCAGTAGGTAATGATACAGATGGAGACAGATGGTGTGTGTGTGCGTGTGGCCTGTGAGGTTTGGGAAGGAAGGACAAGAGACGGGGCATCAGGGAGGGGTTTAGGCTTAGAGAGTTGGGGAGGGTACAGTTAGACATGGTAGAGGAGCAGCATTCTAAAACATGGATTATAGACAGTATAAACAGATTAAAAAGGAAGTATAGCAAAATATGCATGCTGATGGAAGCAAGGTACCCCTTCTTAATTAAGGATAGCATGCAAGAGATAGAGTTAGTCAGATGGGGCCAGGTGATGTATATACTTTTTTTTCTTGTGGAAGCATTACTTACTATCTAAACTGAAAGATCACCTTAATGACAATTAAGTGTGTAGTTTTATTGTTAATGACACAAGTTGTAAGCAGTTCAATAATACATTTTGTTATACAGTATATTATGCATCATTTAAAAGCGAAGAGTAGTGGTCAAATAATAGGACTTCATTTGTTTACTTAGCA